>CM042536.1:33982963-34510463 GCA_023630585.1 Cranoglanis bouderius
GAGCATCAGATCACGCGCTACTCCACGATCCAGGCCGAGCATCAGTCCTCGTCCAAGTCCTCGTCCAAGTCCTCGTCACGACACGGTCGACTCTGGCTGCGGGACGTTAAATTGCACCAGCCTCGGTTCCAGGGGGGCAGATGTGCTAATCTTGCCCAGGGGTCCGGGTCCGCCAGAACGGACAAAACTTGCAGCGCGTCGGGAGCCGCGCCTTGGGGGGGGGCTCTGTTAGAGCTCTCGCCAATCGCTGCTCCGGGAAGGAGCAGCATGAATCGCTGCCCCGCTAAGGAGCAGCATGTCTACGCGCTTTCTAGCGCTAGTATTAAAAAAGAACTCTCCGCTGGACATTCCGATAACAAAGACTCTGGTTTTGTTTACGTTGCCATGTGATCCTTTGTTTTTGTTTACGTCATGTCTCTGCCCCCGTTTCCTCATTGGTTCTATGGTTATTTTCTAATTATTATTTCCAGGTGTCATGTATTACTTCTGATTCGCGCTTAATTTCCTTGGATACTAAAACCCCTAAGTTTGTCCAGATCTGGGCGGAGTATTGAGTTAGATCGAACGAAAATGATATTGAACTAAACTGTAAACCTTGCGATTTGTCTTCTTGGATTTTTGCCCGGTAAACCTTGCGATTTGTCTTCTTGGATTTTTGCCCTGTAAACCTTGCGATTTGTCTTCCTGGATTTTTGCCCTGTAAACCTTGCGATTTCTCTTCCTGGATTTTTGCCCGGTAAACCTTGCGATTTGTCTTCTTCGATTTTTGCCCGGTAAACCTTGCGATTTGTCTTCCTGGATTTTTGCCCTGTAAACCTTGCGATTTGTCTTCCTGGATTTTTGCCCTGTAAACCTTGCGATTTCTCTTCCTGGATTTTTGCCTTGTAAACCTTGCGATTGCTCGTTATTTATTATGTTGATGTTTTCACTTTTGAATGTGCCTGATGTTTTTTCGTTCCTAATAAACTGACCACTTTCCCCTGCGAGTGCATCCTACCTGACTCTTCACCCTAGTAACGTAACAGGCACGGCGAAGTGTGTTCACAGACAGTGAGTTCTAGAGGTGTTTCTGAGCCCATGCAGAGATTTCCATTACAGAATAATGCTCGTTTTTAATGCAGTGCTGGTTGAGGGCCCGAAGATCACGGGCATGCAATATTGATTTTCACCCTTGTCCCTTTTGCACAGACATTTCTCCAGATTCTCTTAATCTTTTGATGATATTATGTACTGTAGATTATGAGATATTCAAAGTCTTCGCGATGTTATGTTGAGGCACATTATTCTGAAACTTTTCCACAATTTGTAGGCACAGTTTTTTGCAGATTGGTGAACCTCTACATAAATATCTTATATATAAAAGATACTCTTTTTATACCCAATCATGTTACTGACCTGTTGCCAATTAACCTCCAGCTGTTTCTTTTTAGTAACACTTACTTTTCCAGCCTTTTGTTGCCCCATCCCAAATTTTTTAGACGTGTTGTGGCCATCAAATTAAAAAATTACCTTATTTTTTCTTAAAAAGGGTACATTTCCTCTGTTTAAACATCTGATATGTTTTCTATGTTTTATTGTGAACAACATATGGGTTTATGAGATTTGCAAATAATTTCATTGTTTTTATTTACATTTTACACAGCATCCCAACTTTTTTGGAATTGGGGTTGTAGACTAAGGCTGTCAAAAACTTTTTGCTGTTTTTTTGCTGTTGAATTTTACTGTTCAAAGGAACTCAGCATTTCAGTGTTTAAGTGGAAATAATTTGAAGCTAATGAATTTTTAGTCTGCAAAACAGTTGCTGTCTCCTCTTGTCTTAATTAGAAGTTGAGTTTTATTAAATTTTATTAACGTTAAAACTTTATTAGAGTAAGAGTTAAAGGTAAGGTAAAATATGTTCGGTTGATTATTCTCTATTGCTTATTATTATATCCATCTTGCATATATCAGGAATGCAAGCTTATTTGGAGGAATAGATCTGTCCATATTTTTGAAATGCACTTTGGGAATTTGATAAAAAATTCTCATGAAGAATATTAACAGTGCAAACTCTGTCTCTCTCATCAATGAGCTGAACAAATTCTGTGCTCATGTTGAAGTCAATATTGACAACATCATAGTGAGAGCCCCCAAACACGGCTAACACTTTATTATTATTATTAGTTTTTTGCACATATATTCTTGTAATGTGACAGAATTCTTCACCTCCACCATGGATGCAGCAGGAAAGTGGAGGAGACGTCATGCCAAAGTAACTAAGAAAACCATGCCAGCCATTGACTTGATCCAGTTCCCCCAGTGGACAGCTGTAGATCTCCTGGACCCGTATGATGGGTTTTTTGGTTATCCTGATTATTTTCTTGTCGACTGCCAAGAATATTTTGTGAGCCTAGAGGACCCCAAACCTGACAAGAAGCAATGGCTAGAGGTTATTTTGTCCCGGTCCTTTGGCCCAGCCTGCCAGTGGGTGGACATTCTAGTCACCACGAAATCCAGTAGACTTAATGACATAACTCAGTTTGTGGGTCTATTTCTGACGGAATTCGGGAGTCCAGTAGTCAAAGCCGACCTGGAAAATCTTTTGGGGGGGGGGCAGCTTGGCAGATAAACCTGTCCTGCCGTTCACCACCTACTATGAGCAGGCCGACAGGGTGGCCTCCACAGCCCAGCTACGGCCTGAGACCCACGAGGTGGTTTCCCCTGCGGAGCTACAGCCAGAGGTCAACCTGGTGACCTCCTCTCTGGGGCTCCAGCCTGAGACCCACAAGGTGGTCTCCCCCATGGGGTTCCAGCCAGAGGTCAAGGTGGCAACCTCCCCCCAAGCCATGTTCCTGCCAGAGGCTGACGAGGCGGCCTACCAAGCCATGTTCCTGCCAGAGGCTGATGTGGTGGCCTCCCAAGCCATGTTCCAGTTGAAGGCTGATGAGGCGGCCTACCAAGCCACTTTCCTATCTGAGGCTGATGAGGCGGCTTCTTAAGCCGAGTTTCAGCCAGAGGCCAATGAGGCGGCCTCACAAGCCGAGGTCCAGTTCGAGGCCGACGAGGCAGCCTCCCAAGCCGAGTTCCAGTCCGAGGCCAATGAGACGGCCCACCATGCTCTGCTCACGCCTGAGGGACAGGACCGCCAGGGGAGCTCTGTCATGGTTTTCCCCTCACGTGGTGCTCCACAGCATTCAGTGCGCATAAACTGTCGCAAGTGCAAGCAACGTGCGCTTCCGGGTTTCATTGACTTTGTTTACTTCTGACACGTGTTTTGTTTTGGTTTCTGTCCTGTCTCCGCCCCTGTTATGTTATTGGTTGTTCCTAATGTCTCAGCTGTTTTGTGTTATCCCTCTTTGATTAGTGTGTGTATTTAAACCCCCGTGTTTCATTGTCTCGACGTGAAGTATTATGAATTCTGTGTTTTCCGCCTGTACCAAGCCTTTATTCTTGTTTCTCATTTCATGGTTTTGATCCTGTTTTTGTTTCCTCAATTATAATCTAAGCCCTGTTTATGCCTGTTTGCTGATCACCTGACCCCTTGCCTGTTTTTGACCATGATTATTGCCTTTCATTTTGGATTTGTCTGCCTGCCTCAGTTTAATAAATGCTTTAACTGAACTTGCATCCACCTTGTAATGTGACAGAAAGATATATTGTTAAGGGAACCAAGCTAAACACTCAGCCCAGCTAGGAAGAGTTAAATAACCTCTGACACCTTCAGAGAGTTCTCTCCAGTTCTCTTGCTGCATAATCCAGTTGTGCATGAGACTGGACATTCTCAATTAGTATTTTCTGGTAGAGAGCAGAATTAATGTTTCCCTCAATTATTGCAAGTTGCCCAGGCCCTGAAGCAGCAAAGCAACCCCACACCATCACACTTCCACCACCATGCTTGACCATAGGTATGATGATCTGTTTGTGGAATTCTGTGTTTGGTTTACGCCAGATGTAATGGGACCACTGTCCTCCAAACAGTTCCATTTCAACTCATCAGTGTACAGAACATTCTCCCAAAAGGGTTGAGGATCATCAAGGTGTGTTTTGGCAAAATTCAGACGAGCCTTAATGTTCTACTGGGTTAGTGGTGGTTTAGACGTGGGAGGTAAATTTCTTTTGGACATTTTAAAAGTGATTTTTTATTATTATGTTTATCCCCATTGTCTCTCAGAAGAAAATAGGCCTGGAGCACAGAAGGGGAAAAGAACCGGGGCTATTACAGCAACTATTACGCATTACAATCTCCCCCTCAGCAAAGTAAGGCAGAGACACAAAGACCTGACGTAGCAGCCACAAGGTGCAGGACAGAGGCCCAGTACACCGACGGCATCACAAAGCAAAGTGTGGGTGGCAGTGGCCAAGGTGAAGTCCATGCAAGACTTGCCAATGAGGAGGCAGAGCCTAAAGTGAGCACTCCCTCACCCAGCCACAATACCCAGGCCCAGGACCCTGAGAGCACCACCGAGCCACAGCCCAGATGGGTGGTTCGGAGCTGGGGGGTGGCGGGGGGGTGGGAATGTGACATCGGACCAAAGGTACGTGTCCAAACATTAAAAAACACTCCTTGTACGACTGCTGCTGGAGTGCTGAATGAACAGGTCCCTTTCAGCACCCCTAGTGGTTTAGATGGATTCAGCGGATGGCTGAAGGGCAGGGCAGGGCAGGGCACTCCAAATCACGCACGGCTGGTGAGCACTGATTGCAGCGGCGGCTCTCTACCATCAAGGAGATGGAAGGACTGTCAAAAGATCTCCGCGATAAAGTTGTGGACAGGCAGAAGTCAGGAGATGAATACAAAAACATTTCAAAGGCTTTGTCAATGCCTAGAAGCAAAGTCTATTATTAAGAAGTGGAAGGTATTTGGTACAACACAGACACTCCCTGGATCAGGACGTTGCTCCAAACTGGATGAAAGAGCCAGGAGGAAACTGGACAGAGAGGCTTCCAAAAGGCCTACAGCAACTCTGAAGCAGTTGCAGGAATTTATGACAAAGAGTGGTCATTGTGTGCATGTGACAACAATATCACAAATTCTCCACAAATGTGGCTTGTATGGGTGGGTTGCAAGAAAAAAGCCACTCCTCGAGAAAGGCCACATGAACGCACCATGAAGATTCTGAGGCCACATGGAAAAAGGTGTTATGGTCAGATGAGACTATAATTGAATCAAATACAGCTCACTATCCAAATAACACCATTCCTACAGTAAAGCATGGAGGTGGTAATATCCTGTTATGGGGGTGTTTCTCTGCAGCAGGGACTGGAGCACTTGTCAGGATAGAAGGAAAATGGATGGGGCAAAATACCGTCAAATTCTTGAGGAACATCTGCTGCCCTTTTGTCTTGTCAATGGGAAGAAGGTTTACCTTCCAACATAACAATGACCCAAAGCACACAGCAAAACTGACCACACAGTGGTTGAAGGAGAAAAAGGTGAATGTCCTTGCATGGCCTAGTCAGAGCCCAGACTTAAACCCCATTGAAAATCTGTGGAATGACTTGAAGACTGTAATCCACAAATGGTCACCATCAAATTTAACTGAACTTGAGCAGTTCTACAAGACTATTACAGACTAAAGGCTGTAATTAAAAAAAATAAGGCAAATTAAAGCAAGGGGTGATCCTTTTTCCAACTCAGTGATTCTGTTTTTTAATTTTAAATTTTTTTCTGACATGTTGGTATTATATCTTTCACTTGGATGTTATAAGTTGCACTGAGTAAATACAGCTGGATAAAACAAAAACTGTGTCCGTCTTCATTTCTGGCTGAAAAGCAACAAAATGTGAATATTTTAAAAGGGGGGTGATTCTTTTCTATACTCACTATAGGTGATCTTAGCCCGTTCAAAGGGAAACTGAGATGACTGCATTTCAAACACAAGCAAGCACTGCATTATAAATGAATTACACTTCCCTGATTCTCTTGTATATGGCTGAGGAGCAGGCAGTCTCATCTCAGCATGTACAGAGATGGGCAGTATCGACGATCAGTATTCGATTTGCGAGTCGATTCATGATTCAACTCTGTGGGGGGAGTGGGTTTTAGCTGTGACAGAGACTCAATTTGTGCGACACACTTAGACACGCTGAAAGGACAATATATCATTAAGGGAACCAAGTGTGAGAGCGGGTGGATGAGGAAGTGCACGCTGGCCATGAAGCAACTTAACCAACCAAACGGCTTAGCCGAGGCATGAACCAAGTAGTTTTGGAACGCTGCTCCAGAGTGCTACCCACCAAGCTGATTACGGGAGCAGTACACGTGAGGGTAATGGTGCTTATGTGACACAATGAGGGGTCAGAGATGTGAGAGCTTCAGAACATTAGTCTCAACACAAAGAATACCATGGTGAGACAGGAAAGAACAACTCAAAATGGCCTTCTCCCTGGCCAAACTTAAAGGCACCAAAATGATAGTGGAACAAATCGTTAACTTAAGGGACCAAAATCTTTATTTTGAAATCAGGTTTTCTCTTTCTAACCTCCTCTTTAGTCTTATGTTCCTTTTCTTTCTTTTCCTTAATATATTTTCTCTGGAATTCTGAGCTTCCCTTCATGTTCCCTTCCCTTAATGTTTTCTCTTTCTTTCTTTCATTCTTTCTTTTAATAAGAAATCAGAGTAGCATGATGCTGCTCTGTTAACTGGCACAGATCTAGCCACACATAGCGTGAGGCATTCGGAGGGCTTATAAAGAGGCGAAGCCAGGTGCAGCACGCATAGGCTGATTACCCACACAAGGGATTAGCATACCAACCATTGCCAGGTCTGTGATAAAAGCCTGTGCAGGTGGTCTTGGATTTGCCTGAGAAGGCACTTGTGGCATTACACAACCAGACCAAATGGCATCCCTGGCCATGTCCTTTAAGCATGCGCAGATCAGTTAGCTGGTGTGTTCACAGACATTTTTGATGTCTCTCATTCTGTCTACTCTGTCTACCATTACTGCCTGTTTCAAGAAGTCCACCTTGTATTTGTACCTAAGCATAACAAGGCATCTTATGACTGGTGACTTATATCACTTCACATCCATCATCAGCAAGTGTTTTGAGAAGCATGTTAGAAACTTGATCTGCAACATTCTTCCTACCAACTTAGACCCTCTGCAATTTCTCATAACAGATCTACAGATAACATAATCTTTGCTCCATTACACACAGTCCTCTCTCACCTGGAAAAGAGGAACACCTATGTGAGAATGCTGTTTGTACTGTAGATTACAGCTCAGTGATCAACATCACAGTGCCCTCTAGACTGGACACCAAGCTCAGAGACCTGGGTATGAAACCATCATTGTGCAGCTGGATCTTCAGCTTCCTGACAGGGTGACCCCAGGTGGTGAGGATAGGCTCCAACACTTCCTCACCACTAGTACTTAACACATGTGCACCTAAGCACTTTCTTCTACTTACTCTACACTTATGACTGTGTAGTCAAAGGGAACTCTAATATGATGGTCAAATCTACAGATGACATGACAGTGATAGGCCTGCTCTCCAACAATGATGAGAAGGCCTACATAGAGATGGTCAGAACCCTTGGACTGTGGTGCCAGAAAAATAACCTCTCCCTGAATGTGGAGAAGACCAAGGAACTAATTGTGGACTACAGCAGAAATCAGGCAGGATCACACACATCACTCACTATAAATGGAGGTGCAGTAGAGAGGGTCAACAGCTTCAAAGTACCTCACCTGGTCAAAGCACATCCTGACTGGTAATAACACCTGCTGGCCTCAATGGCAAAAACATCTAACATGTAGTACAAACCATCCAACGTATTACTAGAGGTGACCTTCACATTTACCACACACAGTGCATGAGGAAGTCCTTGAAGATCATACAACCCCAATTCCAAAAAAGTTGGGACGCTGTGTAAAATGTAAATAAAAACAGAATGCAATGATTTGCAAATCTCATAAACCCATATGTTATTCAAAATAAAACATAGAAAACATATCAAATGTTTAAACTGAGGAAATGTCCCATTTTAAGAAAAAAATAAGTTAAGTAATTAAGGTAATTAAGGTAAATAATTTGATGGCTGAAAAACATCTCAAAAAAGTTGGGATAGGGGCAACAAAAGGCTGGAAAAATAAGTGTTACCAAAAAGAAACAGCTAGAGGAACATTTTGCATCTAATTAGGTTAATTGGCAACAGGTCAGTAACATGACTGGGTATAAAAAGAGTATCTTAGAGAGGCAGAGTCTCTCAGAAGTAAAGAGGGCAGCTTGCACATCTGGAAAGGCATCATCAATGCTGAATGGTATATACAGGTTTTAGAGCAACATATGCGTCCATCCAGATGACGTCTTTTTCAGGGAAGGCCTTGCCTATTTCAGCAAGACAATGTTAAACCATGTACTGCATCTATTAACAAAATGGCTTCGTAGTAGAAGAGTCCGGGTGCCTGCAGTCCAGACCTTTTACCAACTGAAAATATTTGGTGCATCATGAAACGAAAAATATGACAAAGAAGACCCATAACTGTTAAGAAGCTAGATCCTTTATCAGACATTAATGGGACAATATTCCTCTCCCAAAACTGCAGCAATTGATTTCCTCAGTTCCCAGACCTATACGGACTGTTGTTAAAAGTAGAGGGGATGCTACACAGTGGTAAACATGGACATGTCCCAACTTTTCTGAAACATGTTGCTGCCACCAAATTCAAAATTTCCTGGGTTTTTCCTTGAAAATACATTTCCTCAGTTTAAACATTTGATATGTTTTCTATGTTCTATTGTGAATAAAATATAGGTTTATGAGATTTGGAAATCATTGCATTCTGTTTTTATTTACATTTTACACAGTGTCCCAACTTTTTTGGAATTGGGGTTATAAAAGACCCCAGCCACCTGAACCACAAATTGCTCATGCTGCTTAGATTCAGAGATAGTTTTATTTCCATAGGCCATGAGAGTGTTGAAAAGCAGTACAGTGTCATTAAATATTAAACTGCATCACACATATCTCTGCACTTTCTTCTTTCACTCACCTTTTAGACTTCTTTATCCTGGTTAAACTGTATAAATGTGACAAAGTGTCATGTGACAAAGTGCAAAGTCTAAAAAGGTAATAAAAACAAATATTTTACCTTGTATATGTGTGTGCAGCCTTATGTACAAGCCATCAGTACAGCCAGCATTTTTTATATTGGTAAATCAGCTCTAAATCAGTATTGTCTCTCTCAGGCAGAAATTCATTTAATAGCTGCAGGTATCTAGGGTGGGTTCATTTTGTATGGAAAAGTTTTAAACAGTGCAGTCAGATTTGCTTTGGCTAATACATGATGCAAAATTTTTAAATAGGTCACCATATGGCCGGATGTGTCTTTAACCCTGGAGCAGCGAAAACCTGATACTACACTGCCATGGCAACCTGCTGTAGCAACAAGGACACAGACTCTTATCAGCATGAAAGGTTGCCTGCAGATAAATGACCATCTCACACAAACGCATACACACACGCACACACCACAACACTCAGTAGTGACAGCATGAGGTAACCTCTAAAGTGTCATTAGGCTTTGTCAGTAAATTGTATAAGCTCCCGGTGACTGCTTTGCATGATGGAGATGGTGGCAATCTAATAAACAAACCTATTACTAATATTCAAATGCTCCTATTTATCTTCATGAGCTGCCTTAGATAAAATTTGAGATAGAGTGAGATATCTCTGGATCGAGGTAGAAAATGAACACTGTAGGGTGGTAAAAATATAGATAAAACTCAGTTCAGGATCAGGCCTGGATCTAAACTTTGCAGAGGGTAGTTTTGTACAGCCCTCTGCTACAGCTCTAGCAATGCCAATCTCCTGTGATTATGGTATAAATGGAAAAAGTGAGCACTTACATCAGTGCAGGGCTTGCTGGAGGTATATAAAGGCTTTACAACAGAGCCAAAGCCAGCAATGTTTACCATTGCACTACTAGGAAGGCTCTTAATGGCCACCAGCATACCTTCCTATTTGAGAGAGGTGAGGAATAGTAGAGATTAGCAGCTAACATCACTTTCAAGGTCAGAAAACATTTACAACAGCCAGATTAACATTACTGTGCAAAAGAAGATTTTAAAAAAGAATACCGTAAAGATCAGTAAACAGTAGTAAATGAAACAAAGTCAATATTTGGTGTGACAAAATTTTTAAAATTAAAATAAAAATAGTAGTCTCCAATACAATTTGTGCAGTTTTATAAGGAAAATAGTTGGTAAGTTTTATTGAGCATCTTGCAAAACCAGCCACAGTTCTTCTAGAGACTTTTTTGCACTTGCTTCTTAGTTTTTTTTTTTTTTTACCTGAAAAGTGGTCTCGTGTAGTATGCTGCTTTCTTTAATGACATACAAACATTTTTCTGTAATTATGTGCTAGAAAACTAATGTTTGGGAATATAAAATGTTTTTTGTACTGACTTGATAATGTAGAAGTCATAAAATAAAAAATCTATAACAAAGTTTGTACTAAAAAAAATAGGGTGCCTAAAACTTTTGCACAATACTGTATAAGTTCAGGTAAAACAGTAAACCAGTCTTCCATGAAAGAGAGAGATTTAATCTGCACCTTGATCTTGCTGATGCTGTGCTGTGTCATGTTCCCACTGCAGTTGATGAGGAACAGAAGCTCTCGGCTGGCCTGCTGCAGCTCCAGAGGTTCAGACAGCAAATCCGGACAAAAATTTAACATCAGCACTGGGTTATTCAGCACATCCTTGTGGTAACGCTTTCTCACAAACTCCAGCTGATGATCAACAATATTTGTTAATGGCTGCATCGGATCCAGGTTCATAGCAGTAATTCAAATTATCTTACAGAGCAATATGCTAAAAGTTGTGAACATGAATCATTTAGAAAAAAATATATAAGGGTCAACAAGTCTTTATTTCTCTTATATACAAAAAAGTAGCTTTTATAAATCTTATTGTACTGATCTCTCTGATGTCAAGACACAACACAAGAAAACTTTGAAATGAAAGAAGATTAGTAAAAGAGGCAACACCAAGACAAGTATCTTACTTTTTTCCCAGGTTCTGCTTCTTTATGCACACGACGTATGAAATCACGGCGGGCACTGACTTGCTGCTCATACTGGCTGAAGGTAAGCCGCCCTCTCTCCAATATGACCAATGGGCTGTGAGGCTCTGTTAATACCATCAACATTACTTCATTTAAAATGTGATCGAATTGAGTCTTGGATTTGTTCAGCTGCACTTCCTGACTCAACATACTGCTCCTAGATAATCAAATACACAAAAGTTCTGGACATTCCAACATCCTCCTCAAGAATCAAAAATTTATAGAATTCATGGCATCATAACTGCATAACCTGCATAACTGTGAGGACGCATGCCTGGCACACCTGGCACTGAGTTATCTAATCAGTGGGAGAGAGCGATAAAGGAGTGGCTGGAAGTGCCCGAGAGAGAGAGAGATGCATGTGTGTTTTATGTTTGAGCTACGTTTGTGTTTTACATTCTGTTTGAATTTTTTTTTATTATTAAATTTTACGTCTATGTTCAGCCGGTTCCCACCTCCTCCTTGCCCATCTTTAAAGTTTGTTGCATTGGTCTCGAAACCCGGGAAGGAGGAGGGACATGCTGTTGGAGAGCCCTCGGCGCTGCGATCCTCCCACAGCGGCGAGGGCTCTCCAATGGCATGTCCCTCCTCCTTCCAGGGTTTCGAGACCAATGCAACAAACTTTAAAGATGGGCAAGGAGGAGGTGGGAACCGGCTGAACATAGACGTAAAATTTAATAATAAAAAAAATTCAAACAGAGAGTGAGGCGGTGGTGCTGGAGTGGTTGCTGGGGTGGATGGAGGAGTCGTTGCTGTCCGCTGGGAAGCAGAGGAATCACTGCCATCCACTTGAAAGGGGAAGAGCAGTTGCCACCTGCCGGGGGACGAAGGACCACCTGTCATCCACCAGGGAGGAGGAGGTGCGGCTGCCGTCCGCCTCAAGAGGGAAGGAGCCGTAGCCATCCATCAGGAAGTCCAGTGCCATCGCCGGCATTGTGGGGGATCAATTCCCAGCTGGCTGAGGACCAGATGAAAGTGTGTCTGGGGACCGGAGAACCAGTTTTCCCCCCCCTCTCTCTCCTGCTTGCTCCTTTTCGTCTCTCATTTTGCTCCCAGGATGCGGGGACGGACGTAGCCAGAAGGGCAGCACCATTCCTCCTGAAAGGGCAGGAAGGGGTGTACATGAGGCCAGAGGCCTGAATCTGGCAGTGGAGGAGTGTGACGAAGAGGAGGGAGGGGCCAGGCTGTGAGGACGCATGCCTGGCATTGAGTTGTCAAATCAGAGAGAGCGATAAAGGAGCAGCTGGAAGCACCAGGGGGAGGGAGAGAGATGCATGTGCGCTTTATGTTTCACTTACGTTTGTGTTTTCTGTTATGTTTGAGAACTGTTTAACATTAAACTTTATGTTTGAGTTCGGTCAGTTCCCGCCCATCTTTGAAAGTTGTTACAGTTCTTAATACAGATAACAACTTGTATGTTGTAAATTGTACACTGTAAACATTTACGAAAACATTTGGTGACGTAATTATTTATAGTGTATATTTATAGTGTAACTGTATAAGATCCTAGGTGGCTTCCCTCACCACTCAGGTGCAGGATGATTTCCAAGTGCCGGTCATACAGGTGCTCCTCCGCAAGGGTGATGTAGGTAGCAGAGGCAGACTGAGCATTGGGGTCTGCATCTGCCCGCAGTGCATGGGTTGGGCTCTCTAGACCTGAGTAGAACCAGATGGGTAGGGGGTGGAGAGACAGCCAAGTGGAAACAGAGACAGTGAGGTAACAGTGAAGACACATATAGTAGATGAAAATCAGTAAGGTGGATGCGGGTACAAATAAGTAAGGATGGATACAGACAGATGAAGATAGACAGGAGAGGACAAAAAGACAGATGAGGTAGTCCCAGACAGGTGGGAGTGGTCATACAGTAGATGCATTAGTTACTGACTTCTACTGACATTGATGTCAGTTGCTGATATGAATGGATTGATTTTCAATTGTACTGTATTACAAAACCTTAAAAGTCAGTATCTTTCACAATATCCCTTTAAAATCAGGACAGAGGAAAGCTTTAGATAGAGTCAATTTATGCTTTTACATTAGACTAAGACAAGGACAGGTGTAGGTGTGGGAGATAGGTGAGTCTGATATGCTGGCCCATGTCAGTTCATACCCCCAGTGGAAGGAATGTCAGACAGATTGAAGTTCCCTCATCAGCCGATTTAAAGTTTGTATTTTTCATATCAGTATGCTAACCCCATTTCCATAAAAGAAAGGATGATGTAACACAGTGGTAAACATGCCTCTGTCCCAACTTTTTTTGAGTGTGTTGAAGGCATCAAATTCTAAATTTGTTTATATTTACAAAATACAATTAAGTTGGTCAGTGAAAACATGATGAATATCTTTTCTTTGTACTTTTGTCAGTTAATTAAAGTTTCAAGAGACTTGACAAATCACAAATTTTTGTTTTTATTGCATTTTAGAAAAAATCCCAACTTTTCTGGAAATGGGGTTAGTACAGGTGCATCTCAATAAATTAGAATGTTGTGGAAAAGTTCATTTATTTCAGTAATTCAACTCAAATTGTGAAACTCGTGTATTAAATAAATTCAATGCACACAGACTGAAGTAGTTTAAGTCTTTGGTTCTTTTAATTGTGATGATTTTGGCTCACATTTAACAAAAACCCACCAATTCACTATCTCAACAAATTAGAATACTTCATAAGACCAATTAAAAAAAACATTTTTAGTGAATTGTTGGCCTTCTGGAAAGTATGTTCATTTACTGTACATGTACTCAATACTTGGTAGGGGCTCCTTTTAATTTAATTACTGCCTCAATTTGGCGTGGCATGGAGGTGATCAGTTTGTGGCACTGCTGAGGTAGTATGGAAGCCCAGGTTTCTTTGACAGTGGCCTTCAGCTCATCTGCATTTTTTGGTCTCTTGTTTCTCATTTTCCTCTTGACAATACCCCATAGATTCTCTATGGGGTTCAGGTCTGGTGAGTTTGCTGGCCAGTCAAGCACACCAACACCATGGTCATTTAACCAACTTTTGGTGCTTTTGGCAGTGTGGGCAGGTGCCAAATCCTGCTGGAAAGTGAAATCAGCATCTTCAAAAAGCTGGTCAGCAGAAGGAAGCATGAAGTGCTCCAAAATTTCTTGGTAAACGGGTGCAGTGACTTTGGTTTTCAAAAAACACAATGGACCAACACCAGCAGATGACACTGCACCCCAAATCATCACAGACTGTGGAAACTTAACACTGGACTTCAAGCAACTTGGGCTATGAGCTTCTCCACCCTTCCTCCAGACTCTAGGACCTTGGTTTACAAATGAAATACAAAACTTGCTCTCATCTGAAAAGAGGACTTTGGACCACTGGGCAACAGTCCAGTTCTTCTTCTCCTTAGCCCAGGTAAGACACCTCTGACCTTGTCTGTGGTTCAGGAGTGGCTTAACAAGAAGAATACGACAACTGTAGCCAAATTCCTTGACACGTCTGTGTGTGGTGGCTCTTGATGCCTTGACCCCAGCCTCAGTCCATTCCTTGTGATGTTCAGTCAAATTCTTGAATCGATTTTGCTTGACAATCCTCATAAGGCTGTGGTTCTCTCGGTTGGTTGTGCATCTTTTTCTTCCACACTTTTTCCTTCCACTCAAATTTCTGTTAACATGCTTGGATACAGCACTCTGTGAACAGCCAGCTTCTTTGGCAATGAATGTTTGTGGCTTACCTAGTGAACCAAACTGAGAGACCATTTTGAAGGCTCAGCAAACCTTTGCAGGTGTTTTGAGTTGATTAGTTGATTGGCATGTCACCATATTCTAATTTGTTGAGATAGTGAATTGGTGGGTTTTTGTTAAATGTGAGCCAAAATCATCACAATTAAAAGAACCAAAGACTTAAACTACTTCAGTCTGTGTGCATTGAATTTATTTAATACACGAGTTTCGCAATTTGAGTTGAATTAATGAAATAAATGAACTTTTCCACAACATTCTAATTTAATGAGATGCACCTGTATATCCTGGTCATGTGTAGTGTCATACTAACACATATTTGAACAAAGATGGCATGATTGGTGAACAATGTGGTGATTTCATTAGCAACATACAAGTTCAGGAAATTGTAAAATCAGGCATCTGAATATGACAGGGCGATCTGTATCAGCACTGACATTATTAATTCAGGAAACAAAAGTAAGCTTCTTTGTCATGTGTCAGTGCCAGGAACAAAAGCAGACAGAAGACTCCGCTGAGGAGGACCATGGAAGACAAGACATTAGCATGAGCCAAATGCTATTAGCAGAAATGCAACAGCCCACTGGAGGACATAGCTCTTGCATACAGAGACAGACAATGATGCACTATCAGCGGCTGCATCTCATTCTTTGAACTTGCAGGCACTTTGGAAAACAATGCTGGTAGCTCAACATCAAAGCAGACTGCATATCAGTCTGAAAAGCAGGAGAACAGTACAGCAGTGGCACTAAATGCGCTATTGCTGGTATGGATGTCTTGGCATAATTTAAGCTGGATCCTTCACCCAGTAAGGCTGGACAACTGCCTAATCCATTTTGTGGTACATCCACCCAAGTGACTGGACTATTCCACAATATACTGAGGTCACGTTTAAAAGTATGTTGAATCTGCAACTTGATAAAGACATACTGGCTGCAGTGACTGATGCAGAAACCTTACGCCTGAGATCAGTCCCTCTAGTAGAGAGACCAGTCACCTTATTAGTACTATAGGCTGATGAAGCTTTGAGTGTAAACCTGCACTCCATATAGCCTGTATATAGAAGAGCTGATTTGCTCATTTGTAAAGCAAATGACACACTGATGAGTGTAAAAGGTTGCTCACCAATTTGTTGCCACACTTGCTACTGGTCCTTAAAGAAATAACACCCATATCAAGAGATCCAATGGCCAAACTACAGGAGTCAGGGCAACAGGGTACAACAAATCACAAAGGTCATTTTATGCCAGAAAAGGGTGTGATCAACCTGAAATTTACTGAAATTGATGGTCGGATGGTTCTCCCCTTTGCAACACTGGAGCTTGATAACAGGCCAGTACTACTGAGCAGTAAATCATTTACAATTTCTTTACCTGTATTGTTGGCCACTGCCAAACACAGGAATCTGTCGCACAGAGGTGCAAGACCCAATCCTGTTGTTTATACTGACTTTGGGCATGCAGTCACTGATAGAAAAAGCAGGCAATAGAAATAATATACACCAATCAGCCATAACTTTAAATCCACCTGCCTAATATTGTTTAGGTCCCCCTTGTGCCACTGAAACAGCTCTGACCCGTCGAGACAGGGACTCCACAAGACCTCTGAAGGTGTGCAATGGTATCTGGCACCAGGATGGTAGCAGCAGATCCTTTAAGTCCTATAATTTGCGAGGTGTGTGCCTCCATCTATCAGAATTTTTGTCCAGCACTTCCCACAGATACTCGATCGGCCTGAGATCTGCAGAATTTGGAGGCAAAGACAACACCTTGAACTGTTTGTCATGTTCCTCCAACCATTCCTGAACAATTGCAGTGTGGCAGGGCACATTATCCTGCTTAAAGAGGCCACTGCCATTAGGGAATACCCTTGCCATGAAGGGGGGTTCAGTGGGTATAGAAAAGAATCACCCCCCTTTAAAATAATCACATTTTGTTGCTTTTCAGCCTGAAATGAAGACAGACACAGTTTTGTTTTATACAGTTGTATTTACTCAGTGCAACTTATAACAGCCAAGTGAAAGATATAACGCCAACATGTCAGAAAAAATAAAAAATAAAAAACAGAATCACTGAGTTGGAAAAAGGATCACCCCTTGCTTTAATTTGCCTTAATTTTTTAATTACAGCCTTTAGTCTGTTGGAATATGTCTCTACTAACTTTGCACATCTAGACTTTGCAATATTTGCCCACTCTTCTTTGCAGAACTGCTCAAGTTCAGTTAAATTTGATGGTGACCATTTGTGGATTACAGTCTTCAAGTCATTCCACAGATTTTCAATGGGGTTTAAGTCTGGGCTCTGACTAGGCCATGCAAGGACAAGGACCTTTTTCTCCTTCAACCACTGTGTGGTCAGTTTTGCTGTGTGCTTTGGGTCATTGTCATGTTGGAAGGCAAACCTTCTTCCCATTGATAACTTTCTGGCAGAGGGCAGCAGATCTTCCTCAAGAATTTGATGGTCTTTTTCCCCATCTATTTTCCTTCTATCCTGACAAGTGCTCCAGTCCCTGCTGCAGAGAAACACCCCCATAACAGGATATTACCTCCTCCATGCTTTACTGTAGGAATGGTGTTATTTGGATGATGAGCTGTATTTGATTTCCACCAGACATATCGTTTAGTGTTGATGCCAAATAATTCAATTTTAGTCTCATCTGACCATAACACCTTTTTCCATGTGGCCTCAGAATCTTCAAGGTGCGTTCATGTGGCCTTTCTTGAGGAGTGGCTTTTTTCTTGCAACCCTCCCATACAAGCCACATTTGTGGAGAATTTGTGATATTGTTGTCACATGCGCACAATGACCACTCTTTGTCATAAATTCCTGCAACTGCTTTTCAGAGTTGTTGTAGGCCTCTTGGTAACCTCTCTGACCAGTTTCCTCCTGGCTCTTTCATCCAGTTTGGAGCAGTGTCCTGATCCAGGGAGGGTCTGTGTTGTACCAAATACCTTCCACTTCTTAATAATAGACTTCACTGTGCTTCTAGGCATTGATAAAGCCTTTGAAATTTTTTGCATCCATCTCCTGACTTGTGCCTGTCCACAACTTTATCCCGGAGATCTTTTGACACTGCCTTGCCACCCATAATTGATTGTTTGCTTCAGTTGCACTACAAAATGTTCCAGGAAAGCTCTTTTCATGCTGAGCTAATCAAAATGACCACAGCTGATCACAGTTGAAGGTCAAATGGCTTTGTGTGCCATTGAGAAGGTGATTAGCTACACCTTATTGAGTTTACAAGTCATTTTTAGGAGGGGGTGATCCTTTTTCCAACTCAGTCATTCTGGTTTTTAAATTTTTTTGTGACATGTTGGTGTTATATCTTTCACTTGGATTGTTATAATTTGCACCGAGTAAATACATCTGGATAAAAAAAAAAACTTTGTCCATCTTCATTTCAGGCTGAAAAGCAACAAAATGTGATTATTTTATAGGGGGTGATTCTTTTCTATACCCACTGTACCTGCTCAGCAACAATGTTTAGGTAGGCAGACACATGTAGGCAGACCGGTCTATGGCTACGCAGCCCCATATGCAGCAAACTTCAATGCACTGTGTCTTCTGACACCTTTCTTTCATAGCCAGCATTAACTTTTTCAGCAATTTGTGCTACAGTAGCTCAGTAGTGGATTGGACCAGATGGGCTAGCCTTTCGCTCCCCACATGCATCCATGAGCCTTGGGTGCCCATGACCCTGTCACCGGTTCACTGCTTGTCATTCCTTGGACCATTTTTGGTAGGTACTAACCACTGCATACCGGGAAGACCCTACAAGTGGTTTTAATGTTATACCAAGGTATGTGTAATAAAAAATAGTTGCAAATATTTTCATGCACATGAAATTATGACTGACAACTGTGGCCTCACCAAAGTACCAGGCCATAATGGCCATGATTATGCATTTCTGGCTGCATGCACACTTGTGATAGTACTAATCAGTAAAACTGAGCAGTTATTCGGTCCTCAAATCCATATGGCAAAGAAAATGATGACAAAAAATGGTTAAAAAATAATTGGTTTGGAGTGATTTTATACAGACCTTTTAATCACATAAGAACATTAGCTGTGTGTCTAAACTCAATCTCTGCCTGAGCCACATCAACATTTTTGTTAGCTCCTGAAAGGCAATGAACTAAAGCTGCTATGTTTTAATTTTAATATGCTATTAATTTCATTAATTTGTCTCATTATGGCCCTGAGTCATTTTACCATAGTTATTACATGTTTCCTAAAGATTACAAAAATTGTATCCATTTATATAATACCTTTATTGTAGCAGAATATCATATGGACTTTTGTTGTTAAGAACATAGCCCTACATGTATTCAATCTCCCACATGTCTTGGCTTCTTTCTCCATTAACTTCTTTATTAAACATGTAGGTTTATTCACTATGTACTGTAGGTCGCTATACTGGGTGATGCATTTTGGCTTTTGAAATTAATCATTATATCAAGGCTGATTTAACACCAGATACCTTTCTGAAGTTTTTGAAATGCATCCATTTTTACAAGCATGTCAATCCACAAGAGTTCAGTGAGACATGCGGAAAATGGGTGTCATGTCCAACATGGACAATTCCACCCCTGGAAACCAGAGAGCATTTTTAAAAATTTTCTTTTGTTGTCTGCTTCATTTGCTTCTTTGATTGTGCACACCTGTTTTGTGTTTCCCAATTAGTCACCCTATTTAGGTTCTATGTTTTCCTTCTTTAGTTGTGAAGCATTGTGTATAGTTTGTATCGTTGCTGTTATGTTTGTTGCTACTTGCACTGTGAATAGCTTTTGTTTTCATGTTCAGTTTTCTTGCCTTGTTCAGGTCTAGTCTTGTTTTAGTTTCTGGTTCCATTTTGTCTTTTGTTTGTTAATTTTGATTATTTTTCATTAAATCACTCTGCAATTGTATCCAACTCACTGGGATAGCATGACAATGGGAGCTTATGTGCCATGTTGTGATTGTTTTACACTCTATTTACTCTATTCACTTTCTATATTAGGTGAATTACCTTAAAAAAATTTTATGGTGTAATATATGTGATATATATAATATGATGATACAGTTTTGCTGCCCATCCCTAGGATTAAGAAAATTGTCTCCAAACTTTCCTGTCATGGTATTGGATTGCTCTGCATTTGAGTTTTGTCTAGGAGACCCGCCCATTTGATGGTGGTAGCTCAGCAAAAAGTCAAATAACTGGATGATGTGAGCTGCTAAATGCAATGCGAATTAGAATGTTACCTGCAAGTAGACAGGCCCCTCGAACCAGCAGTTGGAAGTTGAGCTCATAGGGGGCAAGGTTGGTTGCAGGGCTAGAGAATAGTGAGTGAACACAATGCTCATTCATTTCCAGCATCTTCTCCTGCTTACCAGAAACACCCCCAAAACACCTTCTTGCATTTCAGTGGAGGTGGGAGAAAAAGATGAAAGAAAAAGAGAGAGCCTGATTGTAGTTATTATTATTAAGGATACCTGAAAATCCTATTGTCATATTTTTATGCTAACCATCTAGAGTGCTAACTTAGAGCTCTTTTTTGTTTTATTTGTCTTTATTTTATTTGATTCATTTATTTTCAAAAATGAGTTATGGATTATAGTAAGTACTAAAGATCAATGTTTTATGTTTTCACCAATGGTATCTGCTGAACCATGAGAATTACAAACAAACTTCTTTTTCCCACTGATTCACTGGCTAAAGACACACACTATTTTGCTCCATCCATGTTTATTCTACAAACACTGAAAAGTCCAGTAACCGATTTACACCCATTGAAGCCTGTGCTTCAGTTGGGGTCTGTTAGGTGTCAGTGTATTTGCAGTTTTAATAGCATGAAAGATTAACGCTCATTGGACAACAGGATTTTAAAATGTCATTTTGAGTCCCGTCCAGATGCACCACTTCGCTGGGAGTGAATGGTGTGTGGGCAGGTGAATTTTGCACAGAAAAAACATCAACATTTACTGGACAGTGCACTCTTCGCTTGTCCCACCTGAATGCATAGCTTCTCTTTAGGATGCTTGGTAGACCTCTCAAAGGGGCAGAACCTCATAACCAGCAGCCAATTGGTACATCAGTAATGAACATATCTGACATGTCAAATTTAAACACATCAGCACCATTTGGAATGACTTTGAGGCTGCTGTAGGTCTAATTTGTAAATATTGTGAATGAAAAGTATAAAGTTTTATTTCATTATTTGCATTCATTTCTGAAATTTCTTGTTTATAAGTACCTAACTAGCTGTCACTTACTTCTTCAGCTAGCAGCTTAGGCACAAAATGACCAACACTGCTAATGTTGACCTGATTGATCACATGACCAGTCATGTGAAAATATAAGTACACACCATGGAAATTTCTGGCTTTTTTGACATATTTGGACAAGCCAACATTTGATCATCTTTGAAACAGTGCCTATTAATAAAGTTGTTATACTTGAACAAAACCACAAGGGAAAATAGCTTTTTCAATCATTTATTCAATAGAAATATCAATAGAATTGATATTCTTCTACAGAAAAAGTAAGTACACCCTTGGCCTCTGAAGCTAATATTGCCCACTTTAGTGGAAATTAACGTCTTGTAGGTGTTTTGCAGAATTGTCCACCAGTCTCTGCAATATGCAATATTCTTCTTCTGTAGCAAATTGTAGTCTTGCTTTAATGTTCTTTTTATACAGCAAAGGCTTTTTCCTGGCATGCCTCCCATGCACGCCAGCAAATTTGTGCAATCTTTCAGTTGCAAGACTTACTAGCAGATCCTGTGATGAAATTTTGGGGTTCTTGGAGAATTCTTTTTGCGTCAGATGGTCTGCTCTTGGGCTGTATTTGCTGGGATGGCCAGTCCTGCACAAATTGGCAATCATTTGAAATCTTCACCACTTGTGGATGATTTTTATGAAGGCCTTATAGAACTCTTTAGATCTTGGCATGATGACACCACACACCTCAATAATAAAGGCAACACCACACACTAGATATGAGAGGTTTCAGGTTCCACCTGCACCCCCTAAGCAGGTTCTAATCACTGGCTCCCAATCTTGAACAACTGATTCTAATTTTATGGATATGAAGGTGTGATAAATGTAGGGGTGTACTTACTTTTTCACATGACTATCTCTCTCTCTCTCTCTCACTCTCTACAGGTGCATCTCAAAATATTAGAATATCATGGAAAATTTCATTTTTTCCAAATTATTCCAAATAATTTAATTCAAAAAGTGGAACTTTCATATATTCTAGATTCATTACACATAAAGTGATATTTCAAGCCTTTTTTTGTTTTAATCTTGATGATTACAGCTCATGGAAATGAGATACTTGAAAAATCCAGTATCTCAAAAAATATTAGAATCAAGAATGCTCAGTGGTCCTCTTTTCAGATGAAATTGCCACAGACTGATTGCCTCCATGCCACGCCACATTAATGCAGTAATTCGTACAAAAGGAGCCCCGACCAAGTATTGAGTGCATAAATTAACATACTTTTCAGGAGGTCGATATTTCTGCATTATAAATTGTTTCTTCTAATATTTTGTGATATTGTATTTTTGATTTCCATGAGCTGTAAGCCGTAATCATCATGATTAAAACAAAACGGGCTTGAAATTTTTTACTTTATGTGTAATGAATCTAGAATATATGCAAATTCCACTTTTAGAATTTAATTAAGGAATACAATTGCATCTGGTGTGCTTTAGAGCTGGCATGAAATTATGGAGTAACTTCAATGTTTGTTATAGCATAGGCTTGTGGTTCAGCTGGAGGCTGCGCATCCAGGTCCATGATGTACACAATTGTCGTCACAAACTGCATTATTTGCAAGTTAGTATGAAGTTCCCACATATACAATTCTTATTATTATGGATGTTATGATCTGTTTTTTATTGTTAATAGTTTTACTAGTCTTGTTATTATACTTGCTATAATTATTGATGATACTGATATTGATTTGATTACTTAACTGCAAATCACTTTTTTCAATTATACTCAAATTTATACATGCTGCAACCCAATGCATTATATAAATATGCTAAAGATAAAATGGGCGAATAAGGAAACCACTGCTGAAACCTGTTTTACTATCAGTTTTGTGGTTTGCAACTTTGATGAATAATGGTCATTGTGGAAAAAAATTGTGATTTCTGAATGCTCATATCTAACAGAGCTTATTAATTAGTGATAAAGCTGTTATGCTGCCATAACTGCTTATTCACACATATTTAGATTTAGATTAACAACTAAAAGTAAAAAAACAACAACAAATAAGTAAATCGTCACCTTGTTTCATTTGTTCTACCTCCATTTTCACCTTTGGCAGGTTGCAGCCTAGCTCTTACTATGGGTGTGAGCACTGTAGGGTAGATCAGATGTATCGCTCCATTTTCTAAAGTTGAGAGTTCCAGGGTGGTACTAATGACAATAGACACCACCTCCATGGGAGCAATTATCCCTGTTCCTGTGATGAAGTTGGTCCTCTCGAGATCCTCATCCAGCAGAAGATGACCTGAATACAGGCTCACAAAGACAGCAAGATGCAAAATATTTAACTGGGTCCCCAATTCAAAGTACAACCCAATTCCAAAAAAGTTGGGACGCTCTGTAAAATGTAAATAAAAAACAGGACTATTTGCAAATCTCATAAACACATATGTTATTCACAGTAGAACACAGAAAACATATCAAATGTTTAAACTGAGGAAATGTACCATTTTAAGGAAAAAATAAGGTCATTTTGAATTTGATGGCTGCAAAATGTGCAAAAAAGTTGGGATGGGGGCAACAAAAGGCTGGAAAAGTAAGTGTTACTAAAAAGAAACAGCTGGAGGTTAATTGGCAACAGGTCAGTAACATGATTGGGTAAACATGGGCAGAGGTTTACCAATCTGCAAAAAACTGCATCTACAATTTGTGGAACAATTTCAGAATAATGTTCCTCAACATAAAATTGCGAAGACTGCATTTTGTTTTTATTTACATTTTACAAAGCGTCCCAACTTTTTTGGAATTGGGGTTGTAATTCAAATCCAAAAGATGTATATTCTACTTGGATTTTTAAAAACTAAATACTTTTACTTGTGTGTGTGCGTTTACAGCCTAGATATTTCACTATTGATGGGCTCTGTGTGTATATATGTGCATGTCTATTAGGGCTTAAACAATATAAAATGTTTGTCATCAATAGTGGTGGAAAAAGCACAAAGCACACTGAATTGTGTAAAAGTACTACTACTGTTGTAATAATTCACTTGAGTAAACGTAAACATAAATGTTCAAAATGCATTGCTCAGATATAGAACATTTTTGGATTAGTTGTGTTAATTGTAGATATGTAAAAAAGTAATTTGCTAAGTAATTACTCAAGCAGATTTTCACCAGACATCTTAATTACTCTTACTTTAGTCATTTTCTTGATCAAGAACTCAGGAATGTCAATCTAAGCTGTATAATAGTTGCACTTTGTGAGTTTGCACTGGGAGATCATAACTGTCTTATATTTCTCCCCCCCAGCATGCACTGTGGCTCTCAGTATACCATATGTCTCTCAGCATGAACAATGTCACTTCAGTGTCTTGTTTTAATTTGATCCCCGTCCATGTGCTTTTTGTTATGATCTGAATCCTGTCTCTGCCTGTTTTGTCATTGGTCTGTCTAGGCGTGACTGATGTCTCATGCCCTCATATCTCAGTCTGATACAGAATCTTAAGATGCCTCCATGTCTTAAGTCTGAGCCTTATTTTCAGGTTCTCTGTAATTGTTATGGGGGTGAGCTCAGTACAAGGTGGAAAACAGTACCGAGCAGGGCCCACTTATCCAAATGTATAAAAGATGGAAAATAAATAAATAAAGAACCGGATTATGAATCCAGAATGGGCAAGGAGGAGCATTTACTGGCCAAGACACGACCTAGAATAATGACAGAGGCAGCAGGACATGAACTGGAGGGCTAGAGTGCTGTGCTCCAGTGCGCTAACCACTACACTACTACAGAACTAAAGTCCAGCAAGCCAGGTCCCCTCTCTCTCACCATGCTGCCATATCATTCCATGGATTTTTCAGTTGGCATATCCATTGGATATTCTGGCACTTTATGACAGACTAGAAACAACACATTTCCACTTTATGGAACATTCTCTTTGTCCACCTGCTGCCTTCACTAAGGATGTCGCTCCACTTCCCTGTTACACTCAGGACGTCACCACCTTTCACTGTCCCAAAAAGCAGAGGTGACCCTGGTGCAAACGGAATTTTCTTATGTGTTTTTGCCTCTACATGGTTGCACTTAGCTCCTAGAACACCACAGACACACAGCCACCCCAATCTTTTGTCTGAGCACAAAAAAAGGGTGGTTCAGGAAGAACTCCAGTCCATGCTTGTCATGGGGGTAAACAGAGCAGACTCACAACAAACCCAATGAAGTATGTGACTGCATTCTCCTGACTTCTCTCTCCTGTTTTCTTGCAGACAGATGTGTCAGACATGGTATTGCCCCAGGTGACGGTGTGTGAAGTGAAAAAGCAGGTATTGCAAGCTCAAGAAGTGCCTGGCCATCAAGTGAGCAGTCTCTGATACTAGTCCCTCTCATACTGTTTATTGAGATGTGCCTGTTGGGATGTCATTTCATTCGTACCATGCTCTGCTATAGTGACTTCACTGTATGGTTTCCTCTCTTGCTGGTGGTGGGGAGTGGTTTGGGGGTGGGGGTGCATGGGGGTTCGGGGGGCCGTTGGTGTGTCTTGAGGAGGGGACGAGTTGGCTTCCTGGCCTGAGTCGGTGTGAATGGAGGGCGAAGTCAGGGGAGAATGAGTGGTAATTAATAAGCTCTGCCATATGTTTATTATTAATGGGACTGTATCTATATCCTGTGTTTCTCTGCAGTGAGCACTGAAAATCAGAATGAGGAAGCTGGTAGCAAGCTACAGAGTGCATACACTATATGGCCAAAGGTCCGTGGACACCTGACCATCACAATCATATGTGCTTTGTGAACATACCATTTCAGATTTGGTCCCCACTTTGCTGTTATACAGTGCTGTGAAAAAGTATTTGCCCCAACCTCATTTCTTCTGTTTTTGTATATATCTCATACTAAATAGTTTTAGATTTTCAAACAAAATACAACATAAAACAAAGGCAACCTGAGTAAACACACAATACAGTTTTAATTAATTAATTTATTTTATTGAAGCTAAAAAAGCTATCCAACTTTTACCACCCATGTGAAAAACTAATTGCCCTAATAAACATAAAATCTGGTTGTGCCACCTTTAGCAGCAATATCTGCAACCAAACACTTCCAATAACTTGAGACCAGTCTTTCACTTATTTCTAGGTCTAGGATTTACTCCTATGCTTTGGATCATTGTCTTGCTGCATAATCCAGTTGCACTTGAGTTTCAACTTACGGACTGAAGACCGGATATTCTCCTTTAGGATTTTCTGGTAGAGAGCAGAATTAATGTTTCCCTCAGTTACTGCAAGTTGCCCAGGCCCTGAAGCAGCAAAGCATCCCCATACCACCACACTTCCACCACCATACTTGACAGTAGGTATGATGTTCTTTTTGTGGATTTCTATGTTTGGTTTATGCCAGATGTAACGGGACCCCTGTCTTCCAAACAGTTCCACTTTTGACTCAAGGTGTGTTTTAGCAAAATTCAGATGAGCATTAATGTTCTTCTGGGTTAGCAGCAGTTTTCGCTTTGCCACTCTTCCATGGATGCCATTTTTGCCCAGTGTCTTTCTGATAGTGGAGTCATGAACAGTGACCTTTATTGATGCAAGAGAGGCCAGTAGGTCCTTTGATGTTTTCCTTGGCTCTTTTGTGACTTCCTGGATGAGTCATGGCTGTGCTCTTGAAGGAATCTTGGAAAGTTGGCCACTTCTGGGAAGGTTCACTACTGTGCCGAGTTTTTCCATTTGGAGCTAAAGGCTCTCACTGTGGTTCTTTGGAATCCCAGAGCCTTTGCAGTAGGTTTGTAACTGTTGACTGATGTATTTCAATCACCTTATTCCTCATCATTTCTGGAATTTCTTTCAATTTTGGCATAGTGTGTTATGGGTAAGGCCTTTTAACCAACTTCATGTTGAAAAGGTTCTATTTAAGTGTTGATTTGATTTAACAAAGCTGGCAGTAATCAGGCCTGGTTGCGTCTAGTCCAGCTGAATCCCAACATGAATGCAGTTTCATAGATTTGGGGAATTAGTAACTACGGGGGCAAATACATTTGCACACAGGCCCAGTTGGTATTGGATAAATTTTTTTTTTCAATTTTGTGATTGCAGAAATTAATGCAAAATCAAAGAAACTCTGCAATATTAGAAGGAGCTTGCAATTTTTCAAAATTATTGCAGATTTTCAGCAGATTTGGGCCAAGACGCATCATGTGACATCATAACAATGTGCCATGTGATGTCATAACAACACGCAATTAGACAAAGTCCTCTTTGATTCACATGTGTCGAACATGAGTATAGCTAAAAGGTCTCATTTACCAACAAACATCACTGCGAAAGACCATACAAAACAATTTTGTGCAATTGCAATTTTGCCAATTCAAGTAGTTTTCTGCAAAAAAGTACAAAAAGCAAATTGCATCACAACTTTTGAAAAAAAGCCACAGCAATATCAATCACAAAAAAAAAACTCAGCGAAATCCTGTATGGACTGAATAACCTCCACTCTTCTGGGAAGGCTTTCAAATGCATTTTGGAACGTAGCTGTGGAGATTTGCCCATTCAGCTACAAGAGCATTAATGAAGTCAGGGACTGATGTCTGGGCACATCAGGTGTGGGGCACAGTGGGGAATCCAGTTCATCACAAATATACTCAGTCGGTCAGGGATCTGTGCAAGCCACTCAAATTCTTCCACTCCAACCTTGACAAAGCATGTCCTTATGGACCTCACTTTATGGTAAATACTGAACTTATATAGCGCCTTTTAACCTTTGCGGTTCACAAAGTGTCTCATTCACCTATTCACACACACACACACACACACACACACACACACACACACACACACACACACACACACCAATGGCAGGAGAGCCATCATGCTTCCAACTTTGTGGCAACAGTTTAAGGAAAACTCTCATATGGGTGTTATGGTCATGTGTCCATATTAAAATCACCTGCCTAATATTGTGTAGGTCCCTCTTGTGCTGCCAAAAGAGCTCTGACCCCTTGAGGCATGGACTCCACCAGACCTCTGAAGGTGTGCTGTGGTATCTGGCACCAAGACGTTAGCAGCAGATCCTTTAAGTCCTGTAAGTTGTGAGGTGGGGCCTCCATGGATCAGACTTGTTTGTCCAAAACATCCCACAGATACTTCATCAGGCTGAGATCTGTGGAAATTGGAGGCCAAGTCAACACCTTCAACTGTTTGTCATGTTCCTCAGTACACATTACCCTGCTGAAAGAGGCCACTGCCATTAGGGAATACCATTGCCATGAAGGGGTGTACATGGTCTGCAACAATGTTTAGGTAGGTGGTATGTAACATCCACACAAATGCCAGAACCCAACGTTTCCCAGCAGAGCACTGCCGCTTCCGGCTTGCCTTCTTCCAATAGTGCATCCTGGTGCCATCTCTTCCCCAGGTAAGTAATGCACATGCACCTGGCTGTCCACATGATGGAAAAGAAAATGTGATTCATTAGACCAAGCTACCCTCTTCCATTGCTCCATGGTCCAGTTCTGATGCTCATGTGCCCATTGTAAGTGCTTTCGGCAGTGGATAGGGGTCACCATGGGCACTCTGACCAGTTTATGGCTACGCAGCCTCACACACAGAAAGCTGCAATGCACTGTGTGTTCTGATACCTTTCTATCATAGCCAGCATTCTCAGTAATTCATGCCATAGTAACTCTTTTGTGGGATCAGACAGATGGGCTAGTCTTTGCTCTCTACACGCATCAATGAGCCTTGGGTGCCCATGACCCTGCTGCCGTTTCACCGGTTGTCATTCTTTGGCCCTTGTCAAAGTTGCTCAAATCCTTATGCTCACCCATTTTTCCTTCTTCCAACAGATCAACTTCAAGAAATGACTGTTCACTTGCTGTCTAATATATCCCACCCCTTGACAGGCGCCACTGTACCGAGATAATCAATGTTATTCACATCACCTGATTTGAATGTTATGGCTGATATACACACACTGAACACATTTGGGTTTGATTAAAGGATAAATATGAACAGATAGACAAAGTAAAATAACGTATATAACACTTAATATTTGGTTGCATGTGCCTTGCTTGCAGTAACTGCATGAAGCCAATTGTCTAGTCTGCATGTCATTGTCTTACTGCATGATGAAGTTCCTCCCTATTAGATTCATTTGGATGCATTTCTCTGTAAATTTGCAGACATAAAGTTTCTGTAGACTTCTGAATTCATTCTGCTGCTACCATCATGAATTCCATCATCAATAAAGATTATTGAGCCTGTTCCAGAAGCAGGCCCAAGCTATGACACTACCTCCACCATGCTTGACTGATGAGCTCCTTTGATTTGGATTATAAGCAGGTACTTTCTTTGTCCTTTCTTGGCTTTTTCATCACTTTGGTAGAGGTTAATCTTGGTTCCAGAACTACTGTGGCTCATCTCTGTATATCTTTGCGAATTCCAAACTTGCCTTCCAATTCTTACCGCTGATGAGTGGTTTGCATCTTGTAGTATGGCATCTGTTTTTCTGCTCTTGAAGTCTTCTTTGAACAGTGGATTTTGAAACCTTTACCCCTGCTGTCTTGAGGTTTTTGGTGACTGACTGTTGTTTTCGGGTTTTTCTTCATAGCTCTTGTTTTTCTCATAATTTGGTGTTGTTTTCATTGGCTGACCTGTTTGATGTCTGGTTGTTAGAAAACCAGAGGTTTCTTTCATTTTCAGGACAAAATGGTTGTGCAATGGCTCTGATTGATTTTCCCTTTTTCTCAGCTTCAAAATGGCTTGCTTTTCTCCCATTGACAGCTCTCTGGTCTTCATGTTGCTTTATCCTTATTAACAACTAATGCAGTCTTCAACAGCAAAACCCAGGGCTCAAACCAAGAGTAGACATTCAGATTATTGATTGGTTGAACAATCAATCTAACAGGGCACACCTGGACAACAAAAAATGACTGTAAGTCACATTTTCTAATATTTTTGATCACTTGAAATATGGATTGGTTCAAATAAAAGGTGCCATGATGTTTACCACGTCTAGATGTAAATATCAGGAAATCAAAGGTGAAATTCTCTGGCGTGCAACAAAGTCTTATTCAAACAGTACCACGTGGTAGCGAACAAGCTCATGGTGAGCTCCCGTGAGAACACAAACTTGCAATAAACAAATTCAAACAAAACTGAAAATATTTTACTTCATGAGCAATCACATATCCTGTGACTGGTTCTTCCTCAGACACGTGCATTGTCTTCAGTAACTTTTAATCCCTAAACAGTGAGACCGCCACCCGTGGCTAAAAATAACTATTGTTCTAAAATTAGCCTAAAACGTCTATCCAAGGCATACCCAAAGAAAAATTAAAGCTGTTCTTGATTTGGAGTACATGCAGAAGGGTTTTTTTCCCATCTGATTTTTTTTGGACCACAGCATGAAGCCTTACCTAGTCCAAGCTCAAATTTGATAACAGTACCAAAAAAAATAAATATTTTACATTTTTCTAAGGGTATGTCCATGCGTTTTAATGAAATCACCTTTTGGAGACTCCAAAGGACCCTTGGTAACCATGGACACATACCTAGGATAAAAAGGCTACTACTCTTGATTTTCTCATAATTTTGGGCACTAATGAAAGATGACACTAAAAGCTATCATATCAAATCTACAAAATTTTTAGTCATAATTTAACGCGCTTTTACGCACAGAAAAACGAAAAACTTGCCACTGGTTACGAAGCTTTACGCACAGACTTTTAAACTGAAGTGTTGAAACTCACCCCTAAAGCAGCATATCATATTTTTCAGAATATCACTGGCTATGTAATGAGCCAGTCATCCACACAATCAGTTGCAAAAGACTCGAGCTTTTCACGAAGGAAAGGGGGAAGGCACTTCCCTTCAGCACGGACTCTCATTGGACTCTTATTGAAGGCTATGGACAGGACATGGAAGCTCGTATTGGTTCAAATAAGGTGTCAATCGGAAGGTCAGAGTGCAGAGGCTATTTTGAAGTCAAGAAATAAGGAATATTTACAAGTGAAAAGAAGTCATAATGGAGAATACGTGAAAGATTAGGCACTTCTGCCAGTAATTTGAAATGACGCAGCAACAGTCAGTTGGTATTTATTGATGTAATAATGTGTTTTAGACTGAATATTTTTACATGATTGGATTGTTTGGACCGTTTTCCCGTTCGTGAGTGGGAGCCCTGCTAGGGGGCGCTCTTCAGGCCAGAGGAAATAACAGGTTATCGCTTCTCGGCCTTTTGGCTAAGAACAAGTTGGATCTACAACCATGACCAGAGAAGGCGAGACACGGCTGGCCCGAGTGGTGCGGCTTCGGCATACTGTCCGGTTGGAGCTCCGTTCCGATGCCCCAGCTGAGATCAAGACTTTTTCTCAGGATGTTATCAATCACTGGACTACTATGAGGCTTCATAGGTGAGTCACCTCAGTTTTGTGTTTGTTTGTATGTTGGTGGTCTGACATAGACGTTGATTGTAGCTGCTGTTGTGATTGTATCTTGAAATGGTTGGTATCAATCAAATCACAAGAATCCTGAGAAGGGAACGAGACGTTGCGTGAGCTTCACGCTGTGGGAAGCACCTTCGTGCGTGACCGGTATCTGAAGTCTGTGTGAAATCATGCCTAATTTATAGGCCTGCCATGGTCAGGTGACGTGGCAATTAAGGGAACTCAACGTTGCGTGAGCTTCACGCTGTGGGAACGAGAATACCCACTCCATCATACTGAGGGAATGGCCTGTTCAAAAGATCCGAGCCCGAGGGTCACTGCAAGACACTCGAGCCTGGAGTGGAATGCATGTCCAGACTGTAATATCGAATGAACGTGTGCGGCGTAGGATATAGGAAGCCTTGGCTAATCCAGGGGCAAAGTCAAGGCAGGAAGGGGCAACAGAGAGAGCCTGTAGATCTCCTACTCGCTTGAGAGATGTCAGGGCCAGCAGAATAGCTACCTTTAGAGTCAGAAGCTTCTCAGAGGCTGACTCTAAGTGCTCAAATGGGGCACCTGACAGACCTTCCAGGACCACAGAAAGGTCCCAGGAAGGTATGCATGGTCTGCAGATGGGCCTCAGCCGTCTGACACCACGCATGAACCTTGATGTTAGAGGATGTTGCCACACAGAGGCTCCATCAGTAGAGGGGTGGCTGGGCGAAATGGCGGCCACGTAGACCCTGATTGTAGAAGGAGCCAACCCTTCTGAGAAACGTCCTTGTAAAAACTCCAGGACTGTAGCTATTGCGCAGTTTACTGGGTCTAACCGACGTTCTCCACACCACGAGACAAAAAGTCGCCACTTGAGTGCATACAATTTTCTCGTGGATCGTGCTCTAGCATTCAACATGGTCTCTACAACCTCAGTTGAGAGACCAGAATCTATGAGCTAGTGCCCCTCAGGGGCCAGATCCAGAGTTTCCATAGTTCCGGCCGAGGGTGATAATCAATCCTCTGGCTTGAGACAGTAGATCCCTGCGAACGGGAATCTCCCAGGGAGTGCCGTCTAGCAGGGATATTATCTCTGAGAACCATATTCAAGCTGGCCAATAAGGTGCTACTAGCAGCAGACATAGATGGTCTTGGCGAACTCTCGCTAGAACCTGTGGGAGCAGAGCGATCAGGGGAAAAATGTACAGATGTGACCTTGGCCGTGTGTGCGCCATGGTGCGGGAGGAGTGAGGGCAAACCAAAGCAGGCAGTGTGTTGTCTCCTTGGAGGTGAACACATCCACTTCCGCTTGGCCAAACCTCCGCCATATGGACTCCACCGCTTGTGGATGGAGCCTCCAATCCCCGGGCCTCAGCCCCTGCCTTGTCAGGATGTCTGCCCCCACATTCCAGTTGCCCGGAATGTACATTGCACTCACTGACAAAAACTTTCCCTCTGCCCAGAGAAGAATTAGTTGCACCTGCCTGAACAGGGGGCACAAACGTAACCTCCCCCAGACATCCAGGTAGTTTAGTACACGGATGCCCTGGAGTCGCAAGGGAGCCAAAGTGGCATCCATGCACTTTGTGAAGGTGCGAGGGGATAAAGCTAGACCGAAGGGAAGAACCCAATATTGGTACGCGTTGCCTCCAAACGCGAACCTCAGGAACTTCCTGTGACTGGGCAATATTTCTATGTGGAAATATGCGTCTTTTAGATTGATCATCACAAACCAGTCCTCAAACTGAATCTGTGGAACAATAAGTTTGAGCGTCAACATCTTGAACTTGTATGTCTGAAGAGTACGGTTCAGATGGCGCAGATCTAAAACTGGCCACATACTCCCATCTTTTTTGCGGACCAGGAAATAATGGCTGTAAAAACCTCCCTCCCTCAGGGAACGGGGTACACGTTCTATGTCCCCTTTGTCCAAGAGGGATCTCACTTCCTGCTCTAACGTCGGGCTCTGTTCTGTGCTGACTACTGTGGTGAGCACACCTCTGAACCGGGGGGGGTCGAGCTCTGAACTGGACCCGGTAACCCTTTTCTATGGTGGACAGAACCCATGGAGACACATTTGGCAGTAGTTTCCATGCTGCCAGATGGTCTTTCAGAGATGTTAACAGTTCCACATTCTGTTGGGGGGAAAGCATCAGATTTTCATTGCCCTGTGACAGATCACTGACCAGAGAAAACTGAATACTTGGGATGACATTGGCTAGGGGAGGCCCTACAGTAACACTGGGGGCTAACTGCCCTAACAGCCTTAAGTCCCCTGATACTTCCCCCCGTGGCCAATCAGGGCTGCTTCTTCTTTGTCTGCCTGGCCTTTATGATCATTCTCAGATCAGGCCTACTAGCAGGCTGTGACTGTGGCCACCCCGTCCCCCTGGCTCTCTGCGGGGGGAGGCGGACCACCACACTCGTCTTCTGTGCTTCCCTCAGGCTAGTGCTGGCGAACTCGACACGACGGGGAAGGAACTGGCTGAATGCCACTGTTTGTTGTTTTGCCTCGGAGACACCTGTAGGCGAACTAAGGGAATTTGGCCTATGTGTTACCTCATATTTATACCCCTATGAAACAGGAAGTCATGGTTCAACAATTTCCTGCTCCTAGTCACCCAGGTGTACTAAAAAAATGTAAAATATCAATGGGAATATACTTCAAATATATTTTTCTCATATAAATTCATAGGGGTGCCAATAATTGTTGCACACCTATATTTAACAAAGTTTTTTTTTTTTTGGATAAACCTGTGTTGTGTTTGCAATTGCTATTTTTTGTAAATTTTTTGAAGAAAATATCAAAAGGTTAAACAATAATTTTTCACAGCCTTCTTTGCTCATATTTACTAAGGGTGCCAATAATAGTGGAGGACACTGTAAATATTATGCACAATAAAAGTTCCTTTAGTTTCACCAATTTTCTGTATGTCTCATGTACTGTAATTGAATTTGCGTTATATCAACATCATATCTGCCAATCTGCCACACTGCTTTCTAGATAGATTGGCCATTAGGAAACCCATATCAGTCGACTGCTGGTCTTGTGTCTATTGGCTTTTTTATTTATTATATTATTTATATACTGCTGTGTTGAGGTGCTGAGACACAAGAATTTTACTCCTTGTTCTATATAATGGACCTAACAACTAAAAACTCTAGAACTTGAAGGTAGTCAAGCAAGTTCTGGAAGTGGGCAGATGCAGACTTTCTGTCTTAAAAGCTTACGGGTATGCTAGCATGTAGTGGATGCACTGTCTCACTCAGCCCTATGCCATTTGACAAGCATTATGGCTACCTTCTGGGCAGTAATAAGAGAAGTGTCATTCACTAACATTTGTGAAACTGCAACTGGAAGATGGAATATGGAGCTCACATCCTGTGCCTTATTTTACATATTGAATGTTGCTCCATTACACTTCATGAGCTGTGGTGAGAAAACTTTTAAAACTTTTCTCATCTGCAAAAAACATGGTATCAGTACTATTTATGAATATGACACTTAAGAGACTTTAAACAGTACTATTTATGAATATGACACTTAAGAGACTTTAAACTGCTCTCTATGTGTTAGAGTCGTCCTCTCTGCACTACTCGCGAAAGAGTAGCGCATTTCCGCATTCCCATTCATAGACTTTAGTTTGGTGACTTCGCCATGTGCTTCTGTGTTTTGGTTTACGTCATGTCTCTGCCCCCGTTTGCTTATTGGTTCATGTCATGTCTCCGCCCCTGTGTGTTCATTGTTTCATTATGAGTTTCAGGTGTTTTGTGTTTGTCCTGGTTTCGTTTGATTATTTAAACCCCTTCATTTCTCTGCCTCATTACGGAGTATTATATTGTGTATATTGTGTATGAAGCGTATGTTCTGTGCGTTTGCACTCTCCTCATGTTTCCTGCACTATGGACCCTTGCCTCGATATTTGTTTGGATTAATGACTTATCTTCCATGTATTAAAGCCTCGTTCTTTTGTGGATTAATACCTTATCTTCCGTGGATTAATGCCTTGACTGTTTTTGTGGATTATTATTTATTTTTGACCCTGCTGTTGTTTTGCGTTTTCCCCTGTCCATATATTTTTGGTTACTTCCTAATAAACTGACTTTTCCCCAGCACATGCATCCAGCTCCCCTGTGTCCTCCGTAACACTACGAAGCTAAGGAACTTTTACATCTGTACCATTGAGAGCATCCTGACAGGAAACATCACAGCCTGGTTTGGGAACAGCACCAAGCAGGGTAGGTGGGTTCTCCAGTGGGTGGTGCGATCAGCTGAGCGCAACACCCGCACTGAGCTCCCTGACCTGCAGTCTATCTACTTCTACATCTAGTCTATACTGGACCAAGGCCAAGAAGATAGTGAAGGACCTCAGCCATCCAAACAATGGACTCTTCACTCTGTTGCAGTCAGGGAAGTGCTTCTGCTCCCTGAAGGCCAACACAGAGAGGATGAGGAGGAGATTCTTCAGTAACCACTTTATCCTGTATTACACTTTATCCTGTATTTATAAATATTTATTATATATGTGGGCAATTTCATACAACTACCTCAGCTTAAAGTTACACAACTGCACTTTATACCAATTATAGTCATACTGTTGCTGCCACCCATCTTTATATCCTCACATTATATTTTCATAATTTAAAAAAAAATATTTCCCCTTTTTCTCACTCTATGTAAATTCTATTTTATGTCCTGGACAGTCATAAAATACATTTCACTACACATCGTACTGTGTATGGTTGTGCGCATGACAAATAAAAATTTGAATTTGAATTTTATACTCTGGTGGGTGCACTACCAAGACATGTTTGAAGGCATTGTGATAGTGTGACTTTAATGTGCAGTCTCCACCAGTTCTGTAGAAAACAGACTTGGAAGTACAAAAATTAAAATAGAACAGAAGGTTATATATGCAACCACAGTTCTAGAACTATGTGGTTGAATGGTAGGTCATCTTGGTCTCTCGGGCTGAAGAGAATGGCCAGAGAATGAACTTGACATAGTGGGGTCCTTTGATAGGCCACCCATGGCAGGTTATATCATGATGAAATTTGTACTTGACAAGGAAACAATCACATGGGCATCTCTACAACTGCCCTGGTGGTCCTTCACCCAGTCATAACAAAAGCAGTAAGATACTTACTTAACTCTGTTTTTCTGTAAAAGATTTACATAGACATTATTCATGCTTCATCAGCATGATTTGAAGCAGATAATCCATGGAAACACAGTGTTGGCTGATTTTATAATCCAACTGATATTTTCAATCTGACACTTATAACTCCAGATCTCAAATGATGCAGCCCTAAGTGTGTATGTGTGTCTCACCGTTCGAACACTGTATGTCCTGGCCTGTCCCACCACAGCAGGCCCACTCCTTCCCATGAATGCCTGGCACTGGGCAGCAGTCGGGGCAGCAGTCCTCCAGCTTCCTTCGACTCTGGACCTCTACACTGAGCAGTCTTCCAGAAATGACTGCCTCAAATCCCACCACAACCTCCCGCTCACCCAGTGGATAAACAAACACTCCTGTACCATGGGAGAAAATTGAGACAGAGTGAGATATAGCACGAAATGTGTTACACAGAGAGAGCCACATGTCCTGCTCTAATTCACCTAACTCAGCTCAAGAAGGGACTTGGTCATTAGCTGCAGAGCTGCTTAAGGTATATTAGAGCTAAGGTCTTGTATTGAGACCCACTGTAGTGGTAGTGTGTTGGTAGCAATACACAAAATACAGCTTGTAAATCTTCTTTACTCTGATGTTTTAAAGCTGACTCATGTCTTTACAGAAATAGTTTTGAAGAACATACTTCATATTGTTCTTGATACATACAGTGCTGTGCAAAATTTTTATGCAGGTGTGAAAAAATGCTGCAAAGTAAGAATGCTTTCAAAAATAGACATGTTAATAGTTTATATTTATCAATTAACAAAGTGTGAAGTGAGTGAACAGAAGGAAAATCTACATCACAATCTACAATATTTGTCTTCAAAACAGCATCAATTCTTTTAGGTATACTTGCACAAAATCAGGGATTTTGTAGGCATATAGTCAGGTGTATGATTGAACAATTATACTAAACAGGTGCTAATGATCACCAGTTCAATATGTAGGTTGAAACACAATCATTAACTGAAACAGAAACAGCTATGTAGGAGGAATAAAACTGGGTGAGGAACAGCCAGACTCAGCTAACAAGGTGAGGCTGTTGAAGACAGTTTACTGCCAAAAGTCATACACCATGGCAAGACTGAGCACAGCAACAAGACAGAAGGTAGTTATACTGCATCAGCAAGGTCTCTCCCAGGGAGAAATTTCAAGGCAGCCAGGGGTTTCCAGATGTGCTGTCCAAGCTCTTTTGAAGAAGCGCAAAGAAACAGGCAATGCTGAGGACCATAGACGCGGTGGTTGGACAAGGAAACTTACTGCAGCAGATGAAAGACACATCAGGCTTACTTCCCTTCGCAGTGCCATCAGCTCAGACATGGCAGAAACCAGTGGGACCCTGGTACACCCATGTACTGTCCAGAGAAGTCTGGTCAGAAGTGACCTTCATGGAAGACTTGCAGCCAAAAAGCCATACCTCTGGCATGGAAACAAAGTCAAGCGACTCAACTATGCATGAAAACACAGGAACTGGGGTGAAGAAAAATGGCAGCAGGTTCTCTGGACTGATGAGTCAAAATTTGACATATTTGGCTGTAGCAGAAGGCAGTTTGTTTGCTGAAGGGCTGGAAAGTGGTACAGAAATGAGTGTCTGCAGGCAAAAGTGAAGCATGGTGGTGGTTCCTTGCAAGTTTGGGGCTGCATTTCTGCAAATGGAGTTGGGGATTAGGTCAGAATTAATGGTCTCCTCAATGCTGAGAAGTACAGGCAGATAATTATCCATCATGCAATACCATCAGGGAGGCATCTGCTTGGCCACAAATGAATTCTGCAGCATGACAATGACCCCAAGCATACAACGAAAGTCATTAAGAATTATCTTCAGCATAAAGAAGAACAAGGAGTCCTAGAAATGATGGTATGGCCCCCACAGAGCCCTGATCTCAACATCATCGAGTCGATCATGGATTACATGAAGAGAGACAAGCAACTGAGGCTGCATAAATCCACAGAAGAACTGGGGTTAGTTATCCAAGATGTTTGTGCCAACCTACCTGCTGAGTTCCTTAAAAAAACTGTGTGCAAATGTACCTAGAAAAATTGATGAATTGATGCTGTTTTGAAGGGAAAGGGTGGTCACACCAAATACTAATTTGATGTCAATTTTTCTTCTGTTCACTCACTTTGCATTTTGTCAATTGATAAATATAAACTATTAACATGTCTATTTTTGAAAGCATTCTTACTTTCAGTATTTTTTCATACCTGCTACAGTATGTACTACAGTACTATACTTCAAGAACATACAGTCAGGTCCATGAATATTTGGATATTGACCAAGTTATTGTTTAGTTAGCTTTTTACTATAGAAAAGAATCACCACCCTTTAAAATAATCCATTTTGTTACTTTTCAGCCTGAAATGAAGACGGACACAGTTTTTGTTTTATCCAGCTGTATTTACTAAGTGCAACTTAAAACATCCAAGTGAAAGATATAACACCAACATGTCAGGAAAATAAATAAATAAATAAAAATCAGAATCACTGATTCTGAGTTGGAAAAAGGATCACCCCCCTCCTAAAAATGACTTGTAAACTCAATAAGGTGTAGCTAATCACCTTCTCAATGGCACACAAAGCCATTTGACTTTCAACTGTGATCACCTGTGGTCATTTTGATTAGCTCAGCATGAAAAGAGCTTTCCTGGAGTATTTTGTAGTGCAACTGAAGCAAACAATCAACTATGGGTGGCAAGGCACTGTCAAAAGATCTCCGGGATAAAGTTGTGGACAGGCACAAGTCAGGAGATGGATACAAAAAAAAATTCAAAGGCTTTATCAATGCCTAGAAGCACAGTGAAGTCTATTATTAAGAAGTGGAAGGTATTTGGTACAACACAGACCCTCCCTGGATCAGGACGACACTCCAAACTGGATGAAAGAACCAGGAGGAAACTGGTCAGAGAGGCTACCAAGAGGCCTACAGCAACTCTGAAGCAGTTGCAGGAATTTATAACAAAGAGTGGTCATTGTGTGCATATGACAACAATATCACAAATTCTCCACAAATGTGGCTGTACGGGAGGGTTGCAAGAAAAACGCCACCCACAACTGAGCTTTGCCAAAACGCACCTTGATGATTCTGAGGCCACATGGAAAAAGGTGTTCTGGTCAGATGAGACTAAAATTGAATTATTTGGCCTCAACACCAAACGATATGTCTGGCAGAAGTCCAATACAGCTCACCATCCAAATAACACCATTCCTACAGTAAAGCATGGAGGTGGTAATATCCTGTTATGGGGGTGTTTCTCTGCAGCAGGGACTGGAGCACTTGTCAGGATAGAAGGAAATGGATGGGGCAAAATACCATCAAATTCTTGAGGAAAATCTGCTGCCCTCTGCCAGAGGGTTGTCAATGGGAAGAAAGTTTACCTTCCAATATGACAATGACCCAAAACACACAGCAAAACTGACCACACAGTGGTTGAAGAAGAAAAAGGTGAATGTCCTTGCATGGCCTAGTCAGAGCCCAGACTTAAACCCCATTGAAAATCTGGTATGACTTGAAGACTGCAAACGGTCACCATCAAATTTAACTGAACTTGAACAATTCTGCAAAGAAGAGTGGGCAAATATTGCAAAGTCTAGATGTGCAAAGTTAGTAGAGACATATCCCAACAGACTAAAGGCTGTAATAAAAAAATTAAGGCAAATTAAAGCAAGGGGGTGATCCTTTTTCCAACTCAGTGATTCTGATTTTTCATTTATTAAATTTTTTTCTGACATGTTGGTGTTATATCTTTCACTTGGATGCTATAAGTTGCACTGAGTAAATAAAGCTGGATAAAACAAAAACTGTGTCCATCTTCATTTCAGGCTGAAAAGCAACAAAATGTAATTATTTTAAAGGGGGGTGATTCTTTTCTATACCCACTGTATATGTAGATATGTTAAACGACATAGAACATAACACGTTTTGTATCAGACCACCCAATTTGTAGGCAAGCAAAAATCAACCAGAGGCATTGCACAAACACTGGGCACAGCCAATACAACAATTTGGAATGTCCGGAAAAACAAAGAAACCACTGGTGTACTGAGCAACAGACACAGAATGGATCGGCCAAGGAACACAACAAGGCTGATGACTGAAACATTGTGAGAGCTGTGAAGAAAAACCAAAAACAACAGTCAGTGACATCACCACAGGGCTGGGGTGCAGTATCACAATCCACCTTTCAAAGAACACTTCGAGAGCAGAAATACAGAGGCCATACCACAAGATTCAAACCTCTCATCAGCTGTAAGAAAAGCCAGGTTGGAATTTGCAAAGAAATACTGATTAAAAATAAAAGTTCTAGAACCAAGATTAACTTCTACCAAAGTGATGGAAAGGCCAAAGTATGGAGAAAGAAAGGATCTGCTCATGATCCAAAACATAAAAGCTCATCTGTGAAACATGGTGGAGGTAGTGTCATAGCTTATTAGCTGAAATATTAGCTGAAAAAGTGTCCATGGATCCACAATTTGAAAATCTACCAGAAATAGTAGACCATCCTGGTACCTTTGGGATACTCATTTCAACATACTATCATTTGGGGGACACTAATTCTCATCTCAAATACTATTTAGTATGGATCCTGTGCCTGTATATTGATTAAAGAATGGATATGATATGGTTTCATCTTTAATATGAGGGTATTTACATCCATATTGGGTGCACAGTATATGAATTACAGGACTTTATATATGTGGTCCTCCCCTTAGTCCCTTTAAGGGACTAAAAGCAATTGGACATTTGGCTGCTCAGCTGTTCCATAGCCAGTTGATTGTATTCCCTCATTTTTTCACTTAAAAGTAAGCAGATAAAAGGTCTTGAGTTGATTTCAAATGTGGCATTTGCATTTTACCTCTGTTGCTGTTAACTCCTAATGTCATAATAAAGTCCAAAGAGCTGTCACTGCCAGTAAAGACCTACCTCTTCCTGAAGTACTTAAATTAGCACTTTAATTAAAAAAAAGGGTTGTCTGTGTTTTCTTACTATATTACCTCCCCAAAAGAGTTTTTAGACTGACGGTATTCTTAGTCTGTGACCTAGTGAACCAGTATCAGGATGTATTTATTGCCAGAGATTTCAAAGCACTTCTGTAAGTAGCTGTAAAATCAAAACAAACCCATCAGAGGGATAGGAAAAACATTAGTTGTGGCCAAATCAACAATTTGGTACATTATTAAAAAGAACACAAGTAAATTGGTTGACTCAAGAATACCAAAAGGCCTGGAAGACCACAGATGATAGAAGAATTCTTTCCTAGGTGAACAAAAATCCCTTCACAGCAGTTGGCCAGATCGAGAACACCCTCCAGGACATAGGGTGTATGTGTGTCAAAGTCAATAATCAAGAGAAAACTTCAACAGATTAAATACAGAGGGTTTACCACATGGTAAAATTGAATTGACTGTATGTAAACCATTGGTATAACTCAAAATCAAGAACACCAGATTAGAGTTTGCCCAAAACATCTTTTAAAAAAAAAGCTTATACAGTTCTGAAACAACATCCTGTCCAACAACATCTGACAGATGAGACAAAGATCAACTTGAACCAGAATTATGGGAAGAGAGGTGTAAGGAGACGGGAATGAACTGCTTATGATCCGAAGCATACCACCTCATCTTATGGCATAGGTATGTATGGCTGCCAATGGAACTGGTTCTCTTGTATTTATTGATAATGTGCCTGCTGACAAAAGAAGCAGGATTCTGAAGTGTATAGGGCTTTATATTATCTGCTCAGATTCAGCCAAATGATTCAAAACTCAGTGGATGGAGCTTTACAGTGTAGATGAACAATGACCTGAAGCAGGTCAACTGCCTTACCTGAATCTAATTGAGCATGCATGTTACTTGCTGAAGGCAAAATGTCCCAATAACAAGCAGGAACTGAAGACAGTTGCAGTAAAGACCTGGCACAGCATCGCCAGGGAAGAAGCCCAATGTCTGGTGATGTCTCCAGCAGTCATTGATTGCAAAGGATTTGCAACCAAGTATTAAAAATTACAGTTTCATTTATGATTATGCTAGTTAGTCCAATTACTTTTTGGTCCCTTAAAAAGGGGAGAGTGCATACAAGAAGTGTTGTAATTCCTACACTGTTCACCTTACTTGGATGTAAATACCCTTAAATTAAAATGAAAGTGTGCACATATTCATTATTTAATTCCAGTTATTCAATTATTTTCCAATTAATTTAAATTCCAATATACACCCGTGGCCAAAAGTTTTGAGAATGACACAAATATTAATTTTTACAAAGTCTGCTGCCTCAGTTTTTATGATGGCAATTTGCATATACTCCAGAATGTTATGAAGAGTGATCAGATGAATTGCAATTAATTTCAAAGTCCCTCTTTGCCATGAAAATGAACTTAATCCCAAAAAAACATGTCCACTGCATTTCAGCCCTTCCACAAAAGGACCAGCTGACATCATGTCAGTGATTCTCTCATTAACACAGGTGAGAGTGTTAACGAGGACAAGGCTGGAGATCACTCTGTCATGCTGATTGAGTTAGAATAACAGACTGGAAGCTTTAAAAGGAGGGTGGTGCTTGAAATTATTGTTCTTCCTCTGTTAACTATGGTTACCTGCAAGGAAACACGTGCAGCCATCATTGTTTTGCACAAAAAGGGATTCACAAGCAAGGATATTGCTGCTAGTAAGATTGCACCTAAATCAACCATTTATCGGATCATCAAGACCTTCAAGGAGAGAGGTTCAACTGTTGTGAAGAAGGCTTCAGGGCACCGAAGAAAGTCCAGCAAGCGCCAGGACCGTCTCCTAAAGTTGATTCAGCTGTGGGATCGGGGCACCACCAGTGCAGAGCTCGCTCAGGAATGGCAGCAGGCAGGTGTGAGTGCGTCTGCACGCACAGTAAGGCGAAGACTTTTGGAGGATGGCCTGGTGTCAAGAAGGGCAGCAAAGAAGCCACTTCTCTCCAGGAAAAACATCAGGGACAGACTGCTATTCTGCAAAAAGTACAGGGATTGGACTGCTGAGGACTGGGGTAATGTCATTTTCTCTGATGAATCCCCTTTCCGATTGTTTGGGGCATCTGGAAAAAAGCTTGTCCGGAGAAGAAAAGGTGAGCGCTACCATCAGTCCTGTGTCATGCCAACAGTAAAGCATCCTGAGACCACTCATGTTTGGGGTTGCTTCTTAGCCAAGGGAGTGGGCTCACTCACAATTTTGCCTAAGAACACAGCCATGAATAAAGAATGGTACAAAACATCCTCAGAGAGCAACTTCTCCCAACCATCCAAGAACAGTTTGGTGACGAACAATGCCTTTTCCAGCATGATGGGGCACCTTGCCACAAGGCAAAAGTGATAACGAAGTGGCTCGGGGAACAAAACATCGACATTTTGGGTCCATGGCAAGGAAACTCCCCAGACCTTAATCCCATTGAGAATTTGTGGTCAATCCTCAAGAGGCGAGTGGACAAACAAAAACTCACAAACTCCAAGCATTAATTATGCAAGAATGGGCTGCCACCAGTCAGGATGTGGCCCAGAAGTTGATTGACAGCATGCCAGAGCGAATTGCAGAGGTCTTGAAAAAGAAGGGTCAACACTGCAAATATTGACTCTTTGCATAAACTTCATGTAACTGTCAATAAAAGCCATTGACACTTATGAAATGCTTGTGATTATACTTCAGAAACAGTTAGTAACATCTGACAAAAAGATCTAAAAACACTGAAGCAGTAGACTTTGTGAAAATTAATATTTGTCATTCTCAAAACTTTTGGCCACGGCTGTACATTACTGTGGTAGACAGCTAAAATAACAATAACCTTGTCAATGTCCAAATATGTATGGACCTGACTGTACATTATATTTCTTATCGAGGATGAGTGTGAATGTGTGTGTTCACCTTCCACAGGTTTGGGGTCAGTGTTAGTGTATGTCAAATGTGCTGTGATTCCCAGCGAACAGCCATTGGCACAAGATGTGATGCGAGAGCTCTTCAATAGCAGTGGAGCCCATGTGTCACGGTTTCTCAAGCCTGGCATCGTCCTTTTGCACACACATATATAAAGAACTGCAGTTATTAATCATCCATGAGTGACCATGGAAAACACATAATTAATTCATTCATTCATCCATTAATCTTCAGTAAATACTTTAGCCTATGCAAGATGAGCTCATCCCAGGAACACTGTAGAGAAAAGTCTCGGTTACAAAGACGAAAATAGATTTTTTGTTGATTTTCTGTTTTGTAATTTTTTTGTATTTTTGATTTGAAAGCAGTGACAGGACACCAATCCTTCTCCTGGCACCATGCACACACACACACATTCCCACACTCATTCATATTTAACCTGAATTCACACTGGACATGTCTCGTACGTATCACGTCAAGGGTCATTTCGAGCACCATGTCAAGCCCTCAGTCCATCTACCCCAGATGCCTCTCAGGTGTGTGTCTGTGCTAGCTACTAGCAGCAGAAAGAATAACAGCGCACTTCATTATTAATCTGTTTTGGCAACTCTGGCATTCAATTGCTATGCTATGAATGGGTGAATTTACATTTCTGGTATTTTTTTTGTTTTGTGTTTAAAGTTTAATAATTATTGAAATAAGCCTATTTCGAGAGCTACCAGAATCCCCCACTGACATCCACACCCACAATGCAGCTGGACTGAAATGTTTTTTTATAAAATGGAACTGAAGGAGGCCATGACATGACGCTGCGCTAGACACTTCACGTGGTTCGTCTGGATTAAATTGGCTTTTAGGGGCAATTTACCTTAGCCAGTCTGCCTAATGGCAAGTTTTTGAGAGGTTGTTGGAAAAGACCATTAGATTTAAGCAAAATGAATTTTATAACAGCAAGCTTATACATTATCCAAATAATCTGACTGTGCTGTTCCTTCTCAGTTAATGAACCCATGGTTAATGAACTTGCACCACATATCTACCAACAGAACAGAGTCTCCATCAGAAAATATGTCCCAGTAACCCTACATTTTTTTTAAACAGCCCTTGCAGACACACAGACACACGACTCACACACACGCCACACACACGCTGCCCAGCAACGATAAGGCAGAGATGATTGCAGTGACAATGTACATGTAAATCATTTGCAGACCAAAAGCGTGCAATTATGGCAACACACACACTATTATAAACATTATATATATATATATATATATATATATATATATATATATATATATATATATATATATATATATATATGTTTGGTTACTCAATTTATATCAATTTATAATTTATATATATATATATATATATATATATATATATATATATATATATATATAAATATATTCAATTTATATCAAACACACTTTTGGACTTTCAATGCTTTTTAAACTAAACACTAGCTGCAAAACACTGTTTATACATCTTTGATTTTATGTTTTACTGTTTGAATACTATTAGTATTTTGTTAATATTCACTTATTTATAGAAAATAAATCCACGTTTTCAGATCCCTATCCCTGTTTTAAGACAGAGCTCAAACAGAAATGTGCACCATGTTGTTAAAACATAGTCAGTAGAGTCCATCTTGCTTTAGAGTGAAACATGTGCGTGTGTGTGTGTGCATGTATGTGTGTGCGTGTGTGCGTGTGTGCACATGTGCTAGTCAGCAGTATTTGTTTTCTGCTAATGGCCTTTGTGTCCTCCTGTCTAAGTGGCCCAACATCTGCTACCTGAGCAGTGAGTCTGCTCACTGAGATTTACTGCACACAGTGTAAATGTTTCACACACATATACACCGCTGCTGTACTTGTGCAGCATACTCACTCTCTCTCTCTCTCTCTCTCTCTCTCTCTCTCTATATATATATATATATATATATATATATATATATATATATATATATATATATATATATATATATATATAATTATACTGTGCAAAAGTTTTAGGCAGGTGTGAAAAATGCTGTAAAGTTTGAATGCTTTCAAAAATAGACATGCTAATAGTTTATATTTATCAATTAACAAAATGCAAAGTTTGTACCTCTTTGCCTTCAAAACAACATCAATTCTTCTAGGTACACTTGCACACAGTTTTTGAAGGAACTCGGCAGGTAGGTTGGCCCGAACATCTTAAACTAACCACAGTTCTTCTGTGGATTTAGGCAGCATCAGTTGCTTCTCTCTCTTCAGGTAATCCAAGACAGGCTCTGTGGGGGCCATACCATCACTTCCAGGACTCCTTGTTCTTCTTTATGCTGAAGATAGTTCTTAATGACTTTCGTTGTATGCTTGGGGTTGTTGTCATGCTGCAGAATAAATTTTGGGCCAATGAGATGCCTCCCTGATGGTATTGCATGATGGATAAGTATCTGCCTGTACTTCTCAGCATTGAGAAGACCATTAATTCTGACCAAATCCCCAACTCCATTTGCAGAAATGCAGCCCCAAACTTGCCCCATGCTTCACTGTTGCCTGCAGACACTCACTCTGCCTTCTGCTACAGCCAATTATGTCAAATTTTGACTCATCAGTCCAGAGAACCTGCTGCCATTTTTCTGCACCCTAGTTCCTGTGTTTTCGTGCGTAGTTGAGTCGCTTTGCCTTGTTTCCATGTCAGAGGTATGGCTTTTTGGCTGCAAGTCTTCCTCGAAGGCCACTTCTGACCAGATTCTCCGGACAGTAGATGGGTGTACCAGGGTCCCACTGGTTTCTGCCAGGTCTGAGCTGATGGCACTGCTGGACATCTTCCGATTGCGAAGGCAAGTAAGCCTGATGTGTCTTTCATCTGCTGCAGTAAGTTTCCTTGGCCGACCACTGCGTCTACGGTCCTCAATGTTGCTTGTTTCTTTGTGCTTCTTCAAAAAATATGAAAAACCTTGTCTGCCTTGAAATTTCCGCCTGGAAGAGACCTTGCTGATACAGTATAACTACCTTCTGTCTTGTTGCTGTGCTCAGTCTTGCCATGGTGTATAACTTTTGACAGTAAACTGTCTTCAGCAACCTCAACTTGTTAGCTGAATTTGGCTGTTCCCCGCGTGGCTTTATTCATCCTACATAGCTGTTTCTGTCTAAGTTAATGATTGTGCTTCAACCTACATATTGACCATTAGCACCTGTTTGGTATAATTGTTTAATCATACACCTGACTATTTTCCTACAAAATCCCTGAATTGTTCAAGTGTCCTAGAACTATTAAACTATTAACATGACTATTTTTGAAAGCATTCTTACTTTACAGCATTCTTTCACAACTGCCAAAAACTTTTACACAGTACTGTGTATATATATATATATATATATATATATATATGTATATGTGTATATATATGTATGTATGTGTGTGTGTGTATATATATATATATATATATATATATATATATATATATATATATATATATATATATATACACACACACACATACATACATATATATACACATATATATATATATATATATATATATATATATATATATATATATATACACACACACACACACACACACACACACACACACACACACACATGGCAAGCATCTTTAGTACTTAGTACAGCACCCTTTTTGGAATTTATATTTATATGATTTTGAGCTGACTTTTCTTGTGGTTTTGGGTCAGTAGTGGTGTACATCTTTGAGTTCTGGTATGGAAACCTTCTGCATTTAGTACACGCCATACTGTGCTCACTGAAAACTCAGTGCCTGTTGCCACCAAGTCTTGCAGCAAGTCTTTTGCAGTCACTCAAAGGTTTTTCACAACCTGCCTTCTCAGAAATCTGGTTGCAGCTGTTGATAGCTTCCTTTTTCTGCCCCATCCAGGTATTTCATGTATTTTCTGCCCCTAGCCAGTTCAGGTATTTCATGTGTTCCAGCTCAAGCACACCTGGTGCAACTAATGAAGCCCTTGATTAGTTGCATCAAGTGTGCTTGAGACAACACCTGTTTTGCATATTTGTGCTGTTGTGAGGGATTCTATTCAGGGAGTTGAATAATTTTGAGACTAGAGAAGTCATTATAAGGTTCATTTTCAGTTGAATTTGGGGAAACCACTTGAAGCATTCGTTGTGTTGAACTATTTTAAATGCTTACATTTCATTTGTTCATTGCAAACAGCTGAAAGTCTGTAAATTTTGACAATAAACCTGATTTTCAATGGTTGAATAATTTTGATTGCAACTGTGAGTGTGTGTATATATATATATATATATATATATATAGAGTATACCCCTCACATTTTTGTAAATATTTTATTATATCTTTTCATGGGACAACACTGACAAAATGACACTTTGCTACAGTGTAAAGTAGTGAGTGTACAGCTTGTATAACAGTGTAAATTTGCTGTCCGCTCAAAATAACTCAACACACAGCCATTAATGTCTAAACCGCTGGCAACAAAAGTGAGTACACCCCTAAGTGAAAATGTCCAAATTGGGCCCAATTAGCCATTTTCCCTCCCTGGTGTCATGTGACTCGTTAGTGTTACAAGGTCTCAGGTGTGAATGGGGAGCAGGTGTGTTAAGTTTGGTGTTATCGCTCTCACACTCTCTCATACTGCTCACTTGAAGTTCAACATGGCACCTCAAGGCAAAGAACTCTCTGAAGATCTGAAAAAAGGAATTGTTGCTCTGCATAAAGATGGCCTAGGCTATAAGAAGATTGCCAACACCCTGAAACTAAGCTGCAGCACGGTAGCCAAGACCATACAACGGTTTAACAGGACAGGTTCCACTCAGAACAGGCCTCGCCATGGTCGACCAAAGAAGTTGAGTGCACGTGCTCAGCATCATATCCAGAGGTTGGCTTTGCAGAATAGACGTATGAGTGCTGCCAGCATTGCTGCAGAGGTTGAAGGGGTGGGGGGTCAGCCTGTCAGTGCTCAGACCATACGTCACACACTGCATCAAATTGGTCTGCATGGCTGTCGTCCCAGAAGGAAGCCTCTTCTAAAGATGATGCACAAGAAAGCCCGCAAACAGTTTGCTGAAGACAAGCAGACTAAAGACATGGATTACTGGAACCATGTCCTGTGGTCTGATGAGACCAAGATAAACTTATTTGGTTCAGATGGTGTCAAGCGTGTGTGGCGGCAACCAGGTGAGGAGTACAAAGACAAGCGTGTCTGCCTACAGTCAAGCATGGTGGTGGGAGTGTCATGGTCTGGGGCTGCATGAGTGCTGCCGGCACTGGGGAGCTACAGTTCATTGAGGGAACCATGATTGCCAACATGTACTGTGACATACTGAAGCAGAGCATGGTCCCCTCCCTTCGGAAAGAGGAAGAGGACTCCAGTGGCAACCTGTGAAGCTCTGGTGAACTCCATGCCCAACAGGGCGGTGCTGGAAAATAATGGTGGTCACACAAAATATTGACACTTTGGGCCCAATTTGGACATTTTCACTTAGGGGTGTACTCACTTTTGTTGCCAGCGGTTTAGACATTAATGGCTGTGTGTTGAGTTATTTTGAGGGGACAGCAAATTTACACTGTTATACAAGCTGTACACTCACTACTTTACATTGTAGCAAAGTGTCATTTCTTCAGTGTTGTCCCATGAAAAGATATAATAAAATATTTACAAAAATGTGAGGGGCGTACTCACTTTTGTGAGATACTGTAAGTAACATTAACTGCTCTCTGACTTACATCATGGCGAACAGCTGTAATGCTACGTTATCGTTAACTTTCAAAAAGGTCATGGGAATATCTAACTTTACAGCGAGCTGTATGCTAAAGTAATGTTATTATCTCAGGTGAGTGTCTAGGCTAGCATCACTCATCCCTACTGTGATTGGTGACAGCATCCAGCTAGCTAACCCTAACTCGGAGCCTCAGATAAGATGCAGACCCAGAGAATTATAGAATAACCTCACTCCATATGTCCCAGCCAACATAAACACATGACACTATTAGAGTTATGCAAACACTGAGGAAGCAGTGCATGATATTCACTTTTGAAGCCGTCGCGATAGATAAAGTTGATTATCACTTGCTGAGTTGCTGTTTTACAATGAATACATTTTCGAGAGCTCCCTGCCTAAATATCACAAACTCGGCCAGGCATTTTCAGCAGCATTAATAATGCTAAACTAAATAGTGATGAATGCTAACTTACCTGTGGTCATTTGGTTTCCTCGCCTCAGGACTCCGACTCCACGTCACAATCAAAAGGTCAAAGCAATGAACATTCACTTTGAGGCGAGTTCAGAGTTGACTGATGATGTCAGCAGGGCAGTCCGCAACATGATTGGACAATAATACACATGTTGTGTTGGAATTTTTTTATCTTTTCTTAACACATTTATTGGATAATTTAATACACTGAGATGGCAATAACACAAAAACTGTTTCTAAAATGTAAGTCATTTAATATTAACATGTTTTATTGAACTGTCTACATTTCACGGTATCACATTTGCAATCCTCCTGCACTTGTTGCTCGTGTGTTATTGCTTAACTATAAGCAACGTATAAGTATACGTATAAAAGACAAAAACTACATACAATTTTTGCCCCTATATCTGGAATTTTAGGGGTATTTTTGCCTCAAGCCCATATTAATTTCCGACCCTAGTACATGCTAGAAATGCTATCGAGTGATCTTAACTTGTATTGCATCTAGAATATTTAAAATATTTTATCTGAGCTACAGTGCCCTCCACTAATATTGGCACCCTTGGTAAATATGAGCAAAGAAGGCATAATAAAGTCCAGATTCTTATGAACATGTCTATTTTGTGTCAGTCAAATATGTATTTATTTAATATTTAATTCATTAAAAAAGAAAAGACATCATTTCAGTGTTTGCTGGTATACTGAAAATCTCTGAACACGTCTAGTGTGTGTAATCAAATATTCCGTACACGAAAATCTCTGTGCAACTCAATTGTATGGGCGTGTAAGGGATTCCGCACACTAGACTGGGAAATTTTTGCACATGGGTCGTACACCTTAAGTGTCACTGGAATTTCCAATGCAGATTCAACATGGAAATGACCCTTTTCATGCAGTGACTGTGGTGGAATTTTGGCCCACTCTTCATTTAAGGTCCTGCCATAGGACCTCAATTGGTTCAAGTCAGGACTTGACTAGGCCACTCCAAAACTTTAATTTTGCTTTTTTGAGCCATTCAGTGGTGGACTTACTCCTATGCTTTCGATCATTGTCTTGCTGCATAATCCAGTTGCGCTTGAGTTTTAACTCACGGATTGAAGAACGGATGTTCTCCTTTAGGATTTTCTGGTAGAGAGTAGAATTCATGTTTCCCTCAATTATTACAAGTAGCCCAGGCCCTGAAGCATATATACAGGTGCATCTCAATAAATTAGAATGTCGTGGAAAAGTTCATTTATTTCAGTAACTCAACTCAAATTGTGAAACTTGTGTATTAAATAAATTCAATGCACACAGACTGAAGTAGTTTAAGTCTTTGGTTCTTTAATTGTGATGATTTTGGCTCACATTTAACAAAAACCCACCAATTCACTATCTCAACAAATTAGAATATTTCATAAGACCAATTAAAAAAAACATTTTTAGTGAATTGTTGGCCTTCTGGAAAGTATATTCATTTACTGTACATGTACTCAATACTTGGTAGGGGCTCCTTTTGCTTTAATTACTGCCTCAATTCAGCGTGGCATGGAGGTGATCAGTTTGTGGCACGGTGGTATGGAAGCCCAGGATTCTTTGACAGTGGCCTTCAGCTCATCTGCATTTTTTGGTCTCCTGTTTCTCATTTTCCTCTTGACAATACCCCATAGATTCTCTATGTGGTTCAGGTCTGGTGAGTTTGCTGGCCAGTCAAGCATACCAACACCATGGTCATTTAACCAACTTTTGGTGCTTTTGGCAGTGTGGGCAGGTGCCAAATCCTGCTGGAAAATGAAATCAGCATCTTCAAAAAGCTGGTCAGCAGAAGGAAGCATGAAGTGCTCCAAAATTTCTTGGTAAATGGATGCAGTGACTTTGGTTTTCAAAAAACACAATGGACTAACACCAGCAGATGACATTGCACCCCAAATCATCACAGAGTGTCATCACTTAAAACTGGACTTCAAGCAACTTGGGCTATGAGCTTCTCCACCCTTCCTCCAGACTCTAGGACCTTGGTTTCCAAATGAAATACAAAACTTGCTCTCATCTGAAAAGAGGACTTTGGACCACTGGGCAACAGTCCAGTTCTTCTTCTCCTTATCCCAGGTAAGATGCCTCTGACGTTGTCTGTGGTTCAGGAGTGGCTTAAAAAGAGGAATACGACAACTGTAGCCAAATTCCTTGACACGTCTGTTTGTGGTGGCTCTTGATGCCTTGACCCCAGCCTCAGTCCATTCCTTGTGAAGTTCACTCAAATTCTTGAATCGATTTTGCTTGACAATCCTCATAAGGCTGCGGTTCTCTCGGTTGGTTGTGCACCTTTTTCTTCCACAATTTTTCCTTCCACTCAACTTTCTGTTAACATGCTTGGATACAGCACTCTGTGAACAGCCAGCTTCTTTGGCAATGAATGTTTGTGGCTTACCTAGTGAACCAAACTGAGAGACCATTTTGAAGGCTCAAGAAACCTTTGCAAGTGTTTTGAGTTGATTAGCTGATTGGCATGTCACCATATTCTAATTTGTTGAGATAGTGAATTGGTGGGTTTTTGTTAAATGTAAACCAAAATCATCACAATTAAAAGAACCAAAGACTTAAACTACTTCAGTCTGTGTGCATTGAATTTATTTAATACACGAGTTTCACAATTTGAGTTGAATTACTGAAATAAATGAACTTTCACGACATTCTAATTTATTGAGATGCACCTGTATATATATATATATATATATATATATATACACGGTGGGTATGGAAAAGAATCACCCCCCTTTAAAATAACCACAAATAAATTCAGCCTGAAATGAAGACGGACACAGTTTTTGTTTTATCCAGCTGTATTTACTCAGCGCAACTTATAACATCCAAGTGAAAGATATAACACCAACATGTCAGAAAAAAAAAACAAAAACAGAATGACTAAGTTGGAAAAAGGATCACCCCCTCCTAAAAATGACTTGTACACTCCATAAGGTATAGCTAATCACCTTCTCAATGGCACACAAAGCCATTTGACTTTCAACTGTGATCAGCTGTGGTCATTTTGATTAACTCAGCATGAAAAGAGCTTTCCTGGAGCATTTTGTAGTGCAACTGAAGCAAACAATCAACTATGGGTGGCAAGGCACTGTCAAAAGATCTCAGGGATAAAGTTGTGGACAGGCACAAGTCAGAAGATGGATACAAAAAACTTTCAAAGGCTTTATCAATGCCTAGAAGCACAGTGAAGTCTATTATTAAGAAGTGGAAGGTATTTGGTACAACACAGACCCTCCCTGGATCAGGACGTAGCTCAAAACTGGATGAAAGAGCCAGGAGGAAACTGGTCAGAGAGGCTACCAAGAGGCCTACAGCAACTCTGAAGTGGTTGCAGGAATTTATGACAAAAAATCGTCATTGTGTGCATGTGACAACAATATCACAAATTCTCCACAAATGTGGCTTGTATGGGAGGGTTGCAAGAAAAAAGCCACCCACGACTGAGCTTTGCCAAAATGCACCTGGAAGATTCTGAGGCCCCATGGAAAAAGGTGTTATGGTCAGATGAATTATTTGGCCTCAACACCAAATGATATGTCTGGCGGAAATCCAATACAGCTCACCATCCATATAACACCATTCCTACAGTAAAGCATGGAGGTGGTAATATCATGTTATGGGGGTGTTTCTCTGCATCAGAGACTGGAGAACTTGTCAGGATAGAAGGAAAATGGATGGGGCAAAATACCGTCAAATTCTTGAGGAAAATCTGCTGCCCTCTGCCAGAAAGTTGTCAATGGGAAGAAGGTTTACCTTCCAATATGACAATGACCCAAAGCACACAGCAAAACTGACCACACAGTGGTTGAAGGAGAAAAAGGTGAATGTCCTTGCATGGCCTAGTCAGAGCCCAGACTTAAACCCCATTGAAAATCTGTGGAATGACTTGAAGACTGCAGTGCACAAAGGGTCATCATCAAAATTTAACTGAACTTGAGCAGTTCTGCAAAGAAGAGTGGGCAAATATAGCAAAGTCTAAATGTGCAAAGTTAGTAGAGACATATCCCAAAAGACTAAAGGCTGTAATAAGAAAAAGGCAAATTAAAGCAAGGGGGTGATCCTTTTTCTAACTCAGTGATTCTGTTTTTTATTTTTTAAATTTTTTTCTAGCATGTTGGTGTTATATGTTTCACCTGGATGTTATAAGTTGCACTGAGTAAATACAGCTGGATAAAACAAAAACTGTGTCTGTCTTCATTTCAGGCTGAAAAGCAACAAAATGTGATTATTTTAAAGGAGGGTTATTCTTTTCTATACCCACTGTAAGCACATCATAATGAAACTAAAGCCGAATTCAAAATGATAATTTTCTCAAATTTAGAAATCCCGGCCGGACTCTTTTTTTAAGGTCCGAAAAAAAGGACATGTCTGGAAAAAAGAGGACGTATGGTCACCCTAACCAATGCATTTCAGAGAACAATTTGTGTTCCTTTCTACAAAATTTATTTGTGCATCCCAGACAGCATACATTTCTGGGCCTCATCTGGGCCAACTATGGCACATATGGCTCAGTTCTGGCAATGGCAAAGGTCATATGGGCCGTATGCTGGCCCTTATACAACAAGCTGGTTTTAAGCTGAGTTTTGGCTTGTTTTGTCTGTGCCCACATCTGGCCCAGAAGCCAGCCACACTCAGTTTGAGTCATTACCATCATTCCATACGGTATGTGGGCCAGCTGTCATTTGCTATCTGGGATGCACTAGGAGGTTGCTCGTGTGAGCCACCAGCCACGACTGGCAAGAGAGAACCTTTCTCCTTGCAACCCTGCCACGCACATCATTGTTTTTCAATGTTCTCCTGATGGTGGACTCATGGACATTAACATTAGCCAATGTGAGAGAGGCCTTTTGCTGCTTAGAAGTTACCCTGGGTTCCTTTGTGACCTCGTAGACTATTACACGTCTTGCTCTTGGAGTGATCTTTGTTGGTCGCCCACTTCTGGGGATGGTACCAATGGTCTTGAATTTCCTCCATTTGTACACAATCTGTCTGATTGGTGGAGTCCAAACTCTTTAAAGATGGTTTTGTAACCTTTTCCAGCCTGATGAGCATCAACAACTCTAAATTCAAGTTCAAATTAACTGCTAATCCTAGAGGTTCACATACTTTTGCCACTCACAGATAAGTAATATTTGATCATTTTCTTTAATAAATAAATGACCAAGTATAATATTTTTGTCCCATTTGTTTAATTGGGCTTTCTTTCTTTACTTTTAGGACTTGTGTGAAAATCTGATGTTTTAGGTCATATTTATGCATATATCTAGAAATTTCTAAAGGGTTCACAAACTTTCAACACCACTGTATAATCACCTGAAACTAAGAATCTAAGTGTTTTCATTAGATTATAATGAGCCCTTCATGTCTAAATAGGTGGGTCCTCTTCCACAGAGCCTGCCACTGGTGCAATGGACAAACCAAACACTGGCTCTAGAGAGGGCCTTTTGTGTTGTCAAGTTACCTGAAAGCCACCGTAGGTTCTCCTATATGCTTGGAAAGGGATGGTTGAGGAGAGAGGTATTCAGTTGGTTGCAATCACACTAAATCTTACACACTCAAATCAGTGTTGATAAGTTTCGTTTGAGATTCAAATTAAATGTTTAATGCTTTTGTTTTTACAAACATTGGTATCCTCTCTGAATTTTTTTAAAGGGGACCTATTATGCCCCTTTTCACAAGATGTAATATATAATATAAGTCTCAGGTGTCCCCAGAATGTGTTTGTGAAGTTTCAGCTCAAAATACCCCACGAATCATTTATTATACCATGCTGTGAATGGCTCTTTTTGGGTGGAAGCAAAAACACGCTGTTTTCGTGTGTGTCTCTTTAAATGCAAATGAACTGCTGCTCCCCGCCCAATTCCAGAAGAGTGCTGTGCCTTTACAGCTTATGCTTTGGATACTACGGCAACAACAAATCAGGAGAACCAATATGAATGACAGCGTAAATACCAGTGTTCAGCCCTATATGTATGAATTATACAGACAGCAAGCGTTTTTGGGTTAAAAATAAAAATGACGACATATCTCTGGTCTCTGTGAATACAGTCAGAGACAATGATAACTTTAGTCGCATTAGCCGTGGAATTTAACGTGTGATACTTACATCTTCTGGATATGAAGCTGGATCACGAACAGTTGGTATTGAGCCATCCTTGAGAATCAACTTTACAGCAAATCCTGCTTTGTATTGAGCCTCTTTCACAAAGCAGTCTGGTGTAAAATGATTTGAACAAACATACAAATTTAGCTATTTTTGGGGAACATTTCTTTCAAAAATAAAACTACTCCACTGTGTCCACAGTGGCTCTGATGCCGGGAGTAGATGAAGACTCTTATGTTCATCCTTACAGCCAACAACAGAACACTTACAAAGCTTACGAAGCTGAGACATTCTTCTTATCACTATAGTTGCTACAGTGCTGAGAAGTGTGAGGACTGTGTGCAGCTCACTCAGGGGAGGATCTATGCTAATAGGGCAGAGTCCGTCACCAGTTGTGGGCGGGGCCTGTTCCGATGTGACATCACAATGGATAAAAAACACGAACAACTCATTTTGAGACACTGTTTATGATTTATGGAGAATATAAAAAAAGGAGTGGGTGGATTTTTACTATTATAGGGTGGTTATTAACGGCACACACTGCCGATACACATTTATGTTCAAACACCGTGTAAAACTAAATTTTGCATAATAGGTCCCCTTTAAGGTCGGCAAGTGTCTAATCCTAACCTAAAAATGCCACCTGGAGCTCAACCCTTCACAGTATAAAGCGTTCTAGTCTCTCTATGTTTTTTATTTTGCTACTTTTTATCATCATATTTAACTTAACTGAACAGTTTAATCAAGTGGAAAGCCTCTCATGTGAGCCCAGTCTTGTCAGTTAAGTCATTTCTATTACTGAAACAAGTTTAAGTTCATCTGTACTTCGTTAGTTAAAAAAACAGTCTTATAAACATATGTTTCTATGATCGGCAAGCAGAATAGTACAGCAGTGAGTTGGCCCAGCCCCAGGATACGATGAGCCAGTGGAATGTAAATTGAGGACTATGTAGGAGGAGTGATTGGTCTAATGCTCTCATTCAGGTAAGTAGAATTCTATACATAGATTTGCATGATAGAATATTGCTTGATGATAAATATGATCATTGTTTTAATTTCACAAATTGTATCTGTTCATTCACAGGGTGATCTTACTCTTAGGACGAGCCAATACAGTGGACAGTTGAGATCTAAGGAGGTGGACAGATTGACAGGTTTCAACAATAGTGTCATCAAGGAGAAACAGTAGGCCTCCTATGTTATGAGATGGCCATGCAAATATTGCAACTTCAGGACATCAAAACATTTAGAGCTCTTACAGCATCATACATTGAAACATCTACACACCAATCAAGGCCGGTCAGTACCCTGCTTGTACTCAGATTGTCCTTGTTCACTTAAAGGCTGGGGTGCACTTCTTCATACACAAACTGAACAGTTAGGGCAAATTGTTTAATTTTCATGACTTGTATGTAATTCATATAGTTTTCACACAGAGATTTTACTGAATGCACCTTTGAAAACTTGTTTCCAGACATTACCAGGTCAAAATAATATTGTATTTTAGTTGTGAGATTTGTGATAAAAGTATATTAAATGCATAGAGAAAATGATTACATTACAAAATTAGCAACATTTACCTAATTATCGTGAGTAATATAACTTTGTACAACTAAGTAATTGAAAATGTCAAACGGAAAAAAATATAATAAAATCTACATATTTAGTTCATAACTGTAAATAGTAAGATTTACTTAATATTTTGCTGACAGCAGCATTCCTGTTTGTGAAAAAATTTAATTGACTATACTTAATTACTTTAAATAAATATAACTTATAATATAATTTAATTAAGAAATATTTACTTAATATCTTCATGAATGTTAAGTTTAGTAGTAAATAGATTTTACTTGATACTGGCACGTGAGTTGTACTTGATATTACAGCAGTAAGACTTACTTAAAAAGTACTCGTGCAAATTATGAGGATTTTATCAAGTATATCCTACAAGTTATTTTTTTCAGTGTGGTCATTGTTATATAAGTTTTCCCCATGAAACTTTTCAAATTTTTTTCACTTGAATTTTGTTTGTTGCTATATCACATTAAAGGTGGAAAAAGAGCTGACATGATTTATCTTGGTTTAATTTTTATATAACATAAATCTTCCATTTTAACAGGGGTGTGTAGACTTTTTATATTCACTGTATATAGTAACTGTATATAGTAGATGATTAGATTTTTTTAAAATTAGCCTTTATTGTAGCCCTTAGGAGAAATTTGTCTTGGGCTTGATGTTACAATACACATATACATTCAACCTACAACTGACATGCAATTACACCCAGATCTGTATAAACAGCAGAACATACACACCATACAATAACCAAACATACACATAACACAGGAATGAGGGACACCAGTTATTACACAAATGCCCTATACCTAATATTACACAAATACCCTACACCAAGACATTTCATTTCGTTGCCCCAAAATGTAGTATATAGTTACAGTAACAACATAAGTATAACAATCATTACATTGCAGGAGATTTTAAAAACATTTGTTTAAAAATGTTCCTATTGCACTAATTCATATTAAAAGCTGGATAACTCAGCAGTTAGAGAGCGAGTCATCTCATTTCTAAACGAAATTAAGATCCGTCATGTTAATCCTGACCATCGTGTTAAAGCAAATGGCAAAGCTGAGTCGCATCACTCGCATTTAACAATACATGGACTTTGAACTCAAAATGATATAACACTAAAACTGTGTTATTTCTGTTTGTTATTATGTTTCTTTTCTCTCTCTCTCTCTTTAAGAATCACAAAGAAAAACGTAGGCCTACAAATAGGATTTAGATTTTAACAACAGCGGCTGCAGCTGATCAACTTCTCAGTTCTAAATTTCAGTTTAACCAACGAAACATTACGTTTCCCATTCTGAGAAATAGCTTCCGTCCGTTTCATTCAATCATCTCACGACAGAATATGTTTAAGGTTGACTGAAATAAATAAATATATATATATATATATATATATATATATATATATATATATATATATATATATATATATATATATATATATGTGTGTGTGTGTGTGTGTGTGTGTGTGTGTGTGTTTCCACTTACCTGGTAAGATTCTAACTCGTTTTCTTGGGTAGCGGCGACGCTTCTCAGCGTTGTTTTGCAGGTGACTGTTTTGCTGCTCATCTCACGGTGGCTGCACCTTGCGCGGAGCAACATCGGTGCGCATTTTACGCAAGCGCATGTGTATGCAAATCCCTCTTTGGCGCGGGTTGACCGTTGCCTCCGGTCTCTCAGATATGATTAATATCTAATAAGTGGTTAATAGAGACAGCGTGACCATTTTAGCATTGAGTACCGCTTTTACTATACGAACAGAGATTTTAGTTAAAATCTAAATTTAGTTAATAAAAGATTTGTTTCGAAGTTCTGAACATATAACTGCCAAACAGCGGGTCCTTCTCAGATTATCGCAACGAAACGATATTGGCTACTGATCCATATCAAAGCGTACTAAATTAAAAGCAACATCTGTTTTGTTTTATACGCGGCATCTGCATGTGCGCATGTCATATACAGCCCCTTTTGAAAATATTGGAAAAGCAAGGCCGAATCTTTTGTTTTTGCTATACACTGAAAACTTTTAAGTCTAAGATCGAAAGATTAATATGAGACAATAGATCAGAATTTAAGCTTTCATTTCCTGATATGTACAACTAGATGTGTTAAACAACTTAAAACATGGCACGACTGCTGGCAGACGACCCAATTTTAGGTGCGCAAAAGTATCGGAACAGATAGTCTTAAAATAGGGGAGAATGGGGCACAACCTAGCATATTTTGCTTTCTCAAGTTTGTGGAAAAGTACTTAGCATTTTTCTTTTTTCACATTAATTTTACAAATGTCTGCTACAACTATTTGGTCGTGTTTTATGAATAAAATTATTTAACCAGACAGAAGAGGAGTGAAATGTTGTAACATGTGTGGGGTACATTGTAACAGGACCACATGACAGCTTAAAATACCCCTCTAACAATTTAATCAGATTTAATTAAAAAACATTCAAGATCAATTATGATTTTATGTCAGTAAAGACATTTATTAACTTACAAAATCATATGAAATAATGTACATTTACATAAAACAAAATTTAATGCTTGACATTGAACACAGAATAAAGCCAAAGTGAAAGCCAACATAATGAAGGCAAAGAGATAACACACACACACACCCCTGTCTGTCTTCCTTGGCCTGTTTCTCATGCTGCAGTAAATAAAATCATAAAAGGGAATTGTGTGAATTTACATGACTAACTGCATGGAATAACATAGCTTCTTGTGATAGTGGGGCAAGTTTTAACACAGCGTTACATTGTGCCTCCTGTGTGCAACTGAGACTCGGATCTGACTGTTTTCTGCAGGCTATGTAATCATTTACCGACTATGTAGGATTATAACTGAGAGATTAAGGATAAAATGATACTAAATTTGCCTTGTTTTAAATTAACGCTAAACACAGAGCTGAAAATGAATGTCTGTGAAATTTTAGTTACGCTATGGTAAAATGATCTTCCCTTGATATCTTACAAATTCATTAGAATTTTGGTGTGATTTTTTTTTACACACAGTGTTGGTATGGCAACCAGTAGAGACAGGATGTTTTATCATACCAGTGTATGTGGAAACTACTAAATAAAGTTGTGCCCTGCTTTAGGTTGTGCTCCGCTCTCCCCTATATAACACTTAATTTAATAACACTTAACACTTGAAAAGGGTTACTTGGAATAACTGTATACACGCAATATACAGGATCTTCAAGGGCCCCTCACATGCCAGGGCCCTACAGTGGTGCTTGAAAGTTTGTGAACCCTTTAGAATTTTCTATAAATATGACCTATAACATCATAAGATTTTTTTTTTTTAGGAAGTCCTAAAAGTAAACAAAGAGAACCCAATTAAACAAATGAGACAAAAATATTATACTTGGTCATTTGTTTATTAAAGAAAATGATCCAATATTGCATATCTGTGAGTGGCAAAAGTATGTGAACCTCTCGGATTAGCAGTTAATTTGAAGGTGAATTTAGAGTCAGGTGTTTTCAATCAATGGGATGACAATCAGGTGTGAGTGAGCACCCTGTTTTATTTAAAGAACATTGATCTATCAAAGTCTGATCTTCACAACACATGTTTGTGGAAGTGTATCATGAACAAAGGAGATTTCAGACGACTTCAGAAAAAGAATTGTTGATGCTCATCCGGCTGGACAAGGTTACAAAACCATCTCTAAAGAGTTTGGACTCCACCAATCCACAGTCAGACAGATTGTGTACAAATGGAGGAAATTCAAGACCATTGTTACCCTCCCCAGGAGTGGACGACCAACAAAGATGACTCCAAGAGCAAGACGTGTAATAGTCTACGAGGTCACGAAGGAACCCAGGGTAACTTCTAAGCAACAAAAGGCCTCTCTCACATTGGCTAATGTTAATGTCCATGAGTCCACCATCAGGAGAACACTGAACAACAATGATGTGCATGGCAGGGTTGCAAGGAGAAAGTCAAGTGTCAAGTGGCTTTTATTGTCATTTCAACCATATACAGCTGGTACAGTACACAGTGAAATGAAACAAAGTTCCTCCAGGACCATGGTGCTACATGAAACAACACACAACTAAATAAGACCTACACATTTCTACATAAAGTGCATGTGCAAACGTGTGCAAACAACACAAGACAGTACAGTAACTAATAAAACAGGACAATGGGCACAGTAAGTGACGATGTAGCACCGACCAGTACACAGTTCTAGCATGGAAGTGTCCAGACTTGGGAAATAACGGAATACATGTAACAGCGTTACGTAATCAGGATACAAAAAACTGGTAACTGTAATCCGTTACAGTTACGTCAAAAAAACAAAGTAATCAGATTACAGGTCTATTTTGTAAAAAATGGGGAAAATATCAGTATTGCAATTGTTTTAAATGAAAAAAAATTGTATTCCTGATATTTTCCCCATTTTTTACAAAGAAATTAATATTTTGACATAACACAATATAGACAGCTGCTTGATTATAGGCCTGGTTCTCTCTTGCCAGTCGTGGCTGGTGGCTCACACGAGCAACATCCTGGTGCATCCCAGATGACAGCTGGCCCATATACCGTATGGAATGATGGTAATGACTCAACCTTAGTGTGGCTGGCTTCTGGGTCAGATGTGGGCCCAGACAAAACAAGCCAAAACTCAGCCTAAAACCGGCTTGTTGTGTATGGGCCAGCATACGGCCCATATGACCTTTGCCATTGCCAGAACTGAGCCATATGTGCCATAGTTGGCCCAGAAATGTATGCTATCTGGGATGCACAAATAAATTTTGTAGAAATGAACACAAATTGTTCTCTGAAATGCATTTGTTAGGGTGACCATACGTCCTCTTTTTTCCCCGGACATGTCCTCTTTTTTGGACCTTAAAAAAGAGTCTGGCCGGGATTTCTAAATTTGAGAAAATGTCTGGGATTCGGCTTTAGTTTCATTATGATGTGCTTACAGTGGGTATAGAAAAGAATAACCCCCCTTTAAAATAATCACATTTTGTTGCTTTTCAGCCTGAAATGAAGACAGACACAGTTTTTGTTTTATCCAGCTGTATTTACTCAGTGCAACTTATAACATCCAAGTGAAAGATATAACACCAACATGTCAGAAAAAAATTTAAAAAACAGAATCACTGAGTTAGAAAAAGGATCGCCCCCTTGCTTTAATTTGCCTTATTTTTTTTAAATTACAGTCTTTTGGGATATGTCTCTACTAACTTTGCACATCTAGACTTTGCTATATTTGCCCACTCTTCTTTGCAGAACTGCTCAAGTTCAGTTAAATTTGATGGTGACCGTTTGTGGACTGCAGTCTTGAAGTCATTCCACAGATTTTCAATGGGGTTTAAGTCTGGGCTCTGACTAGGCCATGCAAGGACATTCACTTTTTTCTCCTTCAACCACTGTGTGGTCAGTTTTGCTGTGTGCTTTGGGTCATTGTCATGTTGGAAGATAAACCTTCTTCCCACTGACAACTTTCTGGCAGAGGGCAGCAGATTTTCCTCAAGAATTTGATGGTATTTTGCCCCATCCATATTCCTTCTATCCTGACAAGTGCTCCAGTCCCTGCTGCAGAGAAACACCCCCATAACAGTATATTACCACCTCCATGCTTTACTGTAGGAATGGTGTTATTTGGATGGTGAGCTGTATCGGATTTCCGCCAGACATATCATTTGGTGTTGAGGCCAAATAATTCATCTGACCATAACACCTTTTTCCATGTCCATTTTTCTGACATGTTGGTGTTATATCTATCACTTGGATGTTATAAGTTGCACAGAGTAAATACAGCTGGATAAAACAAAAACTGTGTCCATCTTCATTTCAGGCTGAAAAGCAACAAAAATTTGATTCTTTTCTATACCCACTGCATACTGCATCGTGTGTGCATGTTTGCATTGCTTTAACCCCTCTCTGTAAGTCCCGCCTTCCTGCATACCAATTGGTTGATTATAAAAGGCTTGCAGCAACCATTGGCCAAATTCCTGCCTCTCAACCATTTGCCTACTCTCAGTGAATGCACGAAGGTGAAGTGCTGTTGTGTACGGCATCAAACAGTTGCTTGACAATAGCAGCTAATGTAGCTGTCCTGAGTCGAAACGCCCATGGGCATATAAGGTCATTTTTAATTTCATGTTATCACATTGCTTCCCTGGCCATTCAAATGTGTAAATGATGGCAGAGGGTACACTCGTGGCATCTAATATTTTATTTTATTTCATGGACATTCAAAAAAATGTAGGAATTTATATATGTTTATGTGATGCTAATAGTGCTAATAGTGTGTCTTTTTCAGTTTATTAAAGTCTGCATTCATAGTAACTGTTCTGAACATGATTAAAACCTAAAAATACTTTTAAGATCTAAAATACTTTAATTAAGAGCTTATTTTAGAGCTTAAAAACATGTTCAGTGTTTGCATTTGTTTTAAGAAAACCTATCTAGTTTATTAGTTTATTAGGCTATAGCCTAGTCTCGTGGTAGATAGCCAAAAAGTTTTATATTTTATCAGTCTGGTAGTCCTGTAAACAGTAATAACACCCGAGGTAAGTTTTATGGTAAATCCAACTTTTTGTCCAATTTTCACACTTTTAAGCAATTAGCCCTCAAATGCAAGAAAAAATGGAAACAGTCTGTTTAGAAGAACATTTTTAAAAGTTTTTTTGATGGAGAAGAATCTGGGCTCGACCCTGCATGATTAAAAGTCCAGCTAACGCCCCTGGCAAGTATTAATGATTTCAGTAGTTATGTTTTAACCACGTCAAATAATGGCCGTGGATTCTAATAATGGCATTTAATAACGTCTGATAATGGCATTTGGATTCTACATATTAAGCGGAGGAAAAAAGAAGCAGCAACACGACGTCCGTTAAACAGATGTCCGAAAAAGGTAAGGGCGCACACGAGGGAAATGGTACAAGATGGAAATAAAAAAGTAATTTTGCTTAAAATATTAAAGAATTGTGACATCTTTAACTTTATGTATTTTGGAAATTGTATTGTTCATTATTGCTACCAACTACAGCAAATAGATTTTTAAAATTCAGTTTTTACATTTTTTTTTGTAATTTGTAAAAAATATTTGTAAATTGTAAAACCAAATGTATGATATTGTTCATTATTGCTTCCAACTACAGCAAATAGATTTTAAAAGCTCAGTTTTTATTTTTTTAAATTATTTTATTTTATTTATTTATTTTTAAGAAAAATGTTTAAAATTCAATAACTTTTTGGAGGAGTTACACTTGAGAATTATCCAAAAGGCAGTTTGAAGATTGACTGGCTGAATATATTTTTTATTATGTGAAAATCACAGATGAAAAAAAAATCTTTTGGAAGCTGTTTGCTCATCTTTCATGTGCAGTGTTTTACACATAAATGTTCAACTTTATTTTTTTTTTAGATTGAGTGTTCAAATAATCAATTTCTTTTTTTTTTAGATTGACTGTTGCAGATGCAAGTAATAACAAGCATAACAAGCCAGATTTCTGAGAAGATTAAATAATTTTTTTAAAAATCTATTTGCTTTAGTTTTACATGTTTAACTCCTACAGTCAAAAAGTTATTGAATTTTGATTATTTTTCTTTTTAAAAAATTGAATAAAAAAAATTTAAAAATAAAAACTGAGTTTATAAAATCTATTTGCTGTATTTGGTAGCAATAATGAACAGTATCATAGTGCATTTGGTTTTACATGTGTAACTCCTATGGTCAAAAAGTTATTGAATTTTGATTATATTTCATTAAAAAATTAAAATAAAAATGTAATTTTTAAAACCTATTTGCTGTAGTTATTAGCAATAATAAACTGTATCATACTGTATTTTGTTTTACATGTAGGAGTAGGAGTTACAGTCTTTTTTTCTTTTTAAAAAATTAAAATAAAAAAAACCTAAAAAAAACCCAACCTGTAGTTGGTAGCAATAATAGACTTTTATGAATCCCCCCCCTTACGCTGATCGGCGAAGCGTGCGAGCGGCTCACTTCCGGATTCAGTGACTTTCGCTTTGTTTATGGTTCACATGTGTGTTTTGTTTTGGTTTTGTCCTGTTTCCACCCCTGTGATGTCATTGGTTCCTCCCTCCTGTCTCAGCTGTCTTGTATTACTTCACTAATTACATGTGTATTTAAAGCCCTTGGTTTTCCGTGTTTGGGACGAAGTATTTCCCAGTTTCCTTAGTGTTTTGTGTATACCAAGCCTTTTCTTCATTTTCCCATTTTCTGGTTTTGATCCTGTTTCCGTCTCAGCGTTTATTGATTCCTTTCTAGCCCTGTTTATGTCTGTTTGTAGATTGCTCAACCCACAGCTGTTTATTGACCACGTTTCTGCCTGCCGATTTGGTATTGTCTGCCAATTACTTTAATAAAACTCTAAACTGCATTTGCATCCGACTGAGCCTACAATTCATTACAGAATACTTTGCCAAAACATGGATGCAGCAGGAGAGCGTCATGCCGGAATCTTTGTACCGGCGTTTAATTAAATACGCTTCCCCCAGTGGACCCTTCTGGATGTTCCGGCTCCCTTTGAGGGATTTGAAAGCTCTCTGGGGGGCTTTTTTCTCCAAAGCCAGTTCTATTTTTCAAGCCTGGTGGACCAAATCCTTCTGAAAAACAGTGGTTGGGATTCATGCTGTCCCGGCTCACTGGCTCAGCCCGCGAGTGGGAGGAGCTCCTGACTGCTAAGAGGTCCTGCGGTCTTATCAGCATAACCCAGTTTATGGAGTTTATAGTCAAAGTATCCGGATGGTCAGAGGTTAACCCAGACCATGAAAAGATGCCAGCCTAATGGACAAAGTTCCGCAGACGTACACCACATAATACCAGAGGGAGCGGGCCGACATGGCAGCATCCACAGCCTGGCTCCAATCCAAGTTGTGTGCGACTGAGGGCTGTAGTAGAGAAGCTCAGCTATGCTGCCCCACCTGTGTCGAACTCGGGTTTCCCAGATCACACTTCTGCTCTCAAGAATGTTTCAAGGGCAAATGGTGTACCCACAAGTGGCTCCACAAAAGTGCGAGAGCAGAGCACCAGTCAGAGGTCAACGTGGCGACCTCAACTCCGGAGCTCCAGCCCAAGACCCACGGGGTGGTCTCATCTCCAGAGCTCCTGCCTGAGGCACACGAGGTGGTCTCATCCCCAAAGTTCCTGCCTGAGACTCACGAGGTGGTCTCACCTGCGGAGCTCCCACCGGAGGTCAACGAGGCGACCTCATCTCCAGAGCTCCTGCTGGAGGTCAACGAGGTGACTTCATCTCCAGAGCTCCCGCCGGAGGTCAACGAGGCGACCTCATTTCCAGAGCTCCCGCCAGAGGTCAACGAGGTGACCTCATCTCCAGAGCTCCAGCCTAAGCCCCACTAAATGGTCTCCTCTGAAGAGCCCAAGCCAACTTCCAGTCCAAGGCCGACCAGGCAGCCTTTCAAACCGACTTCCAGTCAGAGGCCGACCAGGCAGCCTTCCAAGCTGAGTCCCTGTCCGAGACCTACCAGACGGCCTTCCAAGCCGAGTCCCTGTCTGAGACCTACCAGGTGGCCTCACAAGCCGAGTTCCTGTTCGAGGCCTGCGAGACGGCTCACCGCGCTCTGCTCCTGTCTGAGGCCGATGAGACGGATCATCACACTATGCTCAAACCAGAGGCCGATGATGCGGCCTTCCAAGCGGTGTTCCCGCCTCACGTCCATGGACAATGCCTGCCTCGGGACCTGGGGAGCAGAGTGGACAATCTTGCCCACAGGCCCAGGCAACAAACTTAACAAAGTTAAGGCACTTCAGGAGCAGTGCCTTAGGTGGGTGGCTCTGTTACGATTCCCCAAAGCAATCACCGAAGCATGCGAGTGGCTCACTTCCAGATTCAGTGAGTTTCACTTTGTTTATAGTTGTAGCATCTGGACTGTATCAAACTGGTCGAATCAACGCTAGGCTCAGCAAAAGCTTTTAAAGCTTTTGCCCTCTCCCCTTTAAATCACACTAGCCGGCGCCAGTAAGTCTGGGGCCCTCACTCCCCCCCTTGGTGACTTCAAAGGGCTCTTGGACTGACCCCCTCTCCTTTCTCTAGGCACCAAGGGGCAATCTGACCAGACGCCCTTTTGGGAATGCCAAATACGCAAACACAAACACACACACACACACATAAACTTACTTACACACATACACACACACATAATGGAACACTTCCTGAATGTAACATGTAATTATACGATGCCAGAATAGTATATGATGTATTCTTGTGTGCATGCATTGTTTGTCCTGTGTAATCAAGCTAGTATGATTTTGTAGTTAAGCTTAGAGTAAGTTGAAATGCCTATAACTATGTGGAAGGATATATCACTCTTTTGACATCTTCCTATCCTATCAAATTTTGTATCGAATTAATCGTCTGTTGATGCTTAATGACGCATATCATGTTATGATAGGATGCCTTATTTGATACTTTTTCTATACTTTATAATAAAGACAATACTAATCTGACTCCACCCCGGAGATGCAAATCAGGTCTAGAGACGAGACAAAGAAAAGCCTCTCCCTCCAAAAATCCACCTTCTGTATTCGCCATCGCCCAAACAGAGGCGTGGGTTGGGGTTGTCCTTAAAAGACAACGAGACACGTTGCTCACTCTCTTATCTTCCTCTCTATTCGGACTTCTTCTTCTGGCGACTACGTTGCAACTGCTCTTCATCTTCCTGGCAAGATGCAACTCCAAGTTAACCTGGCTCAAGCTTCCCACTAATGACACGAAGGAATCAGCGAACTCCTGCTTACAAACGCGCAGAACCTCGCACGCATCTTGAACTGAACACTGAAACAAATGCAAGTATCATTCTCAATCGATCTGTAGATGCGTTTTAAGTTTGTGCCCCTATTTTCAGGTGATTTTAATCCGTTGCTGGATCTCGAGGTTAACTATTTGTGTTTTCTGCTATTCTTTTATTCTCATCCCTTTTCTTTCTTTACTTTAATTTTTCCTGTATATATGTATGTATTATTTGTTTAGATCTAGTTGTGTGTATTCATAGTTTCATTCATTTATTAAAATCTATTATTATCACGCTTGATTGTCTCTGTTGCTGCTCATGAATAAGGTCACTTTAACGTTTACTTTTCGCTACATGCTTTGTTTCTGTTAGTAACAGAACCAGAGAATTATTCCTCTTGGCCAGATGAATAATCTCCCTCTTTTAGAGTAATACAAAGATTACACTGTTAAGTTTGGTGGACAATCTGACCAGCCTTTTCGAATTTAATTCTAAAACTAGACTACAGCTAATTCTACAAGCTAATCTAGATCATATATATAGTCGTAATTAATTATTGTAGCGAATGTAGCTCAAATGGGTGAAATATATCTATATATCTAATCAAAGCGTGTTCTGATTAGTTATGGATATAAATCGACCATGAAAGGGAATGTTATGTTACTTACTGACTTACTGTAGTCTAGCTTTAGAATTAAATGCGAAGGGACTGTTCTGTTTGTCCACCAAACTTACCAGGGTACTCTTCGTATTACTCTAAAAGGGGAGATTATTCTTCTGGCCACGAAGGATAATTATCCTGTTCTGTTTTTAAAAGAAATACAGTGCATAGTGAAGAGTAACGTTAAAAGTGAACCTTGTTCATGAGTAAAAACAGAGGAAATCCAGCGTGATAATAATAGATTTTAATAACTAAGTGAAACTACTGACACACAGAACTAGATCTAAACAAATAATACATATATACAGGAAAAGTGAAAGTAAAGAAAGGAAAAGTGATGAAAATAACAGAATGGTAGAAAACACAACAGTTTAACCTCGAGAATCAGCAATGAATTAATTCACCTTAAACAGGGGCATGGACTTAAGAAAGACGCATCTATAGATCGATTAAAATTTATACTTGCATCGGCTTATCTGTCGTTTCAAGAGGGTCCGAGGTCCAGTGATATCGTGTGGAGTTTGCTGAATCCTCTGTGTCGGTAGAGTCTGGGTAAAACAGAGTTGGGTCTCGCCGAGGTAGAAAATAAGAAAACGGTAATTGCCACGTGGCTAAAGGAAAAGAAGAGTCCGGAAGAGCGCCGGGAATGAGGAAAAAACAGCAGGAGTGAAGAAACGGCAGAAGTAAAGAAGCGAAGCAGCAACGTGTGTCGTTGTCTTTTATGGACAACGCCAACGTACACGCCTCTCTGAGCTGCTGGCGAACCCAGAACATAGAAAGTTTTGGGGGAAGAACTTTCTTTGTCTGTTCCAGAGTGAATTTGCATGCCAAGGCGGGGCTTGTATTAACTTCGGATTAGAATGAAATTTAGAAAAGTATAGAATGATACACCCTATCATCATATGGTATGCGTCATTAATCGGTGTATTAAGAGATGATTAATTTGATACAAATTCGATATGATTCGAAAACATTAAACAGTGAAAGATCTTTAGACATGGTTACAGGCAAATTAAAAGTTATATCCTAAGTTAAACTATCCAAAATCATCCTAGCTTGGTTACATAAGCACACAATACATGCATACACGAATACATTAGAACTACCCTAGACATATAATTACACGTTACAGTCAAGAAAGATTTTCCATTGTGTGTGCGTGAGTCGTGTGCGTGTGTGTGTCCAGAAGAGGGGGCTGGTGTCCTTTTACCTTCCCACCGGTATCTGGTCAAACTGATGGTGCCGGGGGGAGTTAGGGGGAAGATGACATCCCCCGGCCCCCAGCCTCTTCAGGGCCAGGGGTAATAAAACGTGGTGATAAACAGAGATTAGGTCAGAAAGCTAAAAGATTTTTGTTGAGCTTAGTTGACCCTTGTTGATCCACCCAATTTGAAATTCTCCAGACGTTACACACGTTACATTCAAGAAAGATTTCTCCATTGTGTGTGTAAGCTCTGTGTGTGTGTGTGTGTGTGTGTGTGTGTGTGTGTGTGTGTGGGTGTGTGTGTCTGTGTGTCTGTAAGTGTGGGTGTGTGTCCAAAGGGGGGGGCTCGTGTCCTTTTAACATTCCAAAGGCATCTGGAGTAAGGAGAGGGGGTTTCTCCCAGTCAGACTGGAGCCAAGATGGTAATCACAGAGATAGATCCAAAGCTCCAGCAAAACCCATTTTTTCTAAGTCCAGACTGAATCAAAATCAGTTTGGTACCGTCAGACGTTACATTATAATCGATTGTAGTTAATTATCTATCTATCTATCTATCTATATATAGCATGCCAAGGCAGGGTTTATATATTGTGGTTGATTTATATTGATCATAATGCGCTTTGATTAGATATATTTCATATTTGAGCTAAATTCATTACATAGTTTACATGTGTTTTGTCCTGTCTCCACCCCTGTGATGTCATTGGTTCCTCCCTCCTGTCACTTCACTTATTACATGTGTATTTAAAGCCCTTGGTTTTCTGTGTTCAAGGCGAAGTGTTTCCCATTTACATTTACGGCATTTGGCAGACGCTCTTATCCAGAACCTACACTTATCGCATTTATACAGCTGGGCAGTTGAGGATTCAGGGCCTTGCTCAAGGGCCCAACAGTGGCAGCTTGGTGGTGTTGGGGTTTGAACTCATGATCATCTAAGCAGTAGACCAACACCTTAACCACTGAGCTACCACTGCAGCAATGTTTCCCAGTTTCCATTTTCATTACCATACCATTTTCTGGTTTTGATCCTGTTTCCCTCTCCATATTTATTCTAGCCCTGTTTATGTCTGTTTGTAGATTGCTCAACCCGCGCCTGTTTATTGACCACGTTTCTGCCTGCAGATTTGGTATTGTCTGCTGATAACTTTAATAAAATTCGAAACTGCATTTGCATCTGACTGAGCCTACAATTCATTAAACAAGCTGCTGGCCAAGTGGCAGGGGCCTTACCCTGTTTTAAGGAAAATGGGGACAGTAACTTACACCACCCTGACAAAGGAAAGGAAATACAATTTTATCATGTGAACTTACTGAAGGAGTGAAAGGAGCCACCCATTAAAACTACTGAGAAATCTCTCCTGATATGAAAGGTGGGGGATGTGGAAGATGAGATAGCAGAGCCAGAGGTGAGCGCACAGAGAGAGTCACAAAAAATTAAACAAATTCACAAATAAATAGAATGAGATCCACAAATATATGTTAGGAGTACAGAACAGTAACACCTGATTCACACATTGTCCTTTTACTATATTCCGATAATATTCACCTGATAACAGTACCAGTTGCTTTAGTGAAAATTATAACATAATCACATTATAATTCACTGTAGATTCCATGCTAGGCCTGCAGTTAATGGCAGCCATGTTTGTTGTTGGCATGCAAAGAAAACTCGTAATTATGAGAAAAAAAGTCAGAATTAACTTTTTTATTTTTTATTTATCTGTGGCGGAAACGGGCTTCCATAGCTAATTTAGTAATGCTAAATGTAAAAAAAATCCACAGACTATGACTAGGCTTGGTAATTAATAATAACTGATTCAAACATGGTGAAAATGATCAAACTACCAAGCTAGTTATGACAAATATGGACATAGCAACAATCTTGTTTAACTTTAGCTAGACAGTTGTGTTAGATGGTTAGAACCACCTGTTGTGATTCCTCCTGATCGGCCATGTTGGAGAGCCTTTAAAATATGTGAGTTCGGTGCAACAACTCTGTTATCACCCTGATTGTGAAACAAAACGTGATTGGGTGGAGCGAGAACGTGCTATGATTGGTCAGCGCAATGTGGCCGTTATCCAGTTAGCTTGAGTAGACGGTGGGCAGCGTCCAACTATTTGTGGATTTATGTGCACTCTTGACGCTAGAATTGTTTCAAATCCCACAAATACATGCAGAAATCACTGATCTATATATATATAACTGGATAGCTCATAGAATTCTAAACTACCAGCAGTAAGTGAAGCTACCGGAAATTCTCTGGCAGCCATTTTACTATTCCCTTCTGACAGAGGGCACCAACCGCCAATGGACAAAAACTGTTAAGATGACCCGATGTGCTGCTTTTAACTGCAAAACAACATTTGCTAAAGGATGTGCAGAAGTGCCCACAGGTTGTAATTTATACAGACCATGTACCTATTAAGCACAAATGCGTCATTATCCCCATGTACAGTAGAGTGGGAATAACGATCATGATCTTTAATAATCAACAGTAAAAGTACAACATCAAAGTGCATAAAATACCCCCTTTTAAAGCAAAATTACCCAATAGTGTTTTTATAGTGATTTCACTCTACGCTGTTTCAGCTTTGTGGTCAAAATGTAAGAACAGAGAGCTTAGCAAGAACCGGCGGTTAAACACTAAAACACTAATACTTAAACTCTTCAACACTACTGTAATCTACTGAGGGAAAAGATGCAGAAAATTATGGATAAAAAGTGCGCGAGAATAAAATGAACCGGTCCTGGAAAGTAAATAAAAACACGTGTAAGAATAGTGTATATTAACTGTCTGTGTGTGTGTGAGAGAGAGAGAGATAATAGAATGAGCCGGTCCTGGAAGGTAAATAAAAACACGTGTAAGAATAATGTATATTAATTGTCTGTGTGTGTGTGTGTGTGTGTGTGTGTGTGTGTGCGAGAGAGAGAGAGAGAGAGAGAGAGAGAGAGAGAGAGAGAGAGAGAGAGAGAGAGAATGAGAATAGAATGAACTGGTCCTGGAAGGCACATCATCCCCGTTGTGAACGAGTTTATATTTATTCAGTAGTGTTGAGTGGTTTGTGACTTTCTTTAGGCTGTTTTGGCTCTAAGAATCTGGCAACCCAGAATCGCCTCCACACACACAGCTAATATACACTATAACACACAGCTGTAATTAAACGCCCATTGGTATAATAAAGTCATTATTTTCTGTATCTTTTCCCTCAGTAGATTACACCGCCTTGCATCAGATTTGCTGAATAGGATATGATAGTTGTTTCGTACTAATATTTAGATGCCCAGATATGGAGAGTCCAGATATGCTGTTAGTTTTGCTCTAGAACATCACAACTTTTCACAAAGCCTGATGTCCAGTGAAGAGCTTTTTTGCTTAAGATGGACCATAAACGTTAGAGCTATTGCCAGATACACTGCAACCAACACAGGAAACACTATGTTTATGTACAATAGGTGAGCAACATTTATCACAAACAAGATTAGCCTTTTCCAAAATCAGCAAGAACTTAGAATCTCCTGTAAACAAGGGTACAATCATAACGCTGGTTCATTGTTTGAAAAGGCGTGGGCCGTGAGGCGGTTGCATCTTTTGTCCGGGAGAGAGAGTGGTTGTAGCTGGCCTCGTGCCCTGCCCGAAGGCAGAGCGCGGGCCGGAAACGGTAAAAACAGGAAGAGAGGAGCTGAAGAGAGTCTGAAGAAGGAGAGGTTTCAATGCGTGTTGTTGTTTTAAAGACAACGCACACGCCTCTCTGGGCTATTGGCCAATCAGGAAGTTGGATTTATTGGCGCGATGAACTCTCTTTGTCTGGTCTCAGACCTGAATTTGCACGTCCTGGGAGGAGCCGGTTTAAACTGTATTATATATGCAATTAAGAAAAAGCATGAAATAATGTATCCCATTGTAATATGATATGCATAATCACTCAGAGCATCAAGAGACGATTAACTACATATCAAATTCGATGGACTTATAAAAATATTACAGGTAAAACATGGTTACAGACATTTAAAATGATATCCTAAATTAAACTATCCAAAATCATCCTAGCTTGGTTACATAGACACACAATACATGCAAATAAGAAAACATCAAACTATTTGGACATCGAATAATTACATATAATTACATGTTACATTCAAGAGAGATTTTTCCATTGTGTGTGGAAGGTAAGCTTGTGTGTGTGTGTGCGTGCGCATGTAGGTAGGCTTGTGTGTGTGTGTGTGTGTGTGCGCGTGTGTGCGCGTGTAAGTGTGTGTGTATACAAAGGGGGGAGGGTTAATTCGTTAGCATTCCAAAGGTATCTGGTCAAAGGAGAAGGGGGGGGGGGAGTCAGTCAGGCATCCCAGCCAGACTGGTCATTAAACAGATATGGATTTAAGGCTCAAAGATTTAAGGCTCAAAGAAAAAAAAAACAACTTCTTTGCTAAGTCCACGCTGATTCAGAAATCAGTTTGATACCATCAGACGTTACAGCAGAAAATTACAGACTTTGTAAAAAAAGCATATTCTGCATATTTTGGAATGAAGCTGGGTGACCAGGACAAACCTTGGTAGATGGAATGTGAACATGATGGCTGACTACTGCTGGTGCCTTCAGAGAGATTGTCAAGAAGTCAGCCATTCCAGAAAATCCCTCAAAAGGAAGTTCACTCCTTGGGCACTCTGCATATTATTATAATGTTCGTCTTTTGAAATAACTTTATTTAGAGATTTTCACAAACATTTCACAGACTATTTGTCTGCTGTTCGTGTTGTAAACAAGTGTTATGTTTTGCATGCCTATTGTTGTAATTAATAAATAATAATAGTGAAATTTGACAGCTTCTACCAATTTAAATAAAACCCTGAAAGCAATAGAAATTTAGCAAAATTATTAAAAAAATTCATTCTTATTTCGTGGGAAAACAGTACATGATAGGGAATTTTCAGTGGCATATTTGAACTCAGCATGACCAAAATAGGTAAAAACAAGTGTGATTTGCAAAACAGCATAAACTTTTTTTCTAGAGGCAGGGCGGTGTTACAGTAGTGTTGAAGTGTTGGTGTTTAAGTGTGTGTGTTTTAGTGCTTAAGTGTTTAAGTATTAGTGTTTAGTGTTTAGCCACCAGTTGTTGCTCTCTGTTCTTACCACAAAGCTGATATTCTAACAGCGCAGAGTGAAATCTCTATAAAAGCACTAAAATGGAACACATCATCATCCCTGTTGCGAACGAGTTTATATTTATGTGGTTAAATATTCCATGTACACAAATATCCGCTGTATATTTGTTTCATGCTTCAGAGCTCTGACCGCTGATCTTATATATATAGATCAGTGATTACAACCCATAATGAGTTCAGGATGTTAGGGAATACAAAGATGGCGGCACAGTAGCTTCACTGTTGGTGATGTCATGAACTATCCAGTTATAAATATAGATCAGTGGCAGCAATCCACTAATGCACATGACTCGATTCAAAAAAGGCATGCAGCAATCCACAAATGCACAGGATCATAATCTATTTATTTGGAGTTATGAAACAATTCTAACCCCATAGACTTACAGTTCTCCATGTAGTCTGGGATTCAGGATTTTCCCTTAATTTTAATCAGATTCTAGTGACTAGTAACTTGCTACTTGAGTACATGGAGAATATATTCTTTCTCTTCATAACTTTCTCTCTTGTTTATCTTATTAATATTATTGTATTTCTTGTATTTTACTGTTCTTGTTAAGCACCAGTACACCAAGACAAATTCCTCACACATGTAAACCCACAGTACTTGGCAATAAAAGTTATTCTGTTTCTGATTCTGAGTAGTATTCTCATTGGATACTTTATTACTCTTACTCAAGTAATTATTAACATTATTACTTTTACTGTTACTTCAGTAAAATTTTTGATTACTCTACCCACCTCTGGTCCCAACCCTTGGGAAATTAAACAACAATCGCACGCAAGACATATATGGGCTGTTGTTAATACACTGCTAATAATCAAACACGATAATCATCCTAGTAATACTATAATAATGCATGTGATAGCAGTCATGTGCCTCAGAGAAAGTGTGATCATCGATCAAGGTAAAAATGACAGGCCGTTGGTACATCACGTACAAAGAAGTGAGAGTAGTAGCATGTTTTTGCAAGATAAGAGAAACTAAGAGAGAAAGACACATTCCTGTGATATGGGATGTCGAGGAGACGAGAAAAAGGTCACAGTGTTCTCAAGAGTGAGAGAGAACTCACATAAACTCATGAAAAAGTAAGAAAGCATGCCATATTTAATATTTATCACTAAATAAATCAAACAACTAGGGTCAACCTTGTGGCTATAAGCATGATACAAACAAGGCATGACATTAAAAGACATGTTTTCAAACCATGGTGCATCATTTTAAGAGTCATTGTCATTTTAGGAGATGTAAAGTAACCTGATGCATTTGTTACAAGATAAATTGTGTGGAATGTGTGAACAGGGGGGCTTTGTTTTGAACAAAGATCTCATTTGTTAAACTTTTCCTGATACCCTTCCCCCCAACCCCCCCACCCCAACCCTAGGTCATCAGATTTACTGGTGAGGGTCTTGGATTTTATCTGTTGGGTGAGCCATCTGGCCTTGGTCAATGGCTTAAATCAATGAGTTTGACAGAGGTTTCTGTGGCAAACTAAGTGAAGTTCTTTTGTTCTCAGGATAGCTGAAATTAGACGAACAGTAATTAACTTGGCTACACAGTGTCTACGAGTGAATATTTATTGTTTTATGGTGCCTGTAGTACGATGTACTAAATATGGAAAAGTTTTTCCTTTGCGTTTTTGAAAAGTTTCACGTACAGACGACAATGTTGTCAAAACGATCCCCATACACACAGATCTGTGGAAATGACTAAAAAGCTGTATTATGCATGCCAGGCCAGTATGCAGAGGCTTTTGATATGCGGACGTTTTCCCTCTATTCACGGTCGTCAACAACGCCAATGAGTCAGTATCAGAATCAGTTTTCCCTGATACTGCTTGTCCTCCCAGGTCTTACCCAAACGCGCCTTTTGAATACCCTTCATCGGCATAGATGTGGGTTAATAATTTGGCGTATGTAACAAATGTGTCTCTGCTGGTAGTAGTAGTGATGTAGTAAATCTACACTTTGCTGGAGAAGCGTCAATAAACTCTTGAGCAGCACAAACACAGTCCTGTAGTCCGCCATTGTATTTTTGAATGTCTCACGCGCATGCCTATAGACTAAACACATAATACGCGTGCGCATGACGTCATCGTTTTCATAAATTTGCATATTGGTATGTTTACACAAAGACGATAACGGTATCGTTTTCACAAACTTACACTTTGAAACCCGTTTTCAAAAGTTTGCGTTTTCAGGTCCCAAAACGGCATTGTCATGTAAACGAACAGCCAAAACGCATAAAAAGTTTTCTGTTTGTAGTTGAAAACATTGTCGTGTAAACGGCCCCTAAGTGAAGTTAGTTTGTACTGTTTGGTCCAGAGATTTCTGTTGATGATTTATTTGGAGATGTTTTTTCAACTGCTGTGTTGAAATTTGATTTATTGATACCATGAATAAGCACAAATAAACAATGTTTTAGCATGTCATTGTGGTTGAAAGTAAATGCCTAAAACAATGAAATTTTGAAAATAAAACAGTGTCCAAAATTCCCTAAAATGTCCCAAATTAAGAACATGCCATTAAAAAAAGTTGTCAGTCTTGAAATAAGGGTAAGGCATGCTTATTCAGAATATGATAGAAACATTGTCCTTCATATGCAGATAGCCAACTCCTGGACTTCAGAAATGTCCAGTATTTGTTTTATTAATGTCAAGAGTGTTTAGACAAGCTGGGTATTTGAAAACTGTCCCAGTATCTAAATTCACCCTATAGATAGTCAGATCCATAAATATTTAGAGACTCACAAAGTTATTGTTATTTTAGCTGTCTACCATAGGATATTGGAGTTGAAATGAATATTAATATCAGACTTTCAGCTTTAATTTGAAGGTATTTACATCCAACTCTGTTGGAATTACAGCACATTTTATATGTAGTCTGTATACATGTATATATGACAAAAGCAGCAGGATGAATTCTGAACTCTATAGGCCTATATTATCTACACAATTTCAGCCAAATGCTTCAAAACGATCAAGTCAAGTTAGTTTTTATTGTCATTCCTTTATATAGCTTGTATACATTGGAACAAAGTGAATACCATGGTGCAACACAGAACAGTATGCAGACTACATAAAGTGCAACAGTCTGAGATGAGTGCAAGAACAGGACAATAAGCTGTAAACTATTGTGTAGTGTAGCAACACAAGTATAGCAGCAATATTGTCAGCAAAAACAAGTTCCATAATATAAAAGTGACTGATGCAGCTGTTTAAAGTGTGGTGTGTAGTGGTACTGATTCATACTGGGTTAGGTGTTTGACTAGCCCAGGTGAGCATTTGGAGGCAGCAGGGTGTTGAGTAATTTGACTGCCTCAGGGAAGAAACTGTTGCGGAGTCTGCTGGTGGTGGCATGGATGCTCCTGTACCTTCTGCCAAATGGCAGGAGGGTGAAGAGTCCATGAGAGGGATGAGAGGGGTCATCTACAACACTCTGTCTCTCCAGGATTTCAAGCAAACTCCACAATATTCAGAGCTTGCAATTTTAATTTAAAAATTACCGCAGATTTGGGCCAAGGCGCGTCATGTGAAATCATCACAACACGCTTTCAGCCTTCTTCGATTCACGTCCAGCTGTTCATGCCTGAGACTTGTTGTTGGATGTCTACCTTTGTGACGATGACTGGTTCTTGTTCTGGGAGGTTGCTGCCCTCTCTTTGGTCCACCAACGACTTGGCATTAGTGTTGTGCGAGGCCTCTTTCTCCCATATGTCCTTCCAGAATCACTCATTCTCAGCTCTGGGTGGGTTTGTCCTTGTGCTGTTGTTCCCTTGTAGCTGGGAGTACACCCTAGATGGGTCTTTGGAGAACAGGCCATTTATTTTCTTGGCCTCTGCTTCTCTGGTGTATCTGGTGTACCAGAGGTGTATCTCTTCAGCCTAGCAGCCAAAACTGTGAGTCTTTGTTTGGCAGTATCTAAGGCCCCATTATGGACATCTTATTGTACTTCTTATCCCTCTAGGACCTGTCTCTCATGACACCCTTCTGCACCTCTGTTAGCTGACTAATATCCCTCAGGGCTTTCTTGATCTTGGCTTCCAACCTTTTTCTCCATGGAGGCTACTCTCTGCTTGTTGCATTCTTGATCGTATACCCAAGTATCTCTAGGATTACTGTTGCAGTGGCATATGCAAGTTCATTGGTTTCTGTGATGGTGGTAATGGGGATAGTGAGTAGAGCTGTGTTAACATCTGCAAGTATCTCTTGTGATGGGATTTTGTCAGTGAATTGAGGGAGTCGCATCCGTGGCTTGACTATGCTTAGTCTGGCAACAATTTTCATTCTCAGTTCAGCGGATGCAGTTATCATGACTGGTGGTGGGCTATCATCTGGTTCTTTAATACTGCTCTCCTGTATCGGGGCCAGCTTAGTACCTCCATATTGCTCATTAGTGTTCACTGTTAACCCTTACTGTAGTTTATAGGGTAAATATCTGTAAAAATTTCAAGTAAATTACTTTAATATAATCATACAGAATTTAACTGTAATATGCATTGCATCATGGGTAATTTCTGTGACATCACCTAATAATTACAGTAACTTACTTTTTATGAATGACCACTCCAAAGTCCTTCAAATTTTTTTGTCTGTTCATATTAGTGGGTCAACAGTAAAGTACATACAGTAATGACAGGATTTTCATTGGATGAACTATTCCTTTAAAGGGAAAAATTTATTTATGGAAATATTAGCAAAATGTTGTCTTATGTGATTGTATTTATACTAGTGTAAGTATGTGACTGAAGTGTGTTTATTCAGATATAGAAGACTTTCAGCAATATGGGGATGCTATTTGATGACTTCAGATGCATCAGATTGTATTTAGATTGTCCTTTGGGTAACCTTTTCTGGTAACACTTTCTATGAAGCCCATGCTAATAATGAACTATATCCCCATTTATAATTATTTATAAACAAGTAATACTGTTCTATAAATACATTTATAAAGACAGCGGATTATTGTTAAGCAGAGATGTGAAACATTTGCAGGGAAGAGACAAAGAAACAAACAATGCTATTTAGTATAAAAAGCAACTGTTATGTAATCACAAAGGGGAGCTGGATGCATGCGCTGGGGAAAAGTCACTTTAATGGAGAAAAATGCAAAAGTAATGGAACATGTACAAAACTATAGGAACAGGGGAAAAAAGGAACACAAAGGCAGGGTCGAAACAAATAATAATCCACTGAAATATAAATGAGTATAATTCAAACCGGTAAGGCATTAATCCAGAAGGCAAAACATAAAAAAACATCCGCATGCGGGGTTCTCCCCCCCCCAAAAGGCATTGCTCCCGAAGCGCCGAAAGTTCTAACTGCTTGTCTGGTTGTCTCTTCGGCCATGGATGAGAACTTGACTTGGAACTTGGCAGGGTCGAAACAAATAATAATCCACTGAAATATAAATGAGCATAATTCAAACCGGTAAGGCATTAATCCAGAAGGCAAAACATAAAAAACATCCGTATGCGGGGTTCTCCCCCCCCAAAAGGCGCTGCTCCCGAAGCGCCGAAAGTTCTAACTGCTTGTCTGGTTGTCTCTTCGGCCATGGACGAGATCTTGACTTGGAACTTGGCTTGGAACTTGGCTTGGAGCTTAAAGCTTTGCTTGACCTGGTGCTTGATCTGGTGCTTGGCGTGGTGCTTGGCGTGGTGCCCGGCCTGGTGTTTGGCTTGGAGCTTGGAGCTGTGCTTGACCTGGTGCTTGGCATGGTGCTTGACGTGATGCTTGGCGCGGTGCCCGGCCTGGTGTTTGGCTTGGAGCTTGGAGCTGTGCTTGACCTGGTGCTTGACCTGGTGCTAGGAGCTTGGCTTAGCTTAGATCTTGGACTGGAACCAGGACTGGAATCAGACTTGGCACCTGAATTGGAGACAGACTTGGAGACCGAACAGGGAACAGGACAGGGAACTGAACTAGAAACTAGGCTACAAACAGAGCTGGAAACAGAGCTGGAAATGAAATTAGAAACCAGACTGGAGACAGAGGTGGAGACAGAGGTGGAGACAGAGCTAGGAGCAGGACTGGGAACCAAACTGGAAACTGGACTGGAACTAGGACTGGATTCTGGACTGGGACCTAGACTGGAAACTGGGATGGAAACTAAACTAGATTCTGGATTGGAAACTGGACTGGAAACCAGACAAGCAACAGAACTGGAAGTGAAGCTGGAAACAGAGCTAGAGACAGAGCTGGAAACAGGACTGGAGACTAGACTGTGACCTGAACTGGAAACTGGACTTGGAACTGGACTGGAAGCTAAGCTAGAAACTGGACTGGATTCTGGACTGGAAATTAGATTGAATACTGAACTGTGACCTAGACTGGAAACTGGATTGGAAACTGGATTGGAACCTGGATTGGAAACTAAACTAGAAACTGGACTGGATTCTGAACTGGATTTTGGGCTGAGAAAGGACTCTGGGTTAGGGTATGGATCTGGACTGAGATATGGACTAGGACTTGGAATGGAGGTCATCCCGTGGACCTCCGACATGGACTTGGCTTCGGAGGAGGTCATCCCATGGACCTCTGACAAGGACTTGGCTTCGGAGGAGGTCATTCCGTGGACCTCCGACATGGACTTGGCTTCGGAGGAGGTCATCCCGTGGACCTCCGACATGGACTTGGCTTCGGAGGAGGTCATCCCATGGATCTCCGACATGAGCAGGACAGGAGTTAAGGTCTCATCGTGAACCTCCAGCAGGAATGTGGCTTGGGCAGAGGTCTCCTCGTGGACCTCTGGCGGGAACAGGACAGGAGCAGAGGTCCCCTCGTGGACCTCCGGAGGGCGCTCTGCTGTGGAGACCTCCTGCTGGGTTTCCGCTGGAGCTCGGGGCTGGAGGTTGCCACGTTAACCTCCAGGGGCAGCTCCGCTGAGGAGACCTCCTGCTTTGCACATTGTTAAGGAGGGTGTTTAGGTCGGGATTAAACTCCAGGCACCCGTATTCCTGGAGCAGGAGATCCACAAAACCCGAGACAGTGTTCATCTCCCAGTACCCACTGTCCAGTTGAACCTCCGCCCACCAGCGAGCCAAGCTGACCAAACGGGATTGGAGGAACCTTGCCCATTGTTCCTCGCTGGGTTTGGGATCCTCCAAACTTATAAAAAATCCCTGGGCCTGTAATAAAAAATACTGGTGGTACCAGGAGACACCATCATAGGCGGTAGGAGGAGGAAGACAGGCCCGAAAAGAAATAGAATCCAGTGGGGGAACAAAAAATTTGGCGCGGTTAGCCATAAGTTTCCCCGATGCATCCATGTTAGGCGGAGTATTCTGTTATGTAATCACAAAGGGGAGCTGGATGCAGCCGCTGGGGAAAAGTCACTTTAATGGGGAAAAATGCAAAAATAATGGAACATGTACAAAACTATAGGATCAGGGGAAAAAAGGAACACAAAGGCAGGGTCAAAACCAATAATAATCCACTGAAATATAAATGAGTATAATTCAACGAGTAAGGCATTAATCCAGAAGGCAAAACATAAATCCAAAAGGGCACGGCATTGGTCCAAACAATAGCGAGGGGATAATCCACAGTCCATCAAAAACGACGTGAGTGCAAACGCACAGATCATACAAACACAGTGTACTCTAATCCACGTTAATTCACATTCAAACACATTCAATACTCCGCATCCAGGCAGGGAAACACAGGGGTTTAAATAGGGAGAGAGAACAAGCGGTAAACATAAAGCACCTGAAACTCATAATTACCTAATGAACGAAAAACCAATGAACATACGAGGGCAGAGAAATGACATAAACCAAAAACAAAGAACCAATTAGCAAACGGGGGCAGAGACATGACGTAACCAAAACAAAGTAGCACATGGCGGAGGTAAACAAAATGATAGTCATCAACGGTGGCGCGGAGAATGGAATGTGGAAGTGTTCGCGCAGTGAACGACTCCGGGAGTCAGCCGCTCGCTTGGCGAGTGACTCTGCATGCGAGGGGTTCTCTAACAGCAACACTGAAATAATTAAATGGATCACTTAGAATATATGCTTGCATTTCAGTGTCATCAAAAAAATAGCCACAACATAATCTTATTAAATTGGCTTGTTTATATGAAGCCTATCAGGAAGCAGCTCTTATTGACATGCAGGATATACTACCAGCCTCACCAGAACATGGCCATCGATGAAAGAATGGTAGCCACAAGGTCTAGAATTGTGGATTTTGGGAGTTATGAAGCCACAAGTTCAGCGTGTCTGAGCCAGTGGAGGCTGCAGCGGTCAGTGATGTGTCACAGGTAGCAGAGAAGAGACCATGCTATCCAGTGACAACTGTAAACACCTCAAACTCTGCCAAGGGAGACAAAGCCTCAGCTGGGAGAAAACACTCTGTACTCTGCCTTCAAAGGAAGAGGTACAGCAAGACTATTTACAAATGCAGGTCTTGTGCCCATCTTTGTTTCACTGAGTGGGGATGATGTCAAGGACAGCCAAGCTCAATGATGCACACTAGACGCTGACTTTTTTTTTTACACTTGTGTTCATGTTTTGCTGTTTTACTGTTGCAATCAAAATTATTCAACCCCCATTGTAAATCAGGTTTATTGTCAAAATATACTGACTTTCAGTTGTTTGCAATGAACAAATCAAACAAAGCAACTGAAATCATTCAACACAATGAATGCTTAAAGTGGTTTCCCCAAATTCAACTGAAAATGCAACTTATAATGACTTCTACAGTCTCAAAATTATTCAACCCCCTGAATAGAATCCCTCACAAAAGCATGAATATGCAAAACAGGTGTTGTTTCAAGCACACTTGATGCAACTAATCAAGGGCTTCATTAGTTGCACCAGGTGTGCTTGAGCTGGAACACATGAAATACCTGAACTGGCTAGGGGCAGAAAATACATGAAATACCTGGACCGAGCAGAAAAAGGAAGTTGTAACCAGATTTCTGAGAAGGCAGGTTGTGAAAAACCCTCGAGTGACTGCAAAAGATCTGCAGCAAGACTGGTGGCAACAAGCACTGAGGTTTCAGTGAGCACAGTAAGGTTTCCATGCCAGAACTCCAAGATGTACACCACTACTTACCCAAAAGCACAAGAAAAGTCGGCTCAAAATCATATAAATAAGCCACAGAGGTTTTGGGATTCTGTGCTGTGGAGCAATGAAACAAAACTGGAACTTTTCATCATGATGGATCAGCGGTATGTCTGGAGAAAGAAGAATGAAGAAAGAACACTCTGTCCACAGTCAAGCATGTTGGTGGCTCGGTGATGCTCTGGGGCTGCTTTGCATCCTCTGCCACTGGAAACCTGCAGCGTGTGGAAGGCAAGATGGCTTCATTGAAGGATCATGAAATCCTAGGAGAAAACATCATGCCGTCTGTGAGGAAGCTGAAGCTTGGGCGTCATTGGACCTTCCAACAGGACAATGATCCCAAGCATACCTCAAATTCCACCAAGGCTTGGTTGCAGAAGAAGTCCTGGAAGATTCTACAGTGGCCAGCAGTCACCTGACTTGAACCCCATAGAAAATTTCTGGTGGGATTTGAAGAATCTAGGGTTAGAATATTACTGAACTGGAGGCCATTGTTCATGAGGAATGGGCCAAAATTCCTCAGGAACACTGCCAAAAGCTGGTGTCTGGTTATGCATCTCGTTTGCAGCAGGTCACAACAGCAAAAGGGTGCTCTACTAAGTATTAAAGATGCTTGCCATAAAGGGGTTGAATAATTTTGAAACTGGAGAAGTCATTATAAGTTGCATTTTCAGTTGAACTTGGGGAAACCACTTGAAGCATTCATTGTGTTGAACTATTTCAATTGTAGCTAAGAGTTTCATGCTATTCCCATTTGTTATTTCATTTTGTGCCATTTGGATATATTTTTTGTGTTATTTGTTGGTGGCTTGTGCCACCTGGACATGTTCTTTCGTGACATTCTTTAGCAATGTTTGCTATATCTAGAAGTCGTCTGCTATTTTTTGAGACTTTATATCATTTTTAGAGGCATTATGCCATTGGGAGACATTTTGTGCCATTTGGAGGCACTTTGTGCCATTTAGAGACGTTTTTACTTATGTTTGAATAACCTCACACAGAATTTTAATGGTTTAAGATAACTCCTTCAAATTTTGAATGCTTATGGACAACAACTTGGGACATCACCATTGATATCTCCATTTACTTTAAAGAAATACACATTTGTGTGAAAAAAACAACAGTTTTTATGTGGCTAAGTAAAAACAGAAATATTTATGAAAAACTGCAAATTATTAAAGCCTCGAATGTCTACTTTCATATGAGCCATTAACGACTACTGTGGAGTGTGACATCCCAAACAAATTCAATGCTGAACACAGGCACCTTCAAAACAGACAAAATTTCCATCATGAATCGTGAGCACATTACTCCTGTCCTCAACTCTTTACACTGGTTGCCAGTCAGTTTCAGCGTTGATTTTAAAATTCTGCTATTCATTTTTAAAGCTTTACATGGACTCGCTCCCCAGTACATATGCGATCTCCTTACCCCATATACTGCCGCAAGATCTCTCCAATCATCCAGTCAACTACTCCTTTCAGTCCCTCATTCACGCTTTAAAACCAAAGGTGACCAGGCTTTCTCAGTAGCTGTGCCCAGACTCTGGAATAGTCTCCCTTCATATTAGATCTTTCCCCTCTATTGCCATGTTTAAGTCTTCTCTGAAGACCCACTTTTATTCGTTATCTTTTAATTCTTTCTGAGGGTGTAGAATTTTCATTTGTCCATTGGTATGTCATACTATTAAATGCTAGTTTTAAATCTGTTTTATACTACTTGTACAGCACTTTGGCTTCAACTTCTGTTGTTTTTAAATGTACTTTATAAATAAATAAACTAAACTAAACATTTTCTTCAACATCTGAGCTGTTCATGAACAGTGAGCTGTAGCATATGACTATGCTCAAACTGATTTCTAAATTAACCCAAACGAAACATAGAAAGTTTCACCACTCAGGCGACTGAGAATAACCCCGAGAGGGCTCCTTTGACCAGATGCACCTTTGGGATGCAAAAGACTCTTTGGAACCCACACAGGACTTACCCCTGCAATAAAAGAAACCTTTGATGACTGAACGTCTGGGAAACTTCATGATTAGTTCGTCAGCAGGGATCCACCAAACCCCCGACCAAGGGCCTGTAAACCTTTGATCTAATCTCGGTTTACGAGCAAATGATTTAGCCTCAAAGTTGCAAAGGCCAGAGGAGAAATGTTCTCCCTAAGGTCACCCTGAGGTGACCAAGGACCGGTGGGACATTAGAAGAACGCCAGCCCCCTCTTCTGGACATACACATGCGCACGCGCGTACACACACACATACCTTACACACACACACACGCTTACTTTACACACACACACACTTACCTTACACACACAATGGAGAAATCTCTCTCTCTTCAATGTAACGTGTAATTATATGTAATTATTCAATGTCTAAATAGTGTGATGTTATCTTGTTTACATATATTGTGTGTTTCTGTAACTAACCTTAATGACTTTAGATAGTTTTAATCTAGCATATCATTTTAAATGTCTGTAACCAGGTTTTATTTGTAATATTCTTTACAAATCCATCGAATTTGGTATGTAGTTAATCGTCTCGAGATACCCAGATTGATTATGCATATCACATTGCAATGGGATACATCATTTCATGTTTTTCCTTTAATTTCATTTATAACACAGTATAGACCGGCTCCTCCCTGGACATTTAAATTAGGGTCCGAGACCAGACAAAGAGAGTCATCCGGACATGCAAACCCAACTTCCTGATTGGCCCATAGCCCAAAGAGGCGTGTGCGTTGGTGTTGTTTTTAAAACAACACCACGCTCACTTCAACTGGAGTTACAGTTAGAGTTAGACTTCACTTCTCACTCCTCTCTTCTACACTCCTTCCGGTTTCTCTCCCCCGGGGCCACGTGCCCCGGGAAGAGGAAACCAGGGTCTCTCTCCCGGACAAAGGATGCAACCTCTTCACGCCTTTTCAAACAACAACGAACCAGCGAACTCTACACGACCTCGCGCAAACTCTCAACCTTGAGGCTATGCAAGTATAGTTAATGATCTATATCTGCATTTAAGATTGTACCCCTGTGTTACAGGAGAATTAAGTTCGTGCTGGTTCTGAAAAAGGCTAAATAGTTGTGTTTTTGTCTGCTTCCCTTTCTTTCATTACTTTCTCTCTATCCCTTTTCTCTCCCTGTATATAGATGTGTATATATGTATGTTTTGCTTAGAGTTAGTCGTGTGTATCCATAATCATATCTAGCTATTAAAATCTATTATCCCACGCTTGATTTTCTCTGTTTTGGTGACGTAACAGAGTCAATTAAACGCTGCGATCTCGATTACCCGCTCTAATCTTTAATAACAAACTTCGTGGGTTAATTCTTCCTGGCCAGAAGGATAAACTCACTCTTTAGAGTTCATAAAGCTGATCTAGACCACATACATAGTCATAATTAATTATAATCCGTTGTAGTTAATTATCTATATGTATATGTGCACCTACATGAATTCCCTTTTATGGCTGATGTATATTTATAACTGGTCACAACACGCGTTGATCTGAGACCAGACAAAGAGAGTTCATCCCGCCAGAAAGTCCAACTTCCTGATTGGCCAATAGCCCAGAGAGGCGTGTGCGTTGGTGTTGTCTTTAAAACAACAACACGCATTGAAACTCTCTCTTCAGTCTTCAGCTCTCTCTCTTCAGTTCACCCCAGTCCACATCAGTCTTACTCTTTCCGGTTTCCCTCCCCCGGGGCCACGTGCCCCGGGAAGAGGAAGCCACTCTCTCTCTGGGACAAAGATGCAACTGCCTCACGGCCCATGCCTTTTCAAACAGCACGATGAACCAGCGAACTCGACACGACCTCGTGCGAATTTTGAACTGACAACACTTAAGCCATGCAAGTATAGTTTAATTGATCTATATATGCATTAAAGTTGTACCCCTGTTTACAGGAGATTCTGATTCTTGCTGGTTTTGAAAAAGGCTAATGGTTTGTGTTTTTGTCTGCTACCCCCTTTCTATTTCATTACTTTCTTTCTATACCTTTTCTTTCCTTGTATATAGATGTACATATGTACTGTTTCTTAGAGTTAGTTGTGTGTATCCATAGTTACACTTAGTTATTAAAATCTATTATCACCATGCTTGATTGTCTCTGTTTTGGTCACGTGATGAGTCCCTTCTATACTGCGAGTCTCTCTACATGCTCTCGAAACGGAGATTTCCTTCCTGGCCAGAAGAGTAAACTCCCGCTTTAGAGTTCATAGTTGTAAAACTAGACTACAGCTAATCCTAAAAGCTTGATCTAGACCACATACATAGTCATAATTAATTATAATCCGTTGTAGTTAATTATCTATATGTATATGTGCACATACATTAATTCCCTTTCATGGCTGATGTATGTTTATAACTGGTCATAACACGCATTGATTAGATATAGATATATTTCATGCCACTTGAGCTAATTCCTTACATAAATTGGTGGAGAATAGATTTTAAACGTTTCAGATTCATCTAATTTGCTACAATTGGCGGAGATAATGCGGGCACGCTTTTATGCTTTTTAGGATTTGTGCTTCGAATCCAAGCGTGCGCCTTTTGTTTCGTTTCATTTTTAAATCTGATTTGCTACATTTGTCTATATTTCTTTTATTCTCATGAAAAGAAAAGTCATGAAACATTTTGAACACATTCCATAACCGTTCAAGTTGCATTTCTTCTCACTTCAGAACATGCGGTATATTTTTAGCTTGTAATATACAGTGCTGTGCAAAGGTATTTGCCCCCATCCTGATTTCTTCTGTTTTTGTGTATATCTCATACTAAATAGTTTTAGATAATCCAGTTGCACTTGAGTTTCAACTTACGGACTGAAGACCGGAAATTCTCCTTTAGGACGTTCTGGTAGAGAGCAGAATTCATGTTTCCCTCAATTATTGCATGTTGCCCAGGCCCTGAAAAAGCAAAGCATCCCCACACCAATACAATTCCACCACCATGCTTCACCATAGGTATGATGTTCTTTTTGTGGAATTCTGTGTCTGGTTTATGCCAGATGTAACGGGACCTCTGTCTTCCAAAGAGTTCCACTTTCGACTCATCAAGCCACAGAACATTCCCAACAGAACTCCCAAGAGGTTTAAAGACCATCAAAGTGTGTTTTGACAAAATTCAGATGAGCTTTAATGTTCTTTTGGTACAAAAAGCAAAGAAAACATTTTCACACAGGCCCAGTTGGTATTGGATAATTTTTTGCTTCGATAAATAACATTATCCTTTAAAAACTGTATTTTGTGTTTACTCAGCAGTGTTATGTAACACGGAGGAGAGGCTGGATGCATTCGCTGGGGAAAAGGTCAGTTTATTAGGAACTTTATTCAAAAGTATAGGAACACAAAGGCAGGGTCAAAAAATAAACAACAATCCACAAAAGATAGCGAGGTGTAAATCCAGAAGCAACGAGAGAATAATCCATAGTCCATGAAACGCGAGCAAAATATAAATTCACAAGGGCAAGGCATAGATCCAAAAGGTAACGAGAGAATAATCCATAGTCCATGAAATGCGAGCAAAACAGAAATTCACAAGGGCAAGGCATAGATCCAAAAGGTAGCTATTTCGGTATGTAATACTCCGCGACGAAGCGGACAAAAGAAACGGTTTAAATAATCAAACTTAAACAAGCATTAACTCCAAACACCTGAAACTAATAATCACAGAAAATGGAAAACCAATGAACAAAAAGGAGGCAGAGACATGACATGAACCAAAAACAGAGAACCAATAAACAAATGGGGGCAGAGACAAGACGTAAACGAAAACACAAGCACGTGGCAAAGTAAACAAAACAAAACTGAATGAATCAGTCTGGCGGGTTTTTGTGAATGTGGAAGTGTGTTGTTCTCCATAGCTGCGTGAAACATGGAATGCGGAAATGAGTCATTCGCTTCACGAGGAACTCTGAGTGCGAGGGGTTCTCTAACACTCAGGTTGTCTTTGTTTTATCTTAGATTTTGTTTTAATCTCTGAAACAATTTATTATGAGATATACACAAAAACAGAAGAAATCAGGATGGGGAAAATACTTTTTCACAGCACTGTAAAGTTTGTAATATATCATTAAATATGTATCTGGATGTCCTGTGCATGTTAACACAATGTTATTTGCATAAACATGTTTATATTCATCTTTTGGCAAAATGATTGCATTAAATACAGTCGTGTATCATTAATATTAATCTGCATACACTAAATCATATTTATGAAACATGAATTCATTATGCACAGTAACCAATCTAAAGCAGGACTGTTGAAGTTCAGTGTTTTATGTGTGTAATGTGTTTAAACATTTAGATCCCACATTTACAAATCATCAGTTAATCATCCTTTACTTACAAAAAAACTACATTTCCTCGGCAAAGGTGATCTCAACCACTCCAACATAAAGTTCCACTTTTTGCAACTTTTTTAAATGGTTTAAAATATGCACCTATTAAAGAACCAATTAAAACCAAATCACTGCCCTAAAACTGTTATTCATTAAAGCCATCAGGACCTTTTCCTAATTTAGATCACTGTAGTTTAACTTCATGTTATTGTTTCTTCATTAAGCTGATGTGGCGATTGGTCTGGAGTGGAGTCTCTCTTCTGTTTAAAGAGGTTTTATTTCAAATATACTACTGTAATAAAATGAAATGCATCAAATTGCCTCACATACAGATAGGGTTTCTGTATGCTTCCTGCTATTCTGCTTTGTAAAAAGGATGTGTTACAGTTACAGTAGTCAGTACTTCTATTTTTGTAGGACAAGGAGACAACCACCTGGTGGAGGCAGGCTAAGGCATTTGTCAGAGGAGCAAGAGGGGGCTGGTAAATATGGTCACTGCCAACAATGTAATCCGCCCACGAGAGATTCAAAGGAAGACAATCACCAATTTCTAGGGATGAATGCCATTAGCCTCTCCATAATTGATCACACCCTCCAAAAGCACAGTTTCCGGATGAAACAGGCCTACCTGTTTGATCTGTGTAAATTATAGAATGACTCTTTATATTCTGAGAGCTAGTGCCTTAGTGATGATTTTTATATCTATGTTGATGAGAGAAATGGGACGGTAACTTGATGGCAAGGTTGAATCTTTGTTAGGCTTTAAGAGGAGTGAAATTGAAATCTTGAATTTTGTTTTGTTTCAAGTATCAATTTATTAAAGATAGAATAGACCAGAAATATTTATAGAACGCAGAAGGGAAGCCATAGGGTCCTGGTGCTTTGTTGTTTGGCATACACTTGAAAGCATTGGAAATGAATATAGATTGGTGTAAAAATTTCAGAAGATTTTATTTATTTCTTTGGGTGAGTTTATAGGCTTCCCTACTTTAATGATGGAGATTGTTGCTTTTTCTTTATTTTATTTAATTTCATTTGCCAAGTATGTACCAGATGTATTATTATGGTGAAAAATTTCCTGTCTGTGTATGAGGAATTGAGTTTTCTTATTTATAATTTCATTTAGTTGGAGTTTATATTCTCTAAATTAATTTTGGGTTTCCTCGGATGGGCTACTTGCATTAATAATTTCAAGATTTTTTTTTTGTTCTAACTTGGCTTCTTGTTCTTTTTCCTTTCTCTTTTCATAGACAGAGAACGAAATTATCTGACCTTTTAATACTGCCTTTTCTGTTTCCCACAGAAGAGATGGTGATGACTTTGGAGAATCATTTATTTCTAGGAAGGATGCCCACTCTTTTCTAAAATAACTGTCAAACTCAGGGTCTTTAAGGAGAGATGTATTACAGTTTTTACAATCACTATGACAATTTTTTCAATACTTCTAACAATTTTCCTAAACTCTTAACGCACCAACACACCCACAACACACAATTGGCAAAACGGTTAATTTCATGCTCAAAATCACACATTGGAAACTAAACTCCAACTGTTAGAGTTTCCCCTCATTCTCTGAGTCGCTCGCTAGGTGTGCGGCTGGCTCAAACACTTCCGCATTCCATTCTCTGCACCAACAATGAGGAAGCTCCCTATTCACAAACTCCTGTTTTGTTTACTTTGCCATGTGCGTTTGTTTTTGTTTTACATCATGTCTCTGCCCCCGGTCTATCATTGGTTTTCTGCTCCCTGGTTTACGTCATGTCTCCGCCCCGTTCACTGATAGGTTTTCCGTTTATTGTTTGATTATGTGTTTCAGGTGTTTTGTGTTTTATCTCATTTGTTTTTGATAACCCTCTTTATTTAAACCTCTTCCCGTTTCCGCTTCCTCGTGGAGTATTAAGGATAAATAAATGTATAACCAAATGGATGACAGGATATGAACGAAGATTCTGTGCTTTTGCTCACGTTTCCTAAACCATGGACCCTTACCTGGATATTCGTTTGGATTTGTACCTCGCTTTCTTTGGATTACTATTTTGCTAACTTTGGATTAATGCCCTGCCTTTTGGATTTATGTTGTACTCTTCTGTGGGTATATTACCAAGTGGATTATTGTTTGTTTCCCTTTTACCTCCCAGGATTTTGTGTTCCCTGTCCATATACTTTTGGTTTTGTGACTGTTCTGTTTCTTTTGAATGTTCTGAATAAACCTCCTTATTTCCCCAGCGAATGCATCCTGTCTTCCGAGTGATTTTGTAACACCAACACTAATTTTCAAAATACAATATTACACTAACACAATACACAATAACATGTCTACCAAAACACAGCAAACATGTCTCAAAATCACATAATTATTCCAAAACACTAACACATGTTCTCTTATACAATAAATAGTATATTGTATTTATCATAGATTGTGTTTTGTACTGCAGTTTCTTCTGAAGCCTCTCTACATTTTTTGTTTTGTTGGGTTTATTAAATGCATGCATTTTGTTTCTTTTGCTGCAGAAATTCAATACAAAAAATAAATGACCCATCTCAGAGTAGCTTTATAGAATGTATGGTTTATGAAAAAAAAAAGAAGACAGAGACAGAATTGCTGTAGTAAAGGCTTTATTTGCAACAAGACATTACTGCAAGATAACAAAAAATTTACAGTATTATGTGAAAATACAAAATATACAAACAGAAAGACACAGAAGAATAAAAAAGGGGGAAAGAAATGTCATCTAATCTGCCCAGTCTTCTGCATTTGGCCACATGTTCTTATCCACATCACACCTGATATCTTCTCTGGCAAGGCATCTTGGGAAGAATCTTTTGGCATGCCTTATCCATCCCTGGCAGTGTTCAGCTGTGATGTCTAGGCATGCAGCATCCATTGCATCGAGGGGGAACATTTGGTCCTGTGGACGATGGTCAAAAACCTTCCATCTCCAGGCTGAGAAAAACTCCTCAATGGGGTTGAGGAAAGGGGATTAAAAGGGACATCATCCTCAAATGTGTGTCAAACCAGGCTGGGACTGCACGGGAATGATGGAATGCCACATTGTCCCATGTGATCACATATATTGGCAAGTGGTCTCCCACCTGTCCCCTTTCTACCTCTGGCACAAGTCTTTCATGCAGGTCTTCTAAAAACAGGACAAGGCGGTCAGTGTTGTAGGGGCCAATCTCACATTTATGCAGGAGTGCACTGTTGTTGGAGAATGCGGCGCACATGGTGATGTTGGCTCCTCTGTGGCCCGGCATGGTAACTGTGGCCCTTTTGCCAATCATGTTTCTTCCACGCTGACGCCTTTTCGCCAAGTTGAAGCCAGCCTCGTCAACGTAGATCATGCCATGTTGGACTTGATTGGCCTCCAACTCCATGACTCTCTGAAAGTAATCAGACTCAGTGTGTGTAAATGCTTTGCTGTATACCTACTGTATGTCCTACTATGTCTGCAAAACACACTATGTATAGTACAGTAATGAATATATTGCATAACCTTACCTGGACGTATTGGTGACAGAGTTCTTTGATGCGCTCACCGTTCCTTTCAAAACGAACTTTGTATAGTTGTTTCATTCGGACTCTGTGTTTAGCTAGAGTCTGAGAAATGGATGTTATGCTGATTGCTGAAATGTTCCCAAAGACAAGGTTGTCCTCTACAACTCTGGACTGAATGTCCTTCAGTTTTACTTCATTGTCAGCAATCACCATGTTGATAATAGTAAGTTCCTGTTTTTCATTTAGGAGCTTTCCTCTTCCCCCTGAGGGAGGTAGACGTTGAATCCTTAGAGAGACAAAATACAGTTACATATTAGAGACCAGAAGCATACACTCACTGTAATACATGGTAAAATTATTTACACTTTGCAGTAGGAGAAGCCCTTATACAATATCCTACCTGTTGGTTTCTCGAAAAATCCAGACAATGGATGCCACTGTGTCCTGGCTGAGATGTGGCTGTACTCGTTCACCAGCCTCTCTGTATGATAGCCTGTGTTTTATGACTTGGTCTATGATAGTAAGTTAAGCTGCAAAATGCCAATATTATATACAATAAACATTTTTTCTGTATCTACATGCCATGGACATTGTGTTCTCCATGTTTTCATGCAGTGTCTAATGAATGCTCTGTAGTGTCTATACAGTGGGTATATAAAAGAATACCCCCCTTTAAAATAATCACATTTTGTTGCTTTTCAGCCTGAAATGAACATGGACACAGTTTTTGTTTTATCCAGCTGTATTTACTCAGTGCAACTTATAACATCCAAGTGAAAGATATAACACCAACATGTCAGAAAAAAAAAAATTAAAAACAGAATCCCAGAGTTGGAAAAAGAATCACCCCTTTGCTTTAATTTGCCTTAATTTTTTAATTACAACCTTTAGTCTGTTGGGATATGTCTCTACTAACATCTGGACTTTGCAACATTTGCCCACTCTTCTTTGCAGAACTGCTCAAGTTCGGTTAAATTTGATGGTGACCATTTGTGGACTGCAGTCTTCAAGTCATTCCCCAGATTTCCAATGGGGTTTAATTCTGGCCTCTGACTAGGTCATGTAAGGACATTCACCTTTTTCTCCTTCTACCACTGTGTGGTCAGCTTTGCTGTGTGCTTTGCGTCATTGTCATGTTGGAAGGTAAACCTTCTTCCCATTGACAACTTTCTGGCAGAGGGCAGCAGATTTTCCTCAAGAATTTGACGGTATTTTGTCCCATCCATTTTCCTTCTATCCTGACAAGTGCTCCAGTCCCTGCTGCAGAGAAACACCCCCATAACAGGATATTATCACCTCCATGCTTTACTGTAAGAATGATGTTATTTGGATGGTGAGCTGTATTGGATTTTTGTATCCATCTCCTGACTTGTGCCTGTCCACAACTTTATCCCAGATATCTTTTGACAGTGCCTTGCCACCCATAGTTGATTGTTTGCTTCAGTTGCACTACACAATGCTCCAGGAAAGCTCTTTTCATGCTGAGCTAATCAAAATTGAGAAGGTGATTAGCTACACCTTGTTGAGTTTTTTTTTTTTTTTTTTTTTTTTTTTTTTAAACTCACCTTAACGTCATTTTTAGGAGGGGGGGTGATCCTTTTTCCATCTCAGTGATTCTGTATTTTACTTTTTTTTTTTCTGACATGTTGGTGTTATATCTTTCACTTGGATGTTATAAGTTGCACTGAGTAAATACAGCTGGATAAAACAAAAATTGTGTCTGTCTTCATTTCAGGCTGAAAAGCAACAAAATGTGATTATTTTAAAGGGGGGGTATTCTTTTCTATACCCACTGTATATTGTCTGGCTGTGAATGATCTGAAAGCATTGTTTATTTTGAGCACAAATGAAATGGTTTTAGGGGCAATTGTTTGATATTGCCAGAAGAGTCAGGGGTTTTGTGAATGCAGTTTGAAGATTTGGTGTTGTGTTTAAAGTTGTGAGAAAAAAACAAAGAAATGTGTCTTAGCAATTGATAAAAACTGTAAACAAAGGAGACAAAATATTATACTTAGTCATTTTTTTATTGAGGAAAATGATCTGAGTGTACTGAGCAACAGACATCAAATGGGTTGGCCAAGGAAAGCAACAACAGCTAATGACACACACATTGTGAGAGCTCTGGGAAAACCCCCCAAAAACAACAGTTAGTGACATCACCAACAACCTCCGTAGGTCAGGGGTGAAGGTATCACAATCCACCATTTGAAGAAGACTTTGAGAGCATAAATATATAGGCCATACCAAAAGATGAAAACCACTTATCAGCCGTAAGAATCAGAAAGCCAGATTGGAATTCACAACCAAATACAGAGAAAAGACACAAAAGTTTTGGAACCAAGATTCACCTCTGCCAAAGTGATGGAAAGGCCAAAGTGTGGAGAAAGAAAGGATCTGCTCATGATCCAAAACATACAAGCTCATCAGTGAAACACGGTGGAAGTAGTGTCATGGCTTGGGCTTTATGGCTGCTTCTGGCCCAGGCTCACTAATCTTTATTGATTATGTAACTCATGATGGTAGCAGCAGAATGAATTCAGAAGTTAACATGAACATTTTGTCTGCCAATTTATAGAGAAATGCATCCAAATTAGTCGGGAGGAACTTTATCATCATAATCAGCAAGACAATGATACAAAACACACTGCCAACTCAACAAAGGACTTTATCAGGGGGAAAAGTGGAAGGTTTTAGACTGGCTAAGACACCAGACCGCAGTTATTGCAAGCAAGGGATATGCGACCAAATATTAAGTGTTATTTACTCTAATTTACTAAAAGACTTATCTGTTCCTATACTTTTGCTCACCTAAAAATTGGTGGGGGGGAGGGGGGGGGGTACAAAAGGTTCTACTGTATGTTATATGTTGTTTAACACATCTAGATTTAAATACCAGGAAATGAAAGCTGAAATACTAAACTCTCATCTCATATTCATCTTTTGATCTCAAACCCAAATGTCTTTGGTCTATAGCACAAACAATCCAGTTGGTATCCAATAGTTTTGGAGGGGAGTGTATATGCACACACTTTACATAATTATATAAATATCAAATAATCACTGTGTGATTCAGTCCAGGCTCTTTTTGACAGTAAATGAAATCTATAAATTTACTGAATATTTTGCAGTTTTAAAACCACACACTGAATGCTGGCGACATCTGCTGGTAAGTACCTTAAACACTCGTAGTTATTTTAGTGTAAGGTACATAGTAAATGGTTGACTTTGGCCTTTCTTCAGTTCAGGAGTAGTTTAGCTAGCTAAACTAGACATCTAGCATAACTTACTAAACGGTGTACAGTTAAAGTTTCACATATAACTTGAATGAATCTTAAGGTCATATGTATCTTAAGGTCATATGTAAGATTCATTATTCAGTCAAGCGTTTGCAGAATAAAATACACTACTGGATCATAATGAAGGTGTGTCATATCTAAACCAACAGCAAAATTAATCATTCCCAGAGTGCTGTTTTTGATTGCATATACATTTTGGTTGTGTATATGTTTTAAGACAGCAAAAACACCTTGTCTCCACTGTCAGAAGCCCAGAAGAATAAATTAAGGTATTTGACCTTCGCAAGTTTGGCTGCAAACACTCAGGTATGCTCATGTTGTTCTCAATGGCATTTGATGTCTTTTCAGCAGAAATGATTCCGTCACTTCCACCACTGTCTTTTTTATTTGTTTATTTGTTCATTTTGTCTTGGCCAGCATCTGTGTAACTATAGCTGTAATTGTACACAGTTAATTTGCAATGTCTGTGTAGTATATCCCATATAGTGTACTTCAGAAGGCTCTTGAGGCTTGTGTGAGGCAGCTGGCAGATGTGTTAATTGAAGCTATGCATTTGAATGTGATCAGAGGAAAACTGGACCAGTGCAAACAACAGCTGGAGTCTGTAGAAAGCTTGCATCAGTCGGTACATGTCATCAGAGAACACAGCACAGTTGGTCCAAACACTCACCAACTGGTGAGAGACTGTATGAGTGAACAATGCTTTTTTGGCATGCATGTGCTTTATGCATGTCATATACAGTCTCCTTCAAAAGTACTGGAATGGCAGAGCTAATTCTATTGTTTTTGCTATACACTGAAGACATTTAGGTTTGAGATCAAAAGAGGAATATGAGATGATAAATCAGAATTTCAGCTTTCATTTCCTGATGTTTACATCTACATGTGTTAAAAAATTTGGATGGCACCTTTGGTGTTTTGGGGTCATTGTCTTGCTTGTTATGGAAGGTGCAGAATTGGTGGACCATATTCCCCCCAGTTCCCCTACCAGTTCCTCTACTCCTAACAATCATTAAATGTAAACATTGCTAAAGCATCCCTACGCCTTCATCTCAAACATTACTGTAAATATCAATATGTAGTAAATTTAATAACTATAAATGTTTATGTATCTTGAGAAATATACAATGAAGGAGAGAGTGGAGGACGACTGCTGCAGAGCGTCAAAGCCCTCACTCGAGAGAAAAAGGAAAAACAAGGAAAGAGAAACAAACATAAGGAAAGTCTGGGGACAGCATCAACGCCATCTGACATCGTCTTCAACCGACCTGGACTTTAAAGCTCAAGAATTGAAGCGAAGACAGGTCGCTCTTGAAAAGACTTTGGCTTTAGCAAATGAAACTGTGTTGTCTATTGAAGATGAATTGCATATGTTACATATTGAACAAAATGTGCTAGCAAAAATAGGAAATGATTTAAATGTAATCAATGAGGATAAAGTTAGATTGAAATATCATGATCGTAAAATAGCTGAACTGAAACGATAAATGAATCAGAAGCGTCGAGCAGAAGTAGCAAGCCTGCACACCCCTCTAGAGGAGGTTTTTAGCAAGATGTCAGTAAGAGGTCCTGACAACTCTGTGCCTGCAAACACAGAGAGCCCCAGCCTGGTTAACCACAGTGTGAGCTAATTTTGAAATTCTGAGTCACTCTGCTGAGCAGTTTTTCCCTGTATAAATGCAGGTGTTAAACAGTGTTCAGACAGAGTTGAAGTCACCCAGCTATTAGATGGCTATGAGCCTTTAAAGGACTTCTCTCTCCAAGCATTTATTGAAAAATATTTGCTTGTCTACTTCTGCTCTCACATAGTCTCTAGATAGGTAAAGCGTATCTTTTCTGAATCAGTAAAAGAATATTCAACACTGGATAACAGTAAGTGAATTTTCTTAGACTGAGCTTTATTTTCCTTCTGATATAAAGCCTCTGCTATCTAGCATATGCCATAAGGGTCTGATGAAAAATTCAGATCAAAGCTACGCTAGAGGGGCCTCTCAGAAGATCCTTTTGTTATTTTATTTCTATTAAGTTTTATTTTGCCTCTGATATAAAGACCCTGCTATCTAGCACATGCCATAGGGCTTAGTGAAAAATCTAAGTCGAAAGTTGCGCTAGAACGGTCCTCTCAGAAGTCCATCTTTTATTATTTTGTAACTACCAAATTATTATAAGCAAATTATTGTAACAAGTTAATAAACCGAAGTCAATTTTATTGACGATTCGAGAAACCACAAATCTATGAGTTGTTTGGCTGATTTTTTGCTTAGACTAGACAGAGACTCATATTTCACAGAACCAGCATCCAGCTTCGTCCACAACCGGGGTGTAAAGTGTGGGAGGACTGATCCAGAGAGGACCAGCCCTAGGAGCAGATTGTTCATCTTTTTTCAAGCCCAGAGCATGGATCCAGGACTTGGTGAGTACCCTCTCAATAAAATGCTTTACTGGCATACAAAAAGAGTTAGTGTAACTGGGTCACCCCATTTGATATATTAGGAGGAAATACTACATGCTACATGATGAAGTTCCTCCCAATTAGATTGGATGCATTTCTTTTTAAATTGCCAGACAGAATGTTTCTGTAGACTTCTGAATTCATTCTGCTGCTACCATCATGTGTTAGATAATCAAAAAAGATTAATGAGCCTGTTCCAGAAGCAGCCATGCAAGCCCAAGCCATGACACTACCTCCACCCTGCTTGACTGATGAGGTTGTATGCTTTGGATCATGAGCTGATCCTTTCTTCTCCACATTTTGGTCTTTCCATCACTTTGGTAGAGGTTAATCTTGGTTCCAGAACTTTTGTTGCTCATCTCTGTATTTCTTTGCAAACTACAGTCTGGTCTTCTGATTCTTACTGCTTATGAGTGGTTTTCATCTTGTGGTATGGCAGATGGTGGATTGTGATACCTTCACCCCATTCCCTGTGGAGGTTGTTGGTGATGCCACTGGCTGTTGTTTTTGGGTTTTTCACAGCTCTCATGAACTGCTATTGTTTTCCTTGGCCAACCTGTTTGATGTCTGGTTGTTAGTACACCAGTGGTGTCTTTCTTTTTCAAGACATTCCAAATTGTTGTACTGGCTACGTCCAATGCTTGTGCAATGGCGCAAAATGGCTTGGTTTTCTCCCGTACACAGCTCTCTGGTCTTCATGTGGGTGACAGGCAAACTCCAGGGTACAAACCAAGAGTAGACATTCAGAGCTATTAATTCTTAAAACAATCAGTTTAACAGGGCACACCTGGGCAGCAAGAAACACCTAACAGTCACATGTTCCAATATTTTTGATCACTTGACAAAAAAAAAAAGGGTTCAAACAAAAGGTACCATGTTCATAGCTGTTTAATGCATCTAGATGTAAATATCAAGAAATGAAAGCCGAAATTCTGATCTATCAATTCATATTCATCTTTTGAGATCACACCCAAATGTCTTCAGTGTATTGCAAAAAAAAAAGAAGAATTGGCCCTGCGATTCCAATACTTTTGGGGGGACTGTAAGCCTGTAGTATTGTTAATGTTTTATTGTTTACTTACAAATGAAAGTCATATACTTTAAGATGAATGTAGTGTTTTGAATCTTCCAAATGGGCATGGCGGTGTTTCATTATATCACTTTTAATGACAGTATAAAAGAAAAGACAAGAGCAAAACATTTTTGTTTGTACTGACTACTATTTCTTTTATATACTCACCACCCCCTTAATTAGGAACACATGTTCATGCAATTATCTAATCAGCCAATCATGTGGCAGCAGCACGATGCAAAATAATCATTCAGCTACAGGTCAAGAGCTTCAGTTAATGTTTTCATCAAACATCAGAATGAATAAAAAGTGTGATATCTGTGACTTTGATCGTGGCATGGATGTTGGTACCAGAAGAGCTGGTTTGAGTATTACATAAACTGCTGATCTCCTTAGATTTTCACAACAGTCTCTAATGTTTACACAAAATGGTGTGATAAACAAAACAAAAGCAAAAAAAAACAATGAGTGAGCAACAGTTCTGTGGGTGTACGCTCCTTGGTGATAAGAGTGGGTCATAGGAAAATGGCCAGATTGGTTTGAGCTGACAGGAATGATATAGCAATTCAAATAATCACTCTTTAAAACCATGGCGAGCAAAAAAGCATTTCAGCATGCATAAAACATTGAACCTTGAAGTGGATGGGCTACAACAGCAGAGAACCACATTGTGTTCCACACCTGTCAGAATCCTGAGGCTATCAGGGGCACCAAAACTGGACAGTTTGTGTCATTTTCCAGTTTTCAACTGTCCAGTTTTGGTGAGTCTGTGCCCATGAAAGCCTCAGATTCTTGTTCTTGGCTGACAGGAGTGGAACCTGATGTGGTATTCCACCTCAAGGTTTGATGTGCTGTGTGTTTTGAAATGCTTTTCTGCTCTCCACAGTTGTAAAGAGTGCTTTTTGGAGTTGCTATAGACTTCCTGTCAGCTCAAACCAGTCTGGTCATTATCCTCTGATCTCTCTCATCAACAAGGTGTTTCAGTCTGCAGACCCTCTGCTCACAGGATGTTTTTACACCATTCTGTGTAGAGACTGTTGTGTGTGAAAATCCCAGGACATCTGTTTTCTGAAACACTCAAACCAGCCCATGTGGTACTAACATCCATGCCATGATCGAAGTCAAAGGATTACACTTTTTCTTCATTGTGATGCTTGAAGTGAACATTAACTGAATCTCTTGACCTGTATCTGCATGATGTTTTGCATTCCACAGTTGCCCCATGATTGGCTGATTAGATTAATGTGAACTGCATGAATGTGCAGGAGTTCAGGTGTTCCTAATTTAGTGGATGGTGATTGTATAACTTGTATGGTTCTAAAGGAGCATTTCTAAAGTGATAGATGTTTACGTGTGTGTAGGAGGGCTGGCTGTGAGAGTGTGTGGTATGCAATAGAGTTGCAGGTAGACAGAGTGAAGCAGAGCAGAGAGTCTTGTCTGTAAGCTCAGCAGCAGATCTATGCTGAGTTGAATCAATTCCATAACAACTTTGATAAAACTCTGACATCATTCATTTAATTATTCATCCTTTGCACTAACATACTGTCATTTAGAAAGGTTAGCAAATTACCTTCCTTTCCCACTGTGTGTTTCTTTTTTGCTGTCTAGCAGGGGGTGGGTATCAGTGGGCTTTATATATGTGTGCGTACGTGTATGTATGCATGCCTATCAAACTATCATAGTCCATAAAGACGCAACTAATCTTGTGGTGGGCTGTTGCTGATATTTAACAGGAAATGTAAAGAAGTGTTTATTTATGTTGGTAGTAATAACCTGATTGTAACAATCTCCCAAGTTCAGGCAAATAATGAGGAAGCTGTAGGTAGGCTTGGAACAACTCAAAAGGCACTTTATTCTTTTTTTCCTTACTTTCGTGTTCTTTGTTTTTTTTTGCGAAGTCACACATGGGCACACACACACACACACACACACACACACACACACATACACACACACACACACGGCTCTATGCTGGTGGCCCTCCCCTTTTTATCCTCGCCACAGCTCACTGCAACACAGAACATTCATTAGTATAATTCCCCACAGGTGTGCAATTCTTACCACTCACCTTCTCCAGCTCCACTCTCCATTCACAAACCGGTGCTTGAGCACACCCCCACTTCCACATACCCCCACTGGTGCTCCCTGACAAATTAGGTACAAACCTTCTATAATAGCCAGCCAGCCCCAGGAACTGCCCTACCCCCTTTTTAGTGTTGGGTCTCGGGCAGGTTGCAATCGCTGCTCTCTTATCAATTTGTCACGCAGTGACATATGCATTGTGATTCACTGAAATGTTGCTGGGGCTCCAAACAACCCAAACGGAAGGGTGACAAACTGGTGTTACTCAAGCAGAGTGGAAAAGGCAGTTTTTTCACAAGATATTGGGGTCAAGGGAATCTGCCAATACCCTTTTGTCAAAGCGAGCCACACCTAACCAATTGAGCAGTTCGTCATTGTGAGGCATTGGGTATGCCTCGACTTTAGACACTGCATTGACTTTTCTAAAGTCCACACAAAACCTGACCAAATCATTCGTTTTTGGAACCAGATCTATCGGGCTGGACCAGTCACTGTGGGACTCCTTGATTACTCCAATATCGAGCATGGCCTTAAGCTCATCCCACACCACCTGTTTTTTCAGGTCGACGATAGGGGTGGCTGCATGCCACCACCCCTGGTCTATGTGGTGCTCTATGAGATTAGTGTGACCGGGTACAAGCAAAGACACTGCAACATCCGTAATTTGGGATCGGGAGAGATGGGCTCCATAAGGGACCAGTGGATTGGCCAGGGTGGTTTTTAGATTCACCTCCAGTCCTAGTTCCTCCCTCTCTGGAATGACCATTGCCAAAGCCATGGGAAACACCTCCCTCCATGGTTTGAGGAGGTTAAGGTGGTAAACCTGCCACACCCCACCTCTATCCATTTGCTTCACCTCATAGTCTGCATCCCCGACCCACCGTGTGACCTCAAATGGGCCTTGTCACGTCACAAGTAATTTAAAGCTCAATGTGGGTAGCAAATTGAGCACTTTATCTCCCGGTGCAAACTCCTGTAGCGAAGTACCCCTGTTATACAGCCGGGATTAATGTTCTTGCACCTGACGCAAATTCTCCTGTGTTATGTGACTTAAGGTGTAGAGTTTTGCTCTAAGGTCAAGAATGTATTGAATTTCATTTATATTGTTATAAGACCCTTCCCAATTTTCCTGAAGTCATCGAGGGTGCCGTGAGGCTTCCACTATGGTATATTTTTAAGCCTATGGTATATACTAAATAAATCAAGTAGTATAGATTAAAGTAATCAAGAGTAAGATTAAATTGTGTGTGAACAATATAAGCTATAAGTAATCAATCTATTAATCAAAGAGGCCTAAAATCAAAGTAGATCACGAAGGGGTGACTCTAACTTGTGGAATCACTGAATGCACCTTCTTCAGTTACAAATGTATTCTTTCTGCCAGGTGCTCTGTTATTTTCCATAGAAACTCATTCTCTGTATAGGGTCACTGAGATTGTACTCTGTGTGTTCAAGCTGGTAACTTGGTACCATTCTGATGTTAGTGATTTAATGAAACGCATGGTTGAAGTGTACCTCGTAAATCAGTGAAATTAACTTTAAAAAAAATAAAATAAAATAAGCTGGCTGAACTCGCTCCACCATTATAAATAAGATACGAAGAAAGGAACATAATTGTGGCGAGACCTCAGAAATGTGATTAAAGAAAAAATGGGAAAACCCTGCCTAAATGAGTTCATTGTTTTAGTAATGTATAAAAGCATGAGCATTGGTTGTAACTGCCAGATGATCTGCAGACATCTTGGCTTTGTGGTATTCCAATAAAGTCTGATTTTGGCATCTTAAACCCCTGGACTCTGAAAGATTTTTATTTTAGTAAAGGTGATCTTCCACGACATAAATCATTGATGTCACAAACAGGATTTGAAAAGGAGCCAAAGAGGATTGAGAAGTGTTACGATTCCCCCTCGCGCTGATCGCCGATGCGCACAGCGCACACTTCCAGGTTCAGTGACATTAACTATTTACTTCTCCATGTGTGTTTTGTTTTGGTTCATGTCTTGTCTCCGCCCCTGTTTTGTCATTGGTTATGTCTCAGGTATTTTGTATTAACCACTGATTGTGTTTATTATTTAAACTTCTTGTGTGTCTGTGTCCGACACGAAGTATTAGTGCAGGTTCCTTAGCGGTCTGTCTGCTACCAAGCCTTTGGTCGTCGTTGTGTTTTCATGGTTTTTGATCCCTGTTTCTGTCCTCGCGTTTTCAAATCTTCCCTAGCCCAGTTCATGTTGTTTGTTGATTGCCTGACCCACGCCTGTTCTCGACCACGATACCTGCCTTACAATTTGGATTGTACAACTGGTGCTCCTAATATTCTGCCTGTTCCTAATAAACTGACATTTATCTGCATTTGCATCCATCTTCGCCTCCATCACCTGCATTACGTGACAGGAAGCCGTGTTGGGCTGACCCGTGGTGGGCCACACAGACAGGCTAGCTAACTAAATGAAGGTAAGCAATTTTGCTTTTGGTTAAGTTGTTTGTGTGCTCCACTGTGCTCAGCCTGAGCAGTAGGAACACTCATGTGCTTCTTCAAATTAAAGAGGCGCACACTTGAGTGAAAAACAAAAGTTAGGGTCGCAAGAGGTGCAAAGAATTAAGTAAAAGCAGCAAAATCTTAGAATACTGCCGTTCGTCAGCTTTATATGTTATTTGTTTAATTGTCCTACTAAAGGATCTTTACCCTGTGTAGATAATTGTCTATCCTCTGATTTTTTAAGTGTTGTCCCTGGTTAAAGGGCTCTGGAGAGTTTGTCTCTTTTAGGTGGCTTCCTGGTGGGCTTGGTCGACCTGGCCTCAAATCACTCTCAGTGCTGGTTGTGAGGCTCTGTGAATCTTCCGTCACTGATCCAGGCATGTCAGCACCACACTGATCTAGCAAATTGGACGCTCTAATTTAACAACTCAGTGTGCCACTCGTTGGGCACTAGTTGCTCTGTTTTGTGTTTTGTCTGTTTGTGTTAAGGATCTCGTGGTGCTTGGTACTGCCGAAAGGAGTGGTGCATGGGAGTGGGAGTTCTCTCGGCTGTGTGATTGTGAGTGTGTGGGGAGGGTGGCCTTGCCTGGCTGGTTTTGCTTGGAGGGGGGGTGGCTTATCTGGAGCCTAACATAGGGAGTCTTTATTATGTAAATAAGTATAAGTGTGTTGTAGTATGAATGTATGAGAAAAAACCTTTACATTGGAGAAAACAAGTGCGTAAAAGGAGTATACTTATATGCTATTGTGTACATAAGTATGAGACAGAAGATGTTTATGTAGTAGAAAAAACTGCAGTTGCTGTGTGTGTGTTGAAAACTACAGAGCAGCCAAGGACTTGGTACTGTAGGTATTTCGACATTTGCCTGATTGTTTCCGTTTTAATCCAGACCCAGAGTTTGTGCCTCAGCACTTGTTCCAAGGTTGGTTGTGTAGATTTCTTGGACATTCTCCTAATTGTCATTGTTGCGAGTTGGCTAAACAAGGCTAAAATGTCTACTGAATAATATATGAATCTGCATATAAGCTATTTCTTGATTTTGAAGACTACATGAACAACTGTGTGTGTGTGAGAGTGAATGACAGGGCCCTGCGTGTGTGTGCCTACGTGTGTGGATCCTTGTGCATGTGTAAAACAGAGTGAGAGAGAGGAAGAGACATTGGGTGTGCCTGTGTATGTGTCTCTCGTTGCGTCTGCCTGTGTGTAAGCGTGCGGAAAAAGAAAGTGTGCACATGTGTGCTTTCTTATCTGTGCCGTGAGTGGGTGTCTGTATCTCTGAAGGAGTGTGCATATGGAAGAAAGGCAGAGAGAGAGAAGCGCTCGTGTGTGTGTGTGTATGAGTGTGAGAGCGTGATCTGGGCTCGTGATCTATTTTTTAATGCCATGAAAGCATTGTGGTAAAAAGAAACAGAAAAAGTTCAAGCAGAGGAATACAATTAATATCTCTAATATTTTTGAAGTACAAGGTGGTCCCAGTCCAGATCTCAGACTACATGCTCATTTAACTTCACATAGGGAGTTCGTGCACCCATGTGGAATCAGGGTAGTGAGGGCTAAAGTACACGTGATTCACAGTTAACTATAAAATAATTGAATTTCATTTGGGATATCATATTATTTGGACAAACTTTCAGAGTATAAGTCAAGTAAGTCAGTTTGAATTGATGCTCCCAAAGGGCAAACACTCTTAAAAAGTTCCTGTATGTGCTGTTGCTGTGGTATGACCCTGTAAAACATATGATTGGGTGTGTGGCCTTGTGTCTCTGGGTAGGCCTAGGAGTGTGCTTGGGTGTTTGCATGTGTGCTTACCGTTAAATAGTGATCAAGAGAGTATTGATTCTGAATGTGTAGACCGAACTAGGAATCTCCCTAGAAATTGGTTTTGCAAATTGTTTGGACATTCCCCTGATTGCCGTGTTGCAGAGCGGAGACTCAGTCCCTGTTGAGTGCTTTGTAAATTGGTGCACATCTCGTTCTCACCCTCACATATTCTACTTTTCAGTTCCGTTCTATTGGGATCATCATTCATTAGTGCCATTGGGGTTTCTAAACTTCAGGTTAGTATATACAACAAACCATCCTAGAAAGTTTAGTCCCTTCACACACAGAATATTGACAAAAGCATTTAAAAAAGGCGGAAGAATTAATCTGTGTAGACTAGAATTCTATTTTTGCGGGCATCAATCCAGAGCCCACTATGGATATTTGACAATATATGAGAACAGGAGATACCACATTGCTGAAATGTGCTACTCAGTTAACTACAGAAGCACATTTAATTAAAAACATTAAGGTCAATGAATGAAAGAGTGCGTCACGCTATATTGAAAACAAGGGGAATTAGCACTCATTTTTGGAAAGAGGATTATTATTTACAACAAGGAGCCTTAAGACGTGAACTAACAGACCAGAAAAAGAACAAGCTCCTAGTGCGAATAACCAAAATACAGAATATATTAGAGGTACAAAATGAGTGGCCGTACATTAATTGGAACTGGGTAATAGGGACTAGTTGGAGAGTAGATAAGTTGGAGTCCTTATTGGATGAGTTTTGTTCCAACAATCCCCTAGTGTACTCTGTTAGACATCCTATTCATAACTTGGTTGACCCTTGGAAACTAGGAGTAGAGAGAGGTTATGAGTGTCGGAAAGGAGAAACAGGCAAGGTCATAAGTAATCCTGTGCTTGAGATATCCCCAGTGCTGAGAAGGGTCATTTGGGGAAACAGAAAGAGAACAGCAGAGGGAAGGTTCATATTTGAGGAACACACAACCCTGAGAGGCCTAGTAGTAAAATGGTAAATAGTCTGCACTTATATAGCACCTTTCAACCTTATGCGGTTCACAAAGTGCTTTACACTGTGCTTTACACAATTGCACATAGCTCCAATCTGTAAAGTGAATGGAAATTCAAGAAGAAACTAGGGAACAGAGAAGAGTACACTTATTACAAGAACCAAGAGGGATAAGAACACATTTCTGGAGGGAAAATTTGTATGAGGATTTATTAGGAAGAACACTTCTGTTAACTGAGGAAAAGAAAAACTCATTGTTAAGAAGCATAAAACAACTCACCAATTTAGAGAAAGTAAGTGTAGAGTGACCATATGTTAACTGGGAGGCCATAGTGGGAAGAAATTGGAAAGCTTCTATCCTGGGTGGCACACTTGTGGAACTAGCGACGTCAGATCAATTACATTGGGTAATCATATCGATAGGAGCGTAGTTAAATATTTACCTAGATTGGGGACTGCAACTTGGATTTGAAAGAGGTAAAGGAGTAACTGGAAAACAGTTAAATAATCCTGAAATTGAAATCTCTGTGATACTGAGAAGAGTCAACTGGCGTTCAGTAGACAGATCAGACAGACCAAATGTAACAAGACTGACATTACACAAGATTCTGGTAACCTTTATTCCTGACTGTGACAACAAACCATCCCCCAGGTTGTTAGGAGTAGGCAGCCCTAGGGTACGGGGACCGATCACGACATCTACACCTGTAGTGTTGGTGGCCAGACACCCCGTGTGTAAGGAGATTGTGGAAAATCTTTCAAAAAAGTGGGGATAAAAAACAAAAAATTTGAGAACAAAATGGCCAGAAGGAGGGACATTTGACCCATTGGTGTGTGAGGAGATGGAAACACTGATAAAAAAAACTACAAGGACAAAGATAAAGATAATAGCAAAAGGAGAGGCAAAAAGGGAAAAAGAACAAGAAGTGTTCACATTGTTCAAAGCAGAAGGAGAAAATTCATGGAAAAGCATGAAGCAGCCAAGAAACCTGCTGAAAAAAGACAACAAAAAGACAGCGGAAAAAATGAGGGAAAATCTTTGCTTTTCCACCTCCATATGCGCCACCCAATCCGTATGCACCACCTAAAAATCAGCTCCCTGTAGTCACAGGAGATGTGAGGATTGAGGGAAAAGTAGATATAAAGGAAGATGCAGACGACGGAGAGGAACAGTGTAATTGGGTTGAGAGCCCATTAAGAGGGAAACAGGGCACAGGACAGTCTAAGGTGAAGTCGAGAGAAGAGGCTTTAGGTGGATATGCACAATTAAGTGCAGCATTGGAACAGATGACAGAAGGGAAACAAAAAGAGACATGGTGAGATGAAGAAGGGTATGAGGGAGGAAACATTTTAAAAGATGTGAGAAGAGCAGACAGGGAAATGGCAAAATAAGCAGATGCTTAGAAGATCTACAAAGGACAATAGAGAAAGAGAAAAAATCAAGACACCACTCACTGGATGCAGGAGATCTTAGGAGAGGAGAGTACGAACAGGTAACAGGCAGATTATATCTTGAAGATGAGCTAGAGTCTGAAGCAGCAGAACAACAATGAAGAGAAACAACTCAGATCAAGGGAAAACTTATGCCCACCTGATACTTATGGTGCAAATCAACTTCCTATTTTAATTAAGGGAACAAGAGGGCAGTATGTGCCCTGGGCCACACAGGATCTCGATGGGCTGATTGCTCACCTACCTGACATCCACGAGGGAGCTGGGAAGTGGATAAGGGTCTTTGAAGAAGAGACAATGGGCAAACTGCTTGCAATAGGAGACATGAAAGCTCTCCTGGCCAAATGTGTGGGAGGCTCTAAAATGGAAGAAATCCTCAGAGCAATTAATTTGCACACAGCAGTTGGTGGTGCATAAAGGGATGGAACCCCTTTTGACCTGTACCACCCGCATCTATGGCAAACACAGAGGATAGAGTACCCATCTCAAATGACTTTTCATCCCAAGTCTCTGAAAGGTGAGAAAATAGGGGAAACAAAGCACCCCATCACCTATGTGCAAAAACAACTGAAAAGATGGAGACTGGAGTTGGAGAGAGACCCGGAAGCAGATGTAGTGATAGCAGGACTGTTCAGAAGCGCAATCATGAAAGTGATGAAATTAAATGAAAGTGGTAACCCATACTCGGAATTTGTCCTCTGCATTTAACCCATCCAAGTTAGTGCACACATATTAGGAGTTGTGAGTAGTGAACACACACACACTACAAACAAAGCTGGAAGACGTGGTTGGTCTGTTCTCCAAAAAACACAAGGAGTCCTGTGACCACGTGACGCATGCTGTTGAACTACACAGAAAGAATGAAGAGAAGCTCAGAAATCAAGAAAGAGATTTGCAGAGAAAGCTGACACTGTTGCGGCTTGAAGAACTTAAAAACAAAAACAAGAAAAAGACCCAAGCCCCAGTGAGAGACAAAGACATAGAGGAAGAAGCCCATCAGCAGTGATGGCTCCTCTAAGTGCACCTCCTGCACCTCCTCCACCTGTAGCTCAGGTAAATGCACCAGCTGCTCCTGCAGGGACACCACAGTCTCCTGCACCTATCATCAATGTCTACCAGCAACCAAGCAATATGAACTGGTAGAGAAAGCAACTGCAAAGAGGCAAAGGAAGAGGAAGATTAAATTCTGGACCTCGAATTTGCTGGGGATGTGGATAAGCTGGGCACAACAGGCGTGACTGCTCTATGAATCCATGGCAGCAATTCACTGGTGGTGAAGGGGATGGTGTAGCCCAGCCCTATCGACAACCTCCACAAGGCCCAGCAAATCCACATAATGGGCCATATCAGGGATACTGGGGGTGCCCAGAGAATCCTACAGGGAAGGGTCAGCTTCCAATTCCAACAATTGGTGCTGATCAAGAACCTATGCTGCAGGTTAAAATAGAAGGCAAAATTACACCCATGATGGTAGACACTGGAGCAATTTGCCCAAATTATGCCTCTCACCTTCCCATGTCAGGTAAATTCGCCAAACAGTAGGATTCTCAGGACAAATGCAGCTAATTCCAGTGACTGCTCCAGTTTGTCTACAGACCAAAAACAAAAGTGTTAGAGTACCCATTTTAGTATCACACCAAACTCCTGTTAATTTGTTAGGGAGAGATGCCCTTTGTAAAATGAATCTCCAAATTTGGTGCTCTCCTGATGGAGTATATGTAGAAAAGTGTAGGGGCACAAAAATGCAAATGGTGATTTCAGAACTAAAAGCTAATGTATATTGGTTAGGAGAGATAGGAAGTGATGTGGAAAAAACTCTTAGAAAATGGGGAAGGTTCATCAAAGCACAAATTCCTGAGGCATACAGTGGGTATAGAAAAGAATCACCCCCCTTTAAAATAATCACATTTTGTTGCTTTTCAGCCTGAAATGAAGACGGACACAGTTTTTGTTTTATCCAGCTGTATTTACTCAGTGCTACTTATAACATCCAAGTGAAAGATATAACACCAACATGTCAAAATAAATAAGTAAATAAACAGAATCAATGAGTTGGAAAAAGGATCACCCTCCTCCTAAAAATAACGTTCAAACTCAGTAAGGTGTAGCTAATCACCTTCTCAATGGCACATAAAGCCATTTGACTTTCAACTGTGATCAGCTGTGGTCATTTTGATTAGCTCAGCATGAAAAGAGCTTTCCTGGAGCATTTTGTAGTGCAACTGAAGCAAACAATCAACTATGGGTGGCAAGGCACTGTCAAAAGATCTCTGGGATAAAGTTGTGGACAGGCACAAGTCAGGAGATGGATACAAAAAAAAATCAAAGGCTTTATCAATGCCTAGAAGCACAGTGAAGTCTATTATTAAGAATTGGAAGGTATTTGGTACAACACAGACCCTCCCTGGATCAGGACGTTGCTCCAAACTGGATGAAAGAGCCAGGAGGAAACTGGTCAGAGAGGTTACCAAGAGGCCTACAGCAACTCTGAAGCAGTTGCAGGAATTTATGACAGAGTGGTCACTGTGTGCATGTGACAACAATATCACAAATTCTCCACAAATGTGGCTTGTATGGGAGGGTTGCAAAAAAAAAAAACCCACCCATGATTGAGCTTTGCTAAAATGCACCTTGAAGATTCTGAGGCCACATGGAAAAAGGTGTTATGGTCAGATGAATTATTTGGCCTCAACTCCAAACAATATGTCTGGCGGAAATCCAATACAGCTCACCATCCAAATAACACCATTCCTACAGTAAAGCATGGAGGTGGTAATATCTTGTTATGGGGGTGTTTCTCTGCAGCAGAGACTGGAGCATTTGTCAGGACAGAAAGAAAATGGATATCAAATTCTTGACAATACCATCAAATTCTTGAGGAAAACCTGCTGCCCTCCGACATGACAATGACCCAAAGCACACAGCAAAACTGACCACACAGTGGTTAAAGGAGAAAAAGGGGAATGTCCTTGCATGGCCTAATCAGAGCCCAGACTTAAACCCCAATCGGTGGAATGACTTGAAGACTGCAGTCCACAAATGGTCAGCATCAAATTTAACTGAACTTGAGCAGTTCTGCAAAGAAGAGTGCGCAAATATTGCAAAGTCTAGATGTGCAAAATTAGTAGAGACATATCCCAACAGACTAAAGGCTGTAATAAAAAAATTTAAAAAAATAAGGCAAATTAAAGTAAGGGGGTGATCCTTTTTCCAACTCAGTGATTCTGTTTTTTAATAAAAAAAAAATAAAATAAAATTCTGACATGTTGGTGTTATATCTTTCACTTGGATGTTATAAGTTGCACTGAGTAAATGCAGCTGGATAAAACAAAAACTGTGTCCATCTTCATTTCAGGCTGAAAAGCAACAAAATGTTATTATTTTAAAGGGGGGTGATTCTTTTCTATACCTACTGTACATGACAAAATCTGAATTTCATTGCACAATGATGTATGACCCAAACCGTGATGCTAAAATTGAAATGAAGTAGTTAAATGGCACAAAGGGACAAAAAGTCCCTTTGATGTCACAGCACATATTTATAGGGAATCAGGGAGCTGCTTTACAAATTGATAATGGTGAGTTCATTGACAAATGGTTCCACGTCCCCAGTTCAACTCCACCTGTCACCCTGTATATCAACAAAGGATGAGAATCAAAAGATTTAGGACCAATGATGAAAAAAGCAGAAAAAAGTGAGTGGAGGGCCACAGAGCATCTTTTAATTTTCCACTCAGCAGATAAAATGTACATTAAGATTCTGTGCACCACGGTAATGACAGGAATTCCATGAGAAGTGGTGCTTAATCAGAAAAAGCAGATGGATCTAACTGAAACACCTGTAACTGTGTCAAGAACAGCAGAACTACTAAAAGAAATGGAGACCAAAGTACCAGCTGAATTGTGGTCTCAACATGAGACTGATGTGGGTTTGGTTAAATCTGCAAGCCCAGTTAAGATTAGGGTTATACCAGGAGCCCGATTTCCAAGAAAACCACAGTATCCATTGCATCCTGATTCTGTACAAGGTATTAGGAAAACTATTGAAGGGCTAATTTCTGCATTTCTTGCATTCACCTATGCATATACCAGAATGCATCAAGGCTTTAAACATTCACCACATGTGTTCAATCAAGTTCTTAGGGCTGATCTGGAAGAGCTCATGTTGGAAAGCACAATGCTGGAGTACGTTGATGATATTTTGATCTGTTCTTCGTCACTAGAGCAGTGCTATAGGGATTCTATCAAGGTGCTAACCAAGCTAGCTCAAGGAGGACATAAAGTCTCAAAAACTAAGTTGCAATATTGTCAGCCGCAGGTTGAGTATTTAGGAAGGCTAATTGCACACAGAACTGAGGTTATAGCACCAGCCCAATTGGAAGGTATAAGCAAAGCACCACTGCCACAGACTGTAGGACAGATGATGACATTTTTGGGGATGACTGGCTTTAGTTCTGACTGGGTAGAGGACTATGCAATAAAAACTGCCCCATTAAGAGCATTAATGCAGGTCATCAAAACATGCGGGCGCCATTAATGTGGAATAATGAAGCTTTGGTAGCCTTTGAATCATTAAAGAAAGAACTTTAGGTTGCACAGCAAGGGCTTGCTGCCCTGCATTATGCTTCCACTGTAACCATGGGATACCCAGTAATCATTTACACTCATCACAAATTAGCGGACCTTTTGGATCAAGGGAGATTTGCTTTGACTCAGGCGTTTGGCTTATGCGCCGCTCCTGACTTACCCTGACATCACCATTAGGCGGTGTACCTCAACAAACCCAGCACACACGGTTCCTCTAGAGTATGACGGACAACCTCATGACTGTGTGGCAAATTCACTGGCATTCACTCACCTTCGACCAAATTTAGAATCAACACCCATCCCAGACGCGGATGCTGATTACTTTGTGGTAACTGTTTACTTTTTGTACTTCATGCTTCAGAGACCATTTAGGTAATCCTGCAGGATATTCTATAGTGAAAAAAAAGAAGAGGACTTTGTGACTGTAATTTCACAGCATTGTACAGAACCATGTTCTGCTCAGTTGGCTGAACTCAAAGCACTCACCACAGTGTGCCAGTTAGCTAAAGGTCAAACTGCTAACATATATACTAACTCTTGTAATGAATCAATCATTACTAGCATTATTCTTTTCCACCAGAATAATGTAATGGATCAACTTTAAATATGAAAACGAAACAGAAGCGCACGCTTGGATTCGAAGCACCTTTTTAAAGGAGACAAGTTTTAAAGCATGCAGGCATTATCTACCAGAATGTGTAGTAACTCGGATGAATCTGCAACGTTTAAAAATATTCTCCGCCAGTTACAGATTATGTAATGAATTAAAAGATGTTTAACACGTTTAAATGTATTCTCCAATTTATATAAGGAATTAGCTCGAATGGCGTGAAATCTAATCAACGCGTGTCGTGACCAGTTATAAATATACATCAGCCATGAAAGGGAATTCATGTATGTGCACATATACATATAGATAATTAACTACAATGGATTATAATTAATTATGACTATGTATGAGGTCTAGATCAGCTTTTAGGATTAGCTGTAGTCTAGTTTGGAATTATGAACTCAAAGAGGGAGTTTACCCTTCTGGCCAGGAAGGAAATCTCTGTTTCCAGAGCGCGTAGCCGAGATTGCAGCGTTTAATTGACTCATCACATGAACAAAAACAGAGAAAATCAAGCGTGAGATAATAGATTTTAATAACTAGATGTAACTATGGATACACACGACTAACTCTAAGCAAAACATACATATGTACATCTATATACAAGGAAAGAAAAGGCATAGAGAGAAAGTAATGAAATAAAAGGGAAGCAGACAAAAACACAACTAATTAGCCTTTTTCAAAACCAGCAATGAAATTAAATCTCCTGTAAACAGGGGTACCATCTTAAACGCAGATATAGATCATTAACTATACTTGCATGGCTTCGGTATGAAAGTTCGCGTGAGGTCGTGTAGAGTTAGCTGGTTCGTCGTGCCATTTTGCAAAAGGCGTGACACCATGAGGCGGTTGCATCCTTTGTCTGGGAGAGAGAGATCCTGGCTTCCTCTTCCCGGGGCACGTGGCCCCGGGGGAGAGAAACTGGGAGGAGCATAGAAGTGCATGAAGAGAGACGAAGAGAAAAGAGACAAAATTTCAAAGCGTGGTGTTGTTTTAAAGACAACACCAACGCACACGCCTCTTTGGGATATGGGCCAATCAGGAAGTTGGATTTGCATGTCCAGGGAGGAGCCGGTTTATACCAAATTGTAAATGAAATTAAGAGAAAGCATGAAATAATGTATCCCATTGCAATATGATATGCATAATCAATCAGGGTATCTCGAGACGATTAAATACATACCAAATTCGACTTGTAAAGAATATTACAAATAAAACCGGGTTACAGACATTTAAAATGATATCCTAAATTAAAACTATCTAAAATCATTAAGGTTAGGTTACATGAACACACAATATATGCAAACACGAAAACATCACACTATTTGGACATCGAATAATTACATATAATTACATGTTACATTGAAAAGAGAGAGATTTCTCCATTGTGTGTGTGAGGTAAGCTTGTGTGTGTGTGTGTGTGTGTGCGTGTGTGTGTGTGTGTGTGTGTGTGTGTGTGTGTGTGTGTATGTGTGTGTGTGTGTGTGTGCGTGTGTGTGGTCATTAGCATTCCAAAGGTATCTGGTCAAACTGGGGCCAGAGTGGTCATTGAACAGATAGGGACTTACAGCTCAAAAGAAACAAAAGAAACTTCTGTGCTAAGCCCAGGTTGATTCAGAAATCAGTTTGATACCGTCAGACGTTACACTCTACTTATGCCAATGGTGTGGGTCACTTTTTTGGAAGCAAAGAGCTTTCAGAAAAAGTGATGGGACACCCCTCCAACATGCTGAGAAAATAGTTCAATTGATTTCTGCCATGATGCATCCTAAACAGTTAGTAATCATCAAATGTCAGGTGCACAGAAAAGGCAATGACTACATCATTAAAGGTAACAATGCTGCAGATTTAGAAGCCAAGAAAGCGTCAGGTTGCCAAGTAGCAGTAATGGCCCCAATGGTTCTTATTCAACCTGAACCTAATTTAGATGACATAGCTCGCATGCAACATCAGGCAAATGCCTATGAGTTTTCAGTATGGCAACAGAGAGGTGCTACTAGAGATGCCAATGGCATATGGTGTTCTCATGAGGGACATATGATTGCTCCCACAACACTTCTTACAGTACTGATAATCGGATGCACATGGTTTTGACCACTGCGCATGGGGGCAAGCGATAAGGAAAATAAAACAGCAGGAATACTGGTCCCTGTATCTGCAAGCAATGGTAGATAATTTTTTTTTCTGAATGTGAAGTTTGTGCTCAAAACAATGTTAGAAAAGGGACAACAGTGCCACTAGGGCACATACCCATGTTAGAAGGACCATTCAAACACCTGGTGATAGACTATGTAGACATGGTGAGAAGTGTGGGAGGAAAGAGGTACATGTTTGTAGGACCTCAGAACAAGCAGCATCATATGACTCACAAATTTAAAAACTGGAAGAAATAAAACAATGGACCCTCTCAGCCAGAGAACCCAAAAGAAACTATGGACCAAAATGTTATTAACTAACTTCACTCATAGAAACAGAGGAGACACTTAAATCCAGCTTGTTGCATCTGCCTTATCTCAAGCAATTCTGCAACAATAGGATGAGTGTTAAAGACATCCCTGACCCAGGGCTGAACCCCCTCGACCACAGAAACTGCTCTCAAATGCAGTGATTTAGGCTTTTGGGCCAGACCAGATTGCTTACTCAGCAGATAAGTCCAAAGATCCTCACCATTAAGGCTAATAAATTGTGGAAGAAGGTGGGGGGCTCCCCCGTGTAATGACACATTTTGCTCCCTCAGGAAGAGTCTACGCAAAGCCCCCGGGTTCACACATTCCACAATCAGAGCTTACCAGAAGCAATAACTGTGGGAATTAATACATCTTTAAACAACTGCAATCACCTATTTTCTGCCATGTTTTCTTCTATTTTCGTCATGTGTGCAACCATTAAGTTGCCATTAATTGTTCCATTTATTTAGCATGTATGAGTATAGGAGCACTAGGAGGATCATTGTGTTTTAATATTAGTAGTGTAGTTAATAACAGTCAATATATGTCGTGTGTGGTATGTGTGTTTGTTGAGTGATTTCCTGAGGATAAGAGTAAGGAAATGTGGGTAGAATGTTGTTGTATGTACATGTAATATTTTGGGACAAAGTTTATGAAATATGAAGAGTGTGGAACCACCCATCTGCAGAGACAATGGACTGATTAGCATAATAGGTGGAGAATCTGGCTAACACTGTGGCCAAAGACAATGTTTCAATTCAATTCAATTTTATTTGTATAGCACTTCTAACAATGGTCATTGTTCCAAAGCAGCTTTACAGAAATATATAAACTCAGGATATAGATTTTAAATGTATGAATTTATCCCCAATGAGCAAGCCAGAGGTGACGGTGGCAAGGACAAACTCCCTGAGACGATATGAGGAAGAAACTTTGAGAGGAACCAGACTCAAAAGGGAACCCATCCTCATCTGGGTGACACCGGATAGTGCAATTATAAATAAATAAATACATTTATAGAAGGGATCAATACTACATGGTCAAATAGCAGTTGTGTAACCAGGAAAATTCATTACAGTTTTTACATGAAGACTGTTTTGTTGAACTTCTCCACTGATCACTGATAGAGACTTGAGTGCAAAACTGTTTGTGGCAATTGTAGTCATAGCCATCATAGCATAACTGTTCATATGAATTGAGGTCTAAAGCCATCTTTATGGTTTTTAAGTGGTACCATCCTCAGTAATCTCAATTATCTTTAGACTGCACTGTGTGGGGCCATCCTCAGCAGCAGCATGTAACTTCCAATTTATGAGAACTCCAACCAGAAGTAGGGCATCAGGATGGATCAGGCAAGTCCAGAGAGCAGAAAGGGTAGGGATCACTGGCATCTCAGGAGTATCATGTGTAGCTTGACAGAAAGAGAGAGATTATTAGGTATGCTTATTGTTCCATAATGGTTAAGGACAGTGTACCTTGCATGAGTGCAAGCAGGGACTCTGGCAAGACTAGTTATATGACAGCATAACTAAAAGGGAGAACCAGAAGGTAACACAGACATGACGGCTCCATGGGACATAACGCAGCCAGCCACTCCACCATCAACAAACCTGGGTGAATGCGTGAAAATGGGGGGGGCGACAGCATCCAAACATCCCAGTTCACCACAACACACTATACCTGTGAGACCTCTAGATCTGCTCATTTACCCAAAAGATAAACTATTCACAAAAAGCTTGACTAAACAAATATGTTTTCAGCCTGGACTTACAGTGCATCCAGAAAATATTCACAGCACTTCACTTTTTTCATGTTTTGTTATGTTACAGCCTTAGTCCAAAATGGATTAAATTAATTATTTTCCTCAATATTACAATACAAACAATACCGCATAATGACAATGTGAAATAAGTTTGTTTGAAATCTTTGCAAATTTATAAAAAATAAAAAACGAAAAAATCACACGTACATAAGTATTCACAGCATTTGCCATGATGCTCAAAATTGAGCTCAGGTGCATCCTGTTTCCACTGATCATCCTTGAGATGTTTCTACAACTTGATTGGAGTCCACCTGTGGTAAATTCAGTTGATTGGACATGATTTGGAAAGGCACACACCTGTCTATATACTGTAAGGTCCCACAGTTAACAGTGCATGTCAGAGCACAAACCAAGCCATGAAGTCCAAGGAATTGTCTGTAGACCTCCGAGACAGGATTGTATTGAGGCACAGATGTGTTGTAGGGTACAGGAAAATTTCTGCATCATTGAAGGTCCCAATGAGCACAGTGGCCTCCATCATCCGTAAATGGAAGAAGTTTGGAACCCAAGAGCGGGCCACCCAGCCAAACTGAGCGATTAGGGAGAAGGGCCTTAGCCAGGGAGGTGACCAAGAACCCAATGGTCATTCTGACAGAGCTCCAGCATTTCTCTGTGAAGAGAGGAGAACCTTCCAGAAGAACAACCATCTCTGCAGCACTCCACCAATCAGGCCTGTATGGTTGAGTGGCCAGATGGAAGCCACTCCTCAGTAAAAGGCACATGACAGCCCGCCTGGAGTTTGCCAAAAGGTACCTGAAGGACTCTCAGACCATGAGAAACAAAAATTTAACTCTTTGGCCTGAATAGCAAGTGTCATGTCTGGAGGAAACCAGGCACCACTCATCACCTGGCCAATACCATCTCTACAGTGAAGCATGATGGTGGCAGCATCATGCTGTGGGGATGTTTTTCAGCAGCAGAAACTGGGAGACTAGTCAGGATCGAGGGAAAGATGAATGCGGCAATGTACAGAGACATCCTTGATGAAAACCTGCTCCAGAGTGCTCTGAACCTCAGACTGGAGCGAAGGTTCATCTTCCAACAGGACAACGACACTAAGCCCACAGCTGAGATAACAAAGGAGTTGCTATGGGACAACTCTGTAAATGAGCCCAGACTTGAACCCAATTGAACATCTCTGGAGAGATCTGAAAATGGCTGTGCACCGATGCTCCCCATCCAACCTGATGGAGCTTGAGAGGTCCTGCAAAGAAGAATGGGAGAAACTGCCCAAAAATAGGTGTGCCATGCTTGTAGCATCATACTCAAAAAGAATTGAGGCTGTAATTGGTGCCAAAGGTACTTCAACAAAATACTGAGCAAAGGCTGTGAATACTTATGTACACGTATTTTTTCGTTTTTTATTTTTAATAAATTTGCAAAGATTTCAAACAAACTTATTTCACATTGTCATTATGGGGTATTGTTTGTAGAATTTTGAGGAAAATAATTAATTTAATCCATTTTGGAATAAGGCTGTAACATAACCAATTGTGGAAAAAGTGAAGTGCTGTGAATACTTTCCAGATGCACTGTAAACACTGAGACTGTGTCTGAGTCCCGAACACTAATTGGAAGGCTGTTCCATAACTGTGGGGCTTTGTAAGAGAAAGCTCTTCCCCCTGCTGTAGCCTTCACTATTCGAGGTACCAACAAATAGCCTGCATCTTTTGATTGAAGTAGGCGTGGTGGATCATAAAAGACCAAAAGTTTACTTAGGTGCTGTGGTGCGAGACTATTTAGAACTTTATAGGCCAACAGTAGTATTTTATAATCAATGCGAAATTTCACCGGGAGCCAATGCAGTGTGGATAAGATAGGTGTGATGTGGTCAAATCTTCTGGTTCTAGTAAGGACTCTTGCAGCTGCATTCTGGACTAACTGGAGTTTGTTTATGCTCCTACTGGAACATTCAGAAAGTAAGGCATTACCATAATCCAACCTAGAGGTGATGAAAGCATTTTTGATTGGAGGAAACCTTCTGGGGCTGGACTAGCCAAGAAAATAGTTAAAATCCTCAAAACACCAAAAGGATCTCTGGCTCTCTTCTCTCTCTTGCTTCTCTTGCCCTCTCTTCTCATGGAACTCTTCATCTCTTAAGCTCTTACTCTCAAGGACGGAGTCAGCAGAGGGTCTCCAGGGCCATGAGAGAATTCTCCCCAATTAACGTCCAGGAGATCAGATCACGTTACATCGGCCTGGAGACCCAGCCTAGAGTCACTGCCAGCTCTTCAAATCTTCCGCCTTCATTCCACTCAGCATTCCGATTGGTCTTCTGAGATGCCACTCAAACGCCGACCAGACCGCTGACGACACTACGACATAACGAGGAAATCCCTTCAACACAGCTTTTCAAAAGGCAAGTGCAACACCCCAGAATCTGGCAAAGCTGGTGCCTTTAATAAGTTTAAGCCCTTCTAAAGGAAGTGAAGATAAATTAATAAGTTGATGGTTTGTTCAGATCATGGTCTGTGAAATAGCATGCAACGCTAGAAACTTCATTCACTCTGCTGAAAGCCATTTTCACCCCTGTTTATGTGTGTGCATTTATGTGTTAGATTAGTTTCTGTGTCGTAGAATAGTTCAATAAAGTCTTGTCTGTTCTTAAATATGCATGTCTCATGTGCTTTACAGATGTCTACTGCCTTGAATTGCGATCTTGCTACAACACTCTTAAAATAATATTTCACTATTTATTGTGACATTATTACTGTTTAGGATATTATTGCCGGTGGCCACGGAGGTAATATCTAATGCATAATTAATGAACACGCTAAATTCAACTTTTCGCTGGACGAATAGTTGATCAGTAATACTAAATTAGCCAAATTTCCCCTTTCGAGCTGATCTCCTAATCTTTCCTGCCTATTTGGAAGAGAATACAGGTAGCTCAATCTAAACAACTAATTTTACTTACATAAAATGGTGGATAATGTGACAACTTAACCCAAACAGCTAATTTTCCCTGTTGGTGATAGTTGACAGGTTCAGTAGATGGGTAGAAGCAACACCATCAAAAGACCAAGCTGCAGGAACGGTAATTAAATTTTTGACGAGGGAAGTGATACCCAGATTTGACATACCATCGCAAATAAGCTCTGATAATGGCTCAGTATTTGTTCTGAAAACAGTGAAAACAGTGTTACAGCAATTGAGAATAAAACAAAGATTGGGATGTGTGTATCACCCTCAGTCACAAGGGACTGTGGAAAGAGTGAATGGAACTCTTAAGGCCAAACTTAATAAGATCTGTGCTGACACTAAGCTCAACTGAATAGATGCCTTACCGCTTGTGCTGATAAGCTACCGCATGCAGACCAACAGAATTACAACCTGACACCACATGAAATGCTTACTGGTCGACCAATGCCAGTGCCATACCTGAGAGGTCCCTATGAGGGACCATCCTTAGAACAATTGCAAATAGATCTGAAAGCATACATGCAACATCTAACTGCTATACATGAAGAAATCTATTCACAGGAACAGAACAGGGGGCCAAGAGAAGAAGAAGAAGCACCCTGTGCAGTAGTTCCTGGGGACCAGGTATATCTGAGAGTGTTCAGAAGAAAGTGGAATGAGCCTAGACGGGAGGAACCATACATGGTGGTAGCAGCCACCCCAACAGCTGTACAAGTGAAAGGTAGGACTGCTTGGTATCATTTGAATCATTGCACCAGAGTTCCTAGGCTAAGACCTAGGAGGCGAGATGAACCCTAGGAGGACGGTCCAGTAGTTGATACCTCAGAGAAGAGTCAGGAGGAGGAAAGACAAGAAGGAGACAGAGAGCCAGAGGCAGGCCCAAGTCACGAGGCACGGGGGGAGGAGTCAGAACCTGCCCCAACAGAGCCTGATTCTGAGCTTACTGAGCCTACTGAAGGGGAAGGAGATGAGTCGTCACCTGTCCCTGCTGAACAAGAGGGTGAGTCAGGTTTTCTTACTGAAACTGATATTGCTCAGCTTCTTGCAACACCTCCCGCAGACTCAGGCCAATCCACCGCCCACCAGCTAGGATTCCCAACAATTGATTTCTCAGCCCTTGAGTGGTCCCCAGACCCTGCCTGGTTTGCAGACGAACACACAGATCAATAAAAAAACAAACAGGTAAAGTCACTGGGACAGAAGTTGAACATGGGTTTCAAGAAACTGCAACATCAGTACAAAAAGTATTTAGGGATTACAGACGAAATATCACATCAAAAGAGGTGTCAACCTTAGGTCCCAGTGTGGTAATGTTAGCTCCTAACAAGAATGAGAAACTATTGAAGATGGCACAAGATAATGGCTGGTTTAAGTGGGCACAGTACACAGCAAAGAAATAAAAAATGGACAATTGTTTGCTATGCGCACAGTCAACCCTGAAGAGACTCATAGTAGGGCCCAATCAATATGACTATAGACAACATGCTGAGATTTATGCGCAAAATTGTAGCATAAGTGAAAAGGATAGACCTTATTGTCCTGCTGACTGTTTATCTTTTTTATATTGTCCAGAGTTTCACAGGTACTATAACTCAACGGGATGGGGTAGTGAATGTCAGCATCTAGACATTCGTATAGACACTAAAAAAAAGAGAAACCCTGATAGTGTATGAAATTGATCGCACACTTGACAGACTTTAACATTTCCGTTAATATTCCCGTATGAGAAGCAGACAACAGCAGTAGCAGATTTTTTCCGGCTTTGTGGAGGTAAGCGTTTGAGAGCCATATTACCCAAAAGGTGGACAGGAATATGTACTAGTGTGCAAATGATTCAGTTAATCACTATGATAAACTGGAACCCTGAAAAATCTGCTGAACAGAAGCTACATAGAGTAAAAAAGGCTTATGAACCAAATCCCCAAGTGACCATAGATGCTATAGGCAACCAAGGGCTATACCCAATGAGTTTAAGGTTAGAGATGAAGTGAAATCAGGCTTTGAGTCTATTCTAGTCTGAATAACGCCCAACAAGAACACAGAGTGGATTAACTACATTTACTACAATCAGCAAATGTTTATCAACTACACAGATGATGCTCTGTCAGCCTTGGGAGAACAACTAAGTGCTACAAGTAAAATGTCATGGCAAAACCGGCAAGCCCTGGACTGGCTGTTAGCAGAAAAGGGAAGAGTCTGTGTGATGTTTGGAGACCAGTGCTGCATATTTATTCCCAACAACACTGAGGCCATGAACAAACTGAAAAAGCTACAGCATGAAGTGACTGAAAATGCAGGATAGGACATGCACTCTTGGGACTGGTTTGAGTCCACCTTTGGAAAATGGGTAGCCTGGCTCTCCAAAATGGGAATAATGTTGGTTGCAGTGATCATTATTGGAGGACTATTGTTTTGCTGTGTTTCCCTGTTTTAAAGTCTTTTCTGATTAATGCCACTGTTAAACAGATGTCTCTTGTGAAATGGATAGCTATGGACAATGATGTGAGGAAGGACAATGAACTGGTGAAAGCTCCCTATGATCCTTATCCAGACTGGCCTCCTAAGCCAGACTGGATTCCGGAACAACCTCAGGATGATATGAATTCCAGGTCTACAGGTTTGCAGCATTGGGTGATCACTTCCAGTTCCTCAAGTGAGGACGAAGAAGCAGGGTGATGAGCCATGCCCTGGGTGTAAGTGCTAGCCTAACCTCTCCCCAAGGGTGACCCTCTATGATGCGCAAAGCATCTGGGTTGAAGAATAACATTGCTTCACTGGATGAACAACAATCGTCTAAATGAGAGGCTAGGCTGATTGTATATATTTACTACTGAATTTTATATTTTCACTACTGATTGTAACTGAGCACACTGATTTAGTAACTGTAATCATGAGAAATTGAGACTGACGCTGATTATGTTTTAATGATTATTGGATTTGATTGTCCTTACAAATTATTTCTAGCGAATCACTGCTGTACTCTATATAACCGTGATAACCACGGGCAAAGGCTGAACCATTTACACGCACATGCTTTTAGCACAATGTTGATTTTTGAGTGCTAGGGTTAGGGAGACAGAATCTTTTATTCCTTTCAAGTCAAATGTGGAGGGAGATGTTTGGTCCTGTACTCCACAAGAGAGCTGTTTCAGGATTTGGTCATTGATAAGCAGAAAGAGCGATCAAACGTTGATCACTAGTTAGTGTAAAGTGAGTGGACTGAATTGTGAGATTACTCTCTCGAGATAGGTGGGACTTAGTAAGTCCCAAAGGGAGGGATATATGGTATATTTTTAAGCCTATGGTATATAAGATGGCGCCAAGCCAAACACTGCAGTTTTTTGTTTGTTTTGTCACTTATTGTCACGTTTTTCGTTCTGAACGTTGGCTATCTCATTGTCTACAACAGACAAACACTTTTAGATATTGGTTCCCACATCACTCATCGGAAACCAGACTTAGAGTTCCTGCACGCTGATAACCTGTTTACCAGGACAACATCGGAACCCTTTGTTTACACCGCTCAGCCACAACCTCGGAAGTGAAAAAGGGTGTCCTCGTCAGACTACGGCGCCGTACAAACCGACCCCTGCTCCCCAGCATCTTACTGGTGAACGTCCAGTCTCTGGACAACAAACTTTGTGAACTGAGGGACTGGAGACGCAGGACTGCTGCATTATGTGTCTCATAGAAACTTGGATGTCAGCTGGGGCTCCAGACTCGGCTATCGAGCCGGAGGGGTTCTCCATGCATTGCGCAGACAGAGTAAAAGATCTTTCAGAAAGATTATGATGATTAACAGTACATGGTGTGACCAAAGAAACATGCATTTTATTGCGTCTTCTTGCTCCCCCGAACTGGAATACCTCACGCTGCTCTGTTGACCATTTTGGCTACCAAGGGAATTCACATCTGTTATCATAAGAGCTGTGTACATTCCCCTACAAGCCAACATAGACCAGGCACTCAAGGAGCTGTATGGAAAAATAAGCAGGCTGGAGACTGTGCACCCTGAGGCTGTGCTTATTGTTACTTGGGATTTTAACAAAGCCAACTTAAGGACAGTAACACCCAGATACTTTCAGCATGTTACATGCAACATGCTAGGAGACCGGGTTTTGGAACATTGCTACTCCCCATTCTGAAATGGTTACAAATCCCTCCCTTGCCCACCTTTCAGAAAAATGGATCACTCATCTGTTCTACTTCTGCCGGCTTACAGGCAGGAACTGAAACAGGAAGCACCTGCCCTCAGAACAATCCAGCACTGCAGAGAGTACTACGTATGTCTCAGCACATAGTTGGATGTGGGCTCCCTCCATCAGGTTGCTAAACTGTTAATAACCTCACACAAAGGGCCTGAACACTTATTCACTGGACTTAAACGCGAATATCACACTTTCAAAAAATATATATATACATATATTTATTATTACTCAATAATCCCTCCATGCTTATACCAACACCAGTTCATACCATATACCTCTGCACGCTTTGTATACCATGTATGCAATATCACTTTATTGTATGTCTATACTGTATTTGCATAATGAGTGCTATGTTGTGCTATATGCCATTATACATTTGCATATTCTAACTTGTATATTCAGAGCATTATTCTTACGTTGTTATTTATGTACACTGTATTCCATAATTGTATATTCTGCTGCTATCTGTACTCTCCTACCATGTTGAGTGTACGTACTGTACTACATGTTCAACTGCAGTGCCTGGAACTTACACCTAAGCTTTTCACACTTCATTTTCACTGTAAAATGTTGTAGTAACAATAAAAGTGAGTTGAGTTGAGTATACTAAAGAAATGAAGTAGTATAGATTAATCAATCTATTAATCAAAGAGGCCTAAAATCAAAGTAGATCAAGAAGGGGTGACTCTAACTTGTGGAATCACTGAATGCACCTTCTTCAGTTACAAATGTATTCTTTCTGCCAGGTGCTCTGTTATTTTCCATAGAAACTCATTCTCTGTATAGGGTCACTGAGTTTGTACTCTGTGTGTTCAAGCTGGTACCTTGGTACCTTGGTTAGTGATTTAATGAAACGCAGGGTTGAAGTGTACCTCGTAAATCAGTGAAATGAACTTTAAAAAAAAAAAAAAGCTGGCTGAACTTGCTCCACCATTATAAATAAGATACGAAGAAAGAAACATAATTGTGGCGAGACATCAGAAATGTGATTAAAAAAATTGGGAAAACCCCGCCTAAATGAGTTCATTGTTTTAGTAATGTATAAAAGCATGAGCATTGGTTGTAATTGTCAGTTGATCTGCAGACATCACGGCTTGTGGTATTCCAATAAAGTTTGATTTTGGCATCTTAAACCCCTGGACTCTTCCATGACACCACATGTACAATAATTAGAGTGGAGAAAAACCTGTGGAGGCACTTTTTCCAGTTCCATGCATCGTTGTGAATGAACTTACGAATCATGTTTTTAAGTGTTTGATTAAACTGTTCAACCAGCCCATCCATCTGTGGATGGTAAATGCTAGTGTGAATTGATTTAATACCCAACAATTCACACAGCTTGTGTCCGTGACACGAAAGATGTGCCCTGATCAGTTAGGATCTCTTTCGGGGCTCCCATCTCCGGAGATGACACAGAACAGCACCTCCACAACACTGCATGCTGAGATGTTAGGGGTACTGCTTCTGGGTATCTCATTGTGTACTCCACTAGAACACAAAGCGATGCCCTCGTGCAGTCCGATCTAATGGCCTGACAAGGTCCATACCAATTCTTTCAAAGGGGGCCACAATTAATGGAAGGGGATGCAATTATTCATCTTTCATGAAAGATGCCAATGCCTCCCCTTGAACAAAGCATTGGTGAATTGAGGTTTGATTACAGCCAGAATCCACCAACGCATGGTATGCTTATGCATATGTTCACCCACCTGAATGGAAGAGAGGGAAGTAAGGGGAAAGTATGGGTTTAGGGAGCTGTTTTTTGGGGGTTGGCCTCCATGTCTGTGGTGCAGGGGTGGGGAGCAGAGGAGGAGGAGGGGAACGATGAGAGTAAGAGAGAGAGAAGATAGGGGCTGGTGATGAACAGGTGATGAACTGTTCAACCATCTCCGTCAGTTGTCCCTGAGCTTCTGGGCAAATGCAAATGGTTGCTGAGCTAATAGAGGGTCAGCGAGCGGAAGCACTGATGGTGCTGTTCAGGGGTGCGGCTGACCCATTGCAGAATTGCCTGTTTCAGGTCTGGGTATTCCAGCATGTTGGTGACTGGCAGCTGCTGGGCCACGAGTTGGGCATTGGGCCAGCCCCATGCTTCCACAGAGCACTCGTATAGCTCCAGGAACATCGGGTCATCCTGCAGCCCCATCTTTGCAAGGCTGACATGGGGCATGGCCATGACAGCCACTAAGGCTACGGCTGGAATACCCAGCTGTTGGACCAGGCTCTGGATTATCTGCTGATCCGCCGCCTGGGGCATTGAGAAGGTCCTGGATGTGCTGCTCTTGGTCTTGGTGCAGCTGGAAGAGGGCCTGATGCTGGGTCTGGTGGAGGCTGGCGAGGTACTTGACAATCTCAGCCAGCAGTGAGGACTCCTTGACGGCGTCTCTTCCTCAATTTCCTGGGTTTCGGCACCAGTGTAACATTCTCCCAAGTTTGGGTAGATAATGAGGAAGCTGGAGGCAGGCTTGGAACAACTCAAAAGGTGCTTTATTCGTTTTATCTTTACTGTCACTTTTCAGCAAAATCACTCACAGACACACACATGGCTCTGTGCTGGTCAGCTCTCTCTCTCTCCTGAGGTGCTCGTCTCTCCCCTTTTTATCCTTGCCACATTCATTCCTCAAACATTCATTAGTATAATTCCCTGCAAGTGTGCACTCCTTACCATTTACCTTCTCCGGCTCTTCCCTCCATTCACAAACCAGTGCTCGAGCACACCCCTGCTTCCACACTGATATTCAACATCATGAATATGCAAAGAGCTGGACTTGAATGGCCTGAATGAGCATTAAGTTATATTAATATTAATATATTAATAATATTAAGTGCATTTTACAACTACTAAGTAGCAATTTTTCATAGACCTCCAGCAGGATGTATTTCACATTCAAAACACTAGTGTGTGTGCAATTGAATTTTGTTAATTTAACTTTGGATTTAAAAATTATGACGATGATGATTAAAAAGAACATTCAAATAAAAAAAAAGTTGTATTGCACATTAAGCTGTATAATGAAAATAATAATAATAATAATAATAATAATAATAATAATAATAATAATAATAATAAGGTAATAGCAGTCTCAGACCTTGGTTGTTTTCATATGATAGTGTTTGAATTTAAACAGGTTTGTGCTTGTAATATTTTTTTCCTGTATTGTTCTTCATAAATATGTACAACAATTTTCCTCTTGTTGTGTTCATTCTGTGTATCTCATTACTCCGTTACATGCTTGTCTAGTGATGAGGTCAGTGATACAAAGGAGACTGTTAAATTGCTGTAGGGTTGAGATGCACGGGGGGGAAATTGTGTGAATGTTTTGTGCTTGAAGCCCATTGACCCACTTTACAATTGTCTTCAGGCCCAGACAATGGCAAAGGGTTTCATAACCAATCCACCAACCCCCTTAAACACACACACACACACACACACACACACATACACACACACAGACAAAGTAATGGAGTTTATGATTTTTACGTTATGTGTGGTATGAGGTGAAGAGCTCCAGGCAAGCTCAGAACGATATGGTTCTTTCAATAAAAATAAAAACTTCAAATTACCTAGGGAAATGGAGAGAATCTTTTAATTTCATAAAACTTAGTTTGCCTGATTTCCAAAAAAAATTTTTCACCCTCACATAATTATGATTTCCTTAAAGCGTGCTGTGCTTAGCCACTTGCTGGTTGAAAAGATGTAGAGAGCAGCACAGTGTGGCTGGTTAATCAGGAATACATCAAAGAGCTGATAATGGAAGAACAGGGAGGGAGCCAGAGGAGGAGAGGATGAATGGAGGCGGTAGGTGTGTTTGTGGTTTGGCCAGCGGCTCCATGCTTTTATCCCTACAGCCTCTCTTGCTCTCATCTTTGTTCTCATTTTCCTCTTAACCCCACTCTCTCATTGTTTAATTAATGGCCATTTTGTGGTTTACATTTTCGTTTTGCATTCTCCCTGTCTGTCGTCTGCTGTATCTCTGTCCATCTTTCCATGTCAAATAAACACACATTTATTGTATCTGTTTTAGTTTGTTTATTATGTTTAGTCTCCTTCCCAAGCATGTGTTTGGGCTTTTTGTGCTCCATGTCCAAATCCCCTCTGTGTCCTGCTGACCCTCTAATTCGGCTGCAGCTTATTGATTTTATGCGTTTTGCCCAGAACCTACATAAACACATGGATATGAAACAATTATGTCCTCCTCTGAACTAGGGCAAGAAGTAGAAGTAGGGCATGAACCCTATTAGAATAACAATGAGAAAGGGGGAGGAAAACTGATCCTGTATTGGCACTATATGTTGCATTGACACACATACACACATACACACACACATATGTATGTGTGTATATATATATATATATATATATATATATATATATATATATATATATATATATATATATATATATATATATATATATATATATATATATATATATATATATATATATATGTTACAGTAATTAAATGTGGATGGAATTCCAGCACTGCCAGTCCTTGGGCAACTAAGCCAGAATTATAACCCTCAGTGTCTCAAATGTATGTGTGGTGTATACCTTATCTCCAATTTGGATAAAATATTCTGCTAAATGACAAATGTAAATGTACAGAAGAGATCACCCTTCTTCTCACCACATTACTGTGCTTCGGTGAAGTTATTGTAGGAAGGGTAAGAACAAGATGATCTGGCAGTGATTTAATGGTGGATATAAAAGCATGAAGCATGAAAGTAATCAAGGAGGGCAGTGAGTCTGTAATCTTTGGATGTCTTTGAAGTACCCGAGCCGGACAATGAGCTTTTCAATCACCAATAAAACGACACGCACGCACTGACGCACTGTCACCCCTCTTATGCCTCAATATTAATGCATTCAAATACCCCAATGTGTGTGTGTGTGTGTGTGTGTGTGTGTGTGTCTCTCTCTCTCTCTCTCTCTCTCTCTCTCTCTCTCTCTCCATTTATTATTACCATCATTTTCATCACTGCTGTTTGTGCATTGGCCACAAAATGAAGAGGGGAGGGGTTATCCCTATCCTTACAGTAGCTGGTGAGGCTGCATATATCTCCCAAGCAGAACTGATGCTCTACTATTGTTTCTCCAAACACACTTCTGGACAGATGTCTGGAGTGAGTGAGTGAATGGGGTAGATTTGGAAGCAAAAGGAGGTGTGTGGCACTAGCAGAACCCATGCGTAATCCCTTGTCTTAACAAAAAGAAGCTCTCTGTGTGTGAGAAAGTGGTTCCATACTGCAGCAGAGCTATTTTTTGTTCTTTTACCTTTTTTTTTTTTTTTTTTGAAGAAGAAGGACTTACTTAAGGCTGGGTAGTGTGGGACCATGCTACTTATGTCACTCCTGGTACTGATGCTGATTAGTTGGTGTTCAGCAGCACCTGTGGGAAGAGAAGTCTACAGAATGCCACAAAATGTGCTCAAAGGTAAGCCAGAGCAGTCTGAGATGTAACAATAGGTGCCAGTGTAGGGGTCAGTCTAGCTGGCAGCATCATTCTTATCTTTTTATAAAATACTTGATGTATATAAAGTTTGGTCTTTTTGCTTCATTGTCAAGACTGTTGTGATCAACTAGTGTCAATGAGCTCTTCCTTTTGTATAAGAGCTTAGGCACATATCTTTGTCCTGTTTGTACTGTCATTTTTTCTGAATTGTCACGATTCAGATTAAAACATTTTAATATGCAGATAAAATTTACAATCAAGACAAGTACAGGATCCATTTTCCTGCTGGACACCATAAGTGTATGGGCTTGAAACTGAGATTACTAATGGAAATGTATTTAAAGTTTTAGAATGCAATCCTTATACATAGCTACAAATACAAGTGCAAATCTAATTGATTTTCATATCAATTATAATTCAAAGAAAGAAAGAAAGAAAGAAAGAAAGAAAGAAAGAAAGAAAGAAAGAAAGAAACTAATGTGAACATGATTGGCAACAGTTTGGAGGTTGGACCCAAACATTGATGAACAAACTCTGGTCTTCAAGGAAGAGATCATTTGGCTGTATTGATTATATGTATGGAAATTGTTAAAATGAGCTGAAGGTGAAAAGATGAAAACCACCAGTCAAGCCCATCTCAATATTTCAGTTGATGGAGCAAAATAAAGTTTGAGCAAAATGAAATCATTACAGAACAATTTAGAGTATGATGTTGTGTTATACTGGTTGCTATTTGATAGCTTATCTTCCATCCTCTAAGTATAGGAGATCACTGGATGAAATGTTCATATCTTGCACATGCACAATAACAGAAATATTTTTAATAAGTACATATTTTTGTGACAGTAGTCATTAGTGTTATGTGGATGGTGTTATCATTTGTCAGATTATCCTCTGCTTTGTCGGGATATATGAAGTCTGTATTTAGAGTTCTCATCATCTTCCCAGACTTCATGCTTTAAAAAAAGACTGCATATGCAAAGTCTTGGACCATTATATATTTCGATTCTTATTCATGGCACTATTGTTGTACTTGTCTGTCTGAATTTTCTTTGTGCTGGTATTGACTACATTATTCATTTTTCACTGTACCCTACATTGGAAAATCAGGGGCAATATGTAGCACATTAATACAGAGAACAGAATGTGTACTTTAAGTAAATTATTTAATAACCAACACAGGTTATATGACCTTGTCATAATCCGTCACATACAACCATATTCCAAAACACATTTTGTATACGTCATGCATTCTCTTCAAATGGCAGAGTGCATTGTTTCGATAGCTATTGTGGTGTATTGTGGATTTCAGGAATTTTGCACAATAATTTAGGTCATGACTATACAATGCCCCCAAAATAGTGCACTATATAGTGAATAGATTACTTTCAGTCAACAATTCATCCCCTTATTTTTGGCCCCAGGCCCATAGTCTATTATTCTATTTATATTTATATCTATACATATTTTAATGTCGATACAAGTAAAGGGCTTTTAAAGTAAAATGACTTTAAGCCTTTCTCTCAATGTCTGTCTCTATAGCTCTCTCAAATAGAGGGACCGTGGTGATGGAGGCTGCACTGGTCCATGCTCTTACTGCCATGGATCAGGTGATAGCAGACAGGAGCAGAGCAGAGGCTAGCTGCATGGGCTGCATGCCCTGCCTGTTTCAGGACTGTGGACAGCGCTCAGGAACATGTGGTGAGCACATACACACCCACACACTAAACACCATACCAGAGCATGCCATGCAGACCAAAACACCTGATATTCACACTTCAAAACTGTCCTCCTGAAATGGAACTATTGATAAATGCCATGTTAGTATCTGAATTTGTATTTAGCCTACAGTATATTAAATATTTATGAATGTTTGACATATGTATTATATACATATTCAGCATGGGAAGGTGGGTATTCGTAAGGTAGTTTACAATTGATGTTTTAATTAAAGCAGTGTATTGAAATCTTAAAATTAATTAGGGTTGCATTTATACTGGTTAATCTGTCTTTAGATCTTCATATAAACGCTTTAAACTTAACTGACTCTATTAGAATTATTGAAGAATGTCAGGCTTGCTGGTTCATTTTGGAGAATGCAGGAAGATATACCATATAACACAAAGCCAGGTTACTCAGCAAGCCATCATCAAATTTTCATCAAATTCAGTCACTTAGCTTCCAATTAGCTTGAAAGCTAATTTCAAATTACTATACTAAATCTGTTACAATGGCAACACACGTCTTTTTGGACTGTCATGTCACAGTCTGCATCCCCTGAAAACATTATTTGCATACTCAAACTCCATTTGCATCCAACCCTGTCTGTGTCTGAAATGGACAAACTTGCTCCATGTGAGGCAAGTTGATGCTTAGCTTTGCTTGATTCAATTCAATTCCAATTTAATTTGTATATCCCTTTTAACAATGGACATTGTCATAAAGCAGTGTAACCGTAATATCTAAATTCAGGATATAAATTTTCAATTTATACATTTATAAATTTATCCCTAATAAGCAATTCAGAGGTGACGGTGGCAAGTAAAAACTCCCTGAGACCCTGAGATAATATGAGGAAGAAAGCTTGAGAGGAACCAGACTCAAAAGGGAACCCATCCTCATCTGGGTGACAATGAATAGTGCAATTATAAATAATTCCCTTCTATAATTGTGTACTACATGGTCAAAGAGTGCAATTGTGTAAACAGGAAATTCATTGTAGTTTTCACATGAAATATATTTTGTTGAAGTTATCGGCTGTGTACTGATGGAGACTTGAGTGCAAAACTGTTCATGGCAATTGCAGTCCTAAAGCTATCATAGCAATTGAAGTTCTAAGCCATCATAACAAAACTGTTCATATCAACTGCAATCTAAAGCCATCTTCATGGTTTTTAAGTGATATTTCTATCAGTTCTACTGGACAAACCTTGTGACGTCATGGTTCCACCAGACTGAAATGTTGACTTCTGATTGGAAGGATGTGAGTTCAAATCCAAGCACAGCCAAGCTACCACTGCTGAGCCCTTGAGCAAGGCCCTTAAACCTCAACTGCTCAATTGTGTAAATGAGATTAATGTAAGTTGCTTGGGTGAATGTAAGTCGCTTGTGTCCAACTGTGTCCAATTTATATTATATTATTATATTGTTCTTTATTGATCAAAGACATACATGGTCTAATCTGAGTGTAAAATGAGCATATGCAAATGATTTTATTAGGATTTAGAGGAAAAAGCAATAGCAGTAAAAATCAGGCATAGGAAGTTTGCAGCATAGCACATCCAAGGCATGTACAGTGGTGCCTGAAAGTTTGTAAACCCTTCAGAATTTTTCTGCATAAATATGACCTAAAACATCATCAGATTTTCACACAAGTCCTCAAAGTCGATAAAGAGAACCCAACCCAGATAGCAAGCACTTTTGGGCCAATTCTGGTAGAAATACGTCACTGTCGGCTCAATGCCGGCATCGGCGAAAAGAAAACTGGCCAGAGCCCTGCCCACTGTTCACACTAGTTCTGGCTGTCAGACAGTTTTTACTATGTGGCCAATCTCAGCTGAAAGCAGGTGTACATGTGGCAGGTCCATCCTCAGTGTAGCTGTGTGTATCTACTTTCGGCCCGAGTTTGTTACATCACAGTCGGGCCACATCTAGAATTAAGGAACTCAGCCGCCGGAAAAAAAAGTTTGCTGCCTTAAAAAAATGAAAAGAAAGGAAAAGCTTTGACGGTGTCAGGGTTGTAAGTAGAGACAGATGCAAGTGCGGATAGGGAGAGTGGAACATTTAATTATATTCAAAACAAAAAAATACAAACACGTGGCAAAGTACAAGAAAAGGAAACATAAAACAACAGCGAGCATGACATGAAACAACTAGACAGATCAAACAACGCAAGACAATGAGTGCTGTACAAACTGTGATTTAAATACCCATGTTAATGAGCCAATAACATGAATCAGGTGAAACAAGACATGTGACTAGGTGCAGTGACTGATGCGAATCGTAGTCCTTCTCTGGTATTTACATGACGGACTCTTTAATGCGTGGCTTCTGAAGCGTGTAATCATTTCAGGAGGGGGTCCTGGATACCACGACCCAATGTTCCTAAGCATTTCCAAATTCACTTGCGTGTCATCCCTCGCGTGGCCAGAAAGAGGACGCTTGATGTGTTCTGTGAGGTTCAGATGTGGGCAGTCTTTTCCACACCACAGAGAGATGACACGAGCTCAAGGCAGAGCCCGAGGGGGGAGCGACGTTGGCCATGGAGCTAGAGGGGGAAGCGACACTCTCTGCGAGGTCAGAGAGGGGAGCGAAGTTCTCCGCGAAGCCCAAGGAAGGAGCGATGCTCTCCGCAAAGCATGCAGGGGGAGCGATGTCCTCAGCGGAGCAAGAAGGGGAAGTGACATGCGGCACAAAACAGAGAAAAGGAGCGACATCTTTAGTGGAGCACTGAGGCAGAGTGACGTCCTCAGCCGAGCAGAAAGGCGGAGCAACATCCTCAGCCGAGCAGGAAGGCGGAGCGACGTCCGAATTGGGGCCTGGCGTAGTGACGTCCGAGGTGGAGCAGGAAGATAGAGCGGAGCTCTCGGCCAACTGGGGATACTGAGCAATGTCCTCAACTGAACAGGGAGGCTAAGCGGCGTCCTCAGCTGAACAGGGAGGCTGAGCGGTGTCCTCAGCTGAACAGGGAGGCTGAGCGACGTTCTCAGTTGAATCGGGTGGCTGTGTGATATCCACAGTAGGGGGGGGGGGGGGGGGAGATCTTACACATGGCTTTCAGCCATGCTTCAGTGGCCCTAATCCACGATTCCCTCCCCCGTGGTTCTATCTTCAGGGACTCCAAGATTTTCTACTGGGTCGAAAAAAAAATCTGCTGCATCCATTAGAGGGTCTTACGTTCTGTCAAGGTTGTAAGCAGAGACGGATGTAAGTGGAGATAGGGAGAGTGGAACATTTAATTATATACAAAACAAAAACACAAACATGTGGCAAAGTACAAGAAAAGGAAACATAAAACAACAGTGAGCATGACATGAAACAACTAGACAGATCAAACAACGCAAGACAATGAGTGCTGTACAAACCGTGACTTAAATACCGTGTTAATGAGCCAATAACGTGAATCAGGTGGAACAAGACATGTGACTAGGTGCAGTGACTGATGGGAATCGTAGTCCTTCTCCGGTATTTACACGACAGGCAGTTAAATCGGTTAGGATCCTCTAGGCTGCAGTCGAGTCTTCATTTTCAAGAAAATCATTTCAGCTGAAAAAGGTAAGTAATTTGATTTAGTAGTCTACTTTATTGTTTGACATTTAAAATGTGAAGAACAATTTTTTTTATATCTTTATAATGGTATATGTGATGGTGATGAGAACATAACGTCAGAAAACCCACACAGCTTGACATGTGTCTCTTAACATTCATTAAATTTAAATAGCTTGTCTTTAATAGAAAAACTGCTGATTATGCACTGCACTATACCATATTCATGAGAAAGTTGAATTTTGTATTTGTATTATTTGATTTTTGCATAAATTCAATTAGTTGTTTTCAACGAGTGATTAAAAGAACCAGTTCATTTGAGTCATGTTTGTCGGATACGCTGGTGGCGCTGTCTTATTTTATTATATTTATTTTATTTTACACAATGTTTATGGCTTATGCAGTTTCCTTATAAGTAGCCTACAGACTCATTTGTCTTTATGCTTTTGCAATGTGCATAGTATTTGTGATTATGGAATTGATTATGGATTTTAGCATAGTTGGTCACGTGTTCATCTTCCATGCCGGAGGTGCGAGCTCAAGACCCGCTGGGATCAGGTTTAAAAAAATATATTTTCTTTCTTTCTTTCTTTAAGGAATAAAGATAGTTAAAACAATTTAAACACGAACTGACTTTCATTCATGGTTTATGCTAGGGTTAGGGTTAGTCATTTAGTCATCTATGCGTAGGTCCGACGCAGAAGCATAAATCGGCTGATGCCTCAAATTGCAGGAGAAGTTGTCAACTGTTTTGGTTCTGAGAAAGTTGAGTTATAAGATAGCCAATGTATCCCATTTCTGTAAGAATTTAATGTCTTTGATTTTTCTACTTATGTTTATTAGATGCTGTCCGAAAGAACCCATTATCATCAACAAATGCTGAAATTGTGACGGTGATGAAAAGGTGGCTGCAACTGGCTTCAGACCGTGAAGGAGGATGGAAGTAGCAGTAGCTTGCCCTTGATATACACGCATTGCATTACATTCTAACTGATAAAAATAATCTGTTCTACATGTTAAATTCACATTTTTGTTTTGTTCATTTATGTCATTGTTGTGTATGCATTGTTGTTAAAAGTTAATGTTTAATGTAATTCTTGAAATTTGATGGCCTGCAAAATATTTTCTATATGAGTTGAACTTACAAATAAAAAAATATTAATTTAAACTGCTTTATTTTTGTCATTCTATTTGAGTATGACAATTTTTAATTCATTAATGAATTATTAATTATGAAAAAAATGAATGTGGTAATTTAATAATGTCTGGGTCAAATCTGGGTTACACATCATTTCTATTCACAATAGTGCATGGGCCACATCCATTACTTCTGCTCAGTTTACAGTGTGTGGGCCAGATCTGGGCCACATCCATTATTCTGCTCAGTTTATAGTGCGTGGGCCAGATCTGGGCCGAGGACCCAGGCATATACCGGGCCAGAACTAAAGCAAGTGGGCCAGACAAATTTTGCTATCTGGGAATTAAACAAAGGAGACAAAAGTATACTTTCTTACAACCCAAATTCCAAAAAAGTTGGGACACTGTGTAAAATATAAATAAAAACAGAATGCAATGATTTGCAAATCTTATAAACCCATATTTTATTCACAATAGAACATAGAAAACATATCAAATGTTTAAACTGAGGAAATGTACCATTTTAAGGAAAAAATAAGGTAATTTTGAATTTGATGGCAGCAACACATCTCAAATAAGTTGGGACAAGGCTATGTTTACCACTGTATAGCATCCCCTCTTCTTTTAACAACGGTCCATATACGTCTGGGAACTGAGGAGACCAGTTGCTGGAGTTTTGGGAGAGGAATGTTGTCCCATTCGTGTCTGATACAGGATTCTAGCTGCTCAACAGTCCTGGGTCTTCTTTATTGTAATTTTTGTTTCATGATGCGCCAAATGTTTTCAATGGGTGAAAGGTCTGGACTGCAGGCAGGCCAATTCAGCACCCAGACTCTTCTGCTACAAAGCCATGCTGTTGTATTAGATGCAGTATGTGGTTTAGCATTGTCTTGCTGAGATATGCAAGGCCTTCCCTGAAAAAGATGTTGTCTGGATGGAAGCATATGTTGCTCTAAAACCTGTATATACCTTTCAGCATTGATGGTGCCTTTCTAGATGTGCAAGCTGCCCATTCCATAGGCACTAATGCACCCCCATACCATCAGAGATGCAGGCTTTTGAACTGAGCGCTGATAACAAGCTGGATGGTCCCTCTGCTCTTTAGTCCAGAGCGGTGGTTCCCAACCCAAGGGTCGCGGTCCCCACTAGGGGTCGCTAAAGATTTATGAGGGGCCGCCAAGCTAACTCTAGTTTGAGGGTTACAAGAGGAAGAAATAATGATTTTTAAAAAATGTAAAACAGCACAATAAATAAATCCATTTTAACATTGGGAATTTTTTTAACTGTGTATCATGAGAATGGGAAAGGATGGACGAAGCTTTTTTTTAAAAAAAAGACACAGCAAAATTCACATTGCTCGTTCTAATTGTACAGTGCAACACTCAAAACAAGAAGTGTTAAGTTCCCTCTCTTTCTTTCTCGCTATGCTGCTAACGGAGCAGCGCCCTTCCGCATTCCACAGAGCGCATTCCAGCGCCATTCATAAAGACTCACGTTTTGTTTACCTCTGCCATGTGCCTTTTTGTTTTCATGTTCACGTCATGTCCCCGCCTCCTTATTTCTCATTGGTTCATGTTCCTTCATTGATCATTGGTTTCAGGTGTCTTTGATTTTGTGTATGATTTGTGTGTGTTTAAATACCCCTGTTTGTTTCCACTTCCTCGCGGAGTATTAGATTAGTTTCTAGTTTAGTTTAGTTTAGTTTAGTTTAGTTTAGTTTAGTTTAGTTTGAAAGTATCTTAGTGAAATGTTTCCGTAGCTCTATGTCCGTAGTCCGTAGCTCTGTATTCGTAGTTCTAAGTCTATTTCCGTAGCTCCGTGTTCGTGGTTCCCAAACCACCTCCTTTCCTCACGTGTTTTTTCCCTGTGTTTCGATTACTTCCATTTTGGATTACTACTGTGTTTTGATTACTGCATTTGTGGATTACTGCCTTTTTTCGTGTGAATAAACTTTTCTGAATTAACTGACGTCTCCCCAGTGCATGCATCCTGACTCCTCTGCCTACCTGCTTACATAACAAGAAGGTAACTAGTCAAACAAATAAATATGGCAAAGTGCACTAAAAAGAAAACAAGGATTTATTTGGACAGTTGCAGTGCCCTCCACTAATATTTGCACACTTGGTAAATATGAGCAAAAGCTGTGAAAAACTATCTTTATTGTTTAACCTTTTATCTTTTGTTAAAAAAAATCACAAAAATACTCTGCTGTCATGGATATCAAACAATTGTTTGTTTATTAAAACAACACAGGTTTATTTTAAAAAAATCTTTGTTAAATATAGGTTTGCAACAATTATTTGCACCTCTATGAATTCATATGAGAAAAAATATATTTGAAGTATATTCCCATTATTTTCCTTTTTATAGTACACCTGGGTGAACAGGAAATTGTTCAACCATGACTTCCTGCTTCACAGGGGTATAAATATGAGGTAACACATAGGTCAAATTCCCTTAGTCATTCATAACAATGGGAAAGACCAAGGAATATAGCAAAAGGTTGTTGAGCTTCACAAAATGAGAAGTGGCTATAAGAAAATAGCACAAGCATTGAAAATGCCCATTTCCACCATCAGGGCAATAATTAAGAAGCTCCAGTCAACTGGAAAAGTTATGAATCAGCCTGGAATTGGACGTGTCTATATTGTCTCAACTCACTGTGAAGAGGATGGTTCGAGTGGCTAAAAAATCTCCAAGGATCACAGCTGGAGAATTGCAGAAGTTAGTTTCATCTTGGTGTAGTCAGCGTTCTGTTAACCATCAAAACGATTGCACGCAACAAGCTAGACGTGCACAATGACTTTCGTCTGGCTGGCATGAAAATCATGCCTGCTATCCAATCTCTAGCTCAAGAAATGCAGGCCCAAAGCAAATTGTATAGCCTTTCACATACAAGAAATGGCATGAATAAATATGCATATAATTTTATATAATTTAAAAATATGCAAAGGATGTTGAATGTTAAAATAGGGGTCTCCTGGAAAAAAGGTTGGGAACCTTTTTTTTTTTAGTTTTTTTTTAGTTACACTTACTTTTCCAGCCTTTTGTTGCACCCATTTTTTTTTAGACGTGTTGCAGCCATCAAATTCAAAATTACCTTATTATTTTCTTAAAATGGTACATTTACTCAGTTTAAACATTTTATATGTTTTCTATGTTCTGTTGTGAATAACATATGGGTTTATGAGATTTGCAAATCATTCCATTCTGTTTTTATTTACATTTTACAAAGCATCCCAAATTTTTTGGAATTGAGGTTGTAGTAATTTACCTAATTTATCCCTGAAGGTATTTAATTTAGACCAAATTAGGTGAATCCATTGATGTTTGCTGAACTATGTGACAAAAGAGAAACACACACATTTGAAATATACAAATTTTGTGACTCGCTGTATAAATATTCCGTGGAGTTCACACTGATGTTCCAAAGTTCTCATGCATCTCTGTCTTGCAACAGTGATGACTTGGGTGAGATCAGGCAGAAATCAAAAACACTGATGATCAGATATAAATATTCTAATGCCCAACTTACATATGTTTGTGAGTTTCTGGGATTTATACTGAGGAGTGATAAGGTGCATCAATGTTCCTGCCTCTCCTCATTAAAGTACTACTGAGTGGTCAGTTGTTCAAAGTGAATTCCTGGGGTGGAATTCCAAATCACACCCCACCATCCCACGCACTACACTTTGGTGACAACTTGTTCCATTTCATAAAATGCCTAGGTCATGAGCCTGTAGTGTTGTACATTTACAAAATTTACTTAATTTCCAATTGTGGTTTTACAATGCATTTAAAACCAAAGAAGACATAATGTAGTTGCTGAGGTCCCTGTGCAAGAAAGTGGAGAGATTACACATCCATTAAGCATCCAATTATCACACCAACAACACAGTACATGAAAAAGGAGGTTATCATTTCCTGAGCATTTTACTGATTTGATGTGTCTGGCAGGGAAATATATTTGGTGATATAATACCAGATGTTTGGAGTGGAGTGGCCTGTAGTCTTGAGATTGTAGACTGCTGGCCATTCTGGTTGTATCTTGTGTATCGCAGTGCCATTATTTTTTCCTTCATCACATTGATATCAGTAATTCATAATAGTAGGAAATTTTTTTTATCAGATGGAATTAATTTACAAGAGTTGCTGAGTAATCGCTAATGTATAATAAATATATAATAATAAATTATCTATTGACCACGTCACCATGAGTTTCTGCGAGGTAAACAATGTTGCTCTAAAACAAATTGTTGCTTTCTGAATTTCTTTGTACAGCTGCAGTCATAACCCTGGTCTTTAAATTTATGTTTGCCATGGTAACTACCTTGATCTTTTTCCTCTCTCTCTCTCTCTCTCTCTCTCTCTCTCTCTCTCTCGCTCTCTCTCTTTCTCTCTTCTGATAAATAATTTGCTTACTTTTGATTTCTTGTCTTCTTATGGCTATTAATTATAACTTTAAGCTTAGTGTTGTCTTTGCCTCTCTCTGTTTCTCGCTGGTCAGAGAATACGGATATGGATATACAATATCTCACAAAAGTGAGTACACCCCTCACATTTTTGTAAATATTTTATTATATCTTTTCATGGGACAACACTGACAAAATGACACTTTGCTACAATGTAAAGTAGTGAGTGTACAGCTTGTATAACAGTGTAAATTTGCTGTCCCCTCAAAATAACTCAACACACAGCCATTAATGTCTAAACCGCTGGCAACAAAAGTGAGTACACCCCTAATTGAAAATGTCCAAAGTGTCAATATTTTGTGTGGCCACCATTATTTTCCAGCACTGCCTTAACCCTGTTGGGCATGGAGTTCACCAGAGCTTCACAGGTTGCCACTGGAGTCCTCTTCCACTCCTCCATGATGACATCACAGAGCTAGTGGATGTTAGAGACCTTACGCTCCTCCACCTTCCGTTTGAGGATGCCCCACAGATGCTCAATAGGGTTATGTCTGGAGACATGCTTGGCCAGTCCATTACCTTTACCCTCATCTTCTTTAGCAAGGCAGTGGTCATCTTGAAGGTGTGTTTGGGGTCGTTATCATGTTGGAATACTGCCCTGCGGCCCAGTTTCCGAAGAGAGGGGATCATGCTCTGCTTCAGTATGTCACAGTACATGTTGGCATTCATGGTTCCCTCAATGAACTGTAGCTCCCCAGTGCCAGCAGCACTCATGCAGCCCCAGACCATGACACTCCCACCACCATGCTTGACTGTAGGCAGACACGCTTGTCTTTGTACTCCTCACCTGGTTGCCGCCACACACGCTTGACACCATCTGAACCAAATAAGTTTATCTTGGTCTCATCAGACCACAGGACATGGTTCCAGTAATCCATGTCCTTAGTCTGCTTGTCTTCAGCAAACTGTTTGCGGGCTTTATTGTGCATCATCTTTAGAAGAGGCTTCCTTCTGGGACGACAGCCATGCAGACCAATTTGATGCAGTGTGCTTCGCATGGTCTGAGCACTGACAGTCTGACCCCCCACCCCTTCAACCTCTGCAGCAATGCTGGCAGCACTCATACGTCTATTCTGGATATGATGCTGAGCACGTGCACTCAACTTCTTTGGTCGACCATGGCGAGGCCTGTTCTGAGTGGAACCTGTCCTGTTAAACCGCTGTATGGTCTTGGCCACCATGCTGCAGCTCAGTTTCAGGGTGTTGGCAATCTTCTTATAGCCTGGGCCATCTTTATGTAGAGCAACAATTTTTTTTTTTCAGATGCTCAGAGAGTTCTTTGCCATGAGGTGCCATGTTGAACTTCCAGTGTCCAGTATGAGAGAGTGTGAGAGCGATAACACCAAACTTAACACACCTGCTCCCCATTCACACCTGAGACCTTGTAACACTAATGAGTCACATGACACCGGGGAGGGAAAATGGCTAATTGGGCCCAATTTGGACATTTTCACTTAGGGGTGTACTCACTTTTGTTGCCAGCGGTTTAGACATTAATGGCTGTGTGTTGAGTTATTTTGAGGGGACAGCAAATTTACAAGCTGTTATACAAGCTGTACACTCACTACTTTACATGTCATTTCTAAGTGTCATAAGTGTCATTTCTTCAGTGTTGTCCCATGAAAAGATATAATAAAATATTTACAAAAATGTGAGGGGTGTACTCACTTTTGTGAGATACTGTAGCTCTATTATAATTTTTCACATTATTTATTATAATACCTACTGTTTTGTGTCATAGCAGCCAAACTATTTTGTAGTTGGAGCAGTTGTGGATTCATGTCATGGTGCATGTATAGGGCCCCAACAATGGTTCAAGCTCAGGGGTCCCCACCACGCTAAGTCTGCCCCTGGTGTTTGGACTTGATCTTGGCTCAGTCTTGCTTTCATTTGGACTTGATCTTTAACACTTAGTCTTGACTCGATTATAGCTTTTCCTGGTCTTGGACCTGACAATGGCAGTCTTGACTACAGTTCTAGTTATATATCTAATGTTTTGCTGTGTGCTTTGGGGGTCATTGTCATGTTGGAAGGTAAACCTTCTTCTCATTGACAACTTTCTGGCAGAGGGCAGCAGATTTTCCTCAAGAATTTGACGGTATTTTGCCCCATCCATTTTCCTTCTATCCTGACAAGTGCTCCAGTCCCTGCTGCAGAGAAACACCCCCATAAAAAGATATTACCACTCCATGCTTTACTGTAGGAATAGTGTTATTTGGATGGTGAGCTGTATTGGATTTCCGCCAGACATATCGTTTGGTGTTGAGGCCAAATAATTCATCTGACCATAACACCCTTTTCCATGTGGCCTCAGAATTTTTAAGGTGCGTTTTGGCAAAGCTTGGTTGTGGGTGGCTTTTTTCTTGCAACCCTCCCATACAAGCCACATTTGTGGAGAATTTGTGATATTGTTGTCACATGCACACAATGACCACTCTTTGTCATAAATTCCTGCAACTGCTTCAGAGTTGCTGTAGGCCTCTTGGTAGCCTCTCTGACCAATTTCCTCCTGGCTCTTTCATCCAGTTTGGAGTGACATCCTGATCCAGGGAGGGTCTGTGTTGTACCAAATACCTTCCACTTCTTAATAATAGACTTCACTGTGCTCCTAGGAATTGATAAAGCCTTTGAATTTTTTTGTATCCATCTCCTGACTTCTGCCTGTCCACAACTTTATCCCAGAGATCTTTTGACAGTGCCTTGCCACCCATACTTGATATTTTGCTTCAGTTGCACTACAAAATGCTCCAGTGAAGCTCCTTTCATGCTGAGCTAATCAAAATGATCACAAATGATCAGTGTACAAGTCATTTTTAGGAGGGGGGTGATCCTTTTTCCAACTCAGTGATTCTGTTTTTATTTATTTTTCTGACATGTTGGTGTTATATCTTTCACTTGGATGTTATAAGTTGAACTGAGTAAATCATTCAATTTAATTAAATACAGTTTTATTTGTATAGCGCTTTTAACAATGGTCATTGTCCCAAAGCAGCTTTACAGAAACATATACATTCAGGATGTAGATTTTAAATGTATGAAATTATCCCCAATGAGCAAGCCAGAGGTAATGGTGACTGTGGCAAGGAAAAACTCCCTGAGAGTTGAAATGAGGAAGAAACCTTGAGAGGAACCAGATTCCTATGAGGGAGAAACCTTGAGAGGAACCAGACTCAAAAGGGAACCCATTCTCATCTGGGTGACACCGGATAGTGTAATAATAAATAAATCCATACTATAAATTTACCAATACTACATCGTCAAATAGTGCAGTTGTGTAACCAGGAAAATTAATTACAGTTTTTACATGAAGTCTGTTTTGTTGAACTTCTCCACTGTTCACTGATGGAGACTTAAGTGCAAAACTGTTTGTGGCAATTGTAGTCATAGCCATCATAGCATAAATGTTCATATGAATTGAGGCCCAAAGCCATCTTTATGGTTTTAAGTGGTAACAGCCTCAGTAATCTCAATTATCTTCCTCAGCGGCAGCATGTGACTTCCAATTGATGAGAACTCCAAGCAGAAGTAGGGCATCAGGATGGATCAGGCAGGTCCAGAGAGCAGAAGGGGTCGGGATCGTTGGTATCTCAGGAGTATCATGTGCAGCTCGACAGAAAGAGAGAGGGAGAGAGGGGGAGAAAGAGATTATTAGGTATGCTTATTGTCCCGTAATGGTTAAGGACAATGTACTTTGCGCGAGTGCAAGCAGGGACGCCGGAAAGACCAGCTATGACAGCTGGTACTTTGCGTGAGTGTAAGCAGGGACTCCGGTAAGACCAGCTATGACAGCATAACTAAAAGGGAGAGCCAGAAGGTAACACAGACATGAGGGCTCCCTGGGACACAAGGCGGCCAGCTACCCCACAATCAACAAACCTGGATGAACGTGTGAAAGTGGGGGGGAAGCAGCATCCAAACATCCCAGTTCACCACAACACTCTATGCCTGTGAGACCTCTAGATCTGCTCCTTTACCTAAGGAAAAAAAACTATTCAGAAAAAGCTTGACTAAACAAATATGTTTTCAGCCTGGACTTAAACACTGCGGCTGTGTCTGAGTCCCGAACACTAATTGGAAGGCTGTTCCATAACCGTGGGGCTTTGTAAAAGAAAGCTCTTCCCCCTGCTGTAGCCTTCACTATTCGAGGTACCGACAAATAGCTTGCACCTTTTGATCGAAGTAGGTGTGGCGGATCATAAAAGACCAAAAGTTTGCTTAGATACTGTGTCGCGAAGCCATTTAGCGCTTTATAAGTCAATATTAGTATTTTATAATCAATACAAAATTTCACTGGGAGCCAATGCAGTGTGGATAAGATAGGGGTGATGTGGTCATATCTTCTGTTTCTAGTGAGGACTCTTGCAGCTGCATTCTGGACTAACTGGAGTTTTTATATGCTCCTACTGGAACATCCAGACAGTAAGGCATTACAATAATCCAACCTAGAGGTGATGAAAGCATGAACTAATTTTTCTGTGTCCTGTAATGACATTATATTTCTTATCTATATGGGCGTCAAATGAAAGACTGGAGTCAATCACACCAAGGTCTTTTACTGCTGCACATGATGAAACAGAGAGGTCATCCTCAACTTTATTAAGCTGTTGTCTGTCAGCTGACTTTGCTAAAACATACAACTGTGTGTCATCAGCATAACAGTGGAAGCTAATTCCATGTTTACGAATAGTTTGACCCAGAGGTAGCATATATAGAGAAAAAAGCAGTAGGCCTAAAACAGAACCTCGCGGAACACCAAGCTTTACCTCATTATGCATCAAGAAGTCACCATTTACATCTACGAACTGATAGCGATCAGTCAAATAAGACTTAAGCCAGGAGAGGGCCATTCCATTAATGCCAACAACGTTTTCTAGTCTATCAAGTAGAGTAGTATGATCAATTGTATCAAAAGCTGCACTAAGGTTAAGGAACACAAGCAAGGAGACACAACCCTGATCAGTAGTACAGCTACTAGTACAGCCAGTAGTTGATCATTTACCACTTTAACCAGCACTGTCTCTGTGCTATGATGAGGCCTAAATCCTGAATGATACATTTCATGAATGTTATTCCTATGTAGGTACGAGCATAGCTGCTGTGCTACAACCTTTTCTAAGATCTTGGAGATAAAGTGGAGATTTGATATTGGCCTGTAGCTGGACAATTGACAGGGCTCGAGCTCAGGTTTTTTAATCAGGGGTTTGATAACTACTAGTTTAAATGATTTAGGTACATAGCCAGTGCTAAGGGAAGAATTGATCATTTTTAGAAGGGGTTTGATTACTTCTGGAATAATCTGTTTGAAGAAACATGTAGGTAAGGGATCTAGTATACAAGTTGATGATTTTGATGAAGAAATTAATTAAATTAGTTCGGTCTCTCTAAGGGGAGTAAAACATTCTAATCATTGATTTGATACTGCTATATTATTATCTACAGGGTTAGTCATAAGACTGTCTGGTTTTAAATTAATAGTCTGAATTTTTTGTCTAATAATTTCAATTTTGCCAATGAAAAAATTCATGAAATCATCGCTGCTATTTAATGATTGTGTGCATGTTTCTGTGGCGGTTATATTCCTATTTAATTTTGCTACAGTATTAAATAAGAATCTATGATTATTTTTGTTATCTTCAATTAAGGTGGAGAGATAGACTGATCTAGCAGCACTAAGAGATTTCCTATAGTTCACGAGTGTCTCCTTCCATGCTTTTTGAAATACTCCCAATTTGGTTTGACGCCATTTACGTTCTAATTGTCGAGTGGTCTGTTTTAAGGTACGTGTGTGATCATTTTACCAGGGTGCTAGCTTCTTCTCTCGAATTAGCATTGACTCTAAGCATTCAGTCACCTGATCAAGTTCTTTGGGATCAGACGGTGATCGAATCATAGCTGATATCTCTGGGAGGTTATTGATAAAACTCTGTGCAGTAGCATGACGTGAATGTACGTTTGACATGGTAGCGTGGCGAGGTGCATATATTATGATCAATACGCAATTTACACGAGATGAGATGATGTGAGATAGCTTCAGACTGTGGAAATGTGACTATATTTTCCATGTTTAATCCAAATGTTAGTATGAGATCAAGAGTGTGACCTCTTGAGTGGGGGATGAGTGGGTCCTATTACATTCTGATTGACCTCTATTGAGACTAAGATAGACACCACCGCTGTTCTCAGAGGATCTTCCAGGTTATCAAAATGACTATTAAAGTCACCAACAATTAATGCTTTGTCTAAAGAAACAACCATATTTGAGATAAAATCTGCAAATTCACCAAGGAATTCAGAATATGGCCCTGTGGGTCTGTAAATATTGATTAGTGGAATCGACTCGGTAGACTTATTTTTTGTGGCTACATATGTTATACCAGTATGAAGAACTTCAAATGAGTTGAACTTATGGCTAGGTTTTTGTGTGATGCCTAGATTATCATTATAGATGAGTGCGACACTTCCTCCTCTGCCAGTTAGACAGGGCTTATGTATATAACTGTATCCAGGAGGACTGGCTTCATTTAATGCTATATACTCATTTGGTTTAATCCATGTTTCTGTTAAACACATTAAATGAAACTCCTGATCGGTAATGGTTTCATTAACAATAAGTGCTTTAGACGCAAGAGATCTAATGTGTAACAGTCCTAGCTTCAGATCAAAGGTGCTGGCTGTGCATTCAGTATAGTCTAATTTTATGTTAATTAGGTTACTAAAACAAACTTTCTGAAAATTTATAGATTTTTGTTCAGCTCGGGGAACAGATATTGTGAACATAGCTGTTGTTATTTGAACTTGTACTTACTTTTAGTCATATGGTGTGTAGTATCTTGGAGATCCACTCCAAGTCTGCTGGGGATAAAATACAGCTGGATAAAACAAAAACGGTGCCCATCTTCATTTTAGGCTGAAAAGCAACAAAATGTGATTATTTTAAAGGGGGGTGATTCTTTTCTATACCCACTGTATATACTTTTATCACTTTTTCCACATTTTGTTATGTTACAGCCTTATTCCAAAATGGATTAAATTTATTGTTTTTCTCAAAATTCCACAAACAATACCCCATAATGACAACGTGAAAGAAGTTTGTTTGAAATCATTGCAAATGTATTAAAAATAACAAAAAAAAAATCACATGTACATAAGTATTCACAGCATTTGCCATGACATTCAAAACTGAGCTCAGGTGCATCCTTGAGATGTTTCTACAACTTGATTGGAGTCCACCTGTGGTAAATTCAGTTGATTAGACATGATTTGGAAAGGCACACACCTGTCTATATAAGGTGCCACAGTTAACAGTGCATGTCAGAGCACAAACCAAGCCATGAAGTCCAAGGAATTGTCTGTAGACCTCTGAGACAAGATTCTATCGAGGCACAGATCTGGGGAAGGGTACAGAAAAATTTCTGCAGCATTGAAGGTCCCAGTGAGCACAGTGGCCTCCATCATCTGTAAATGGAAGAAGTTTGGAACCACCAGGACTCTTCCTAGAGCAGGCCGCCCGGCCAAACTGAGCGATCGGGGGAGAAGGGCCTTAGCCAGGGAGGTGACCAAGAATGCGATGGTCACTCTGACAGAGCTCCAGCATTTCTCTGTGGAGAGAGGAGAACCTTCCAGAAGAACAACCATCTCTGCAGCACTCCACCAATCAGGCCTGTATGGTAGAGTGGCCAGATGGAAGCCACTCCTCAGTGAAAAGCACATGACAGCTGCCTGGAGTTTGCCAAAAGGACTCTCAGACCATGAGAAACAAAAATTGAACTCTTTGGCCTGAATAGCAAGTGTCATGTCTGGAGGAAACCAGGCACCGCTCATCACCTGGCCAATACCATCCCTACAGTGAAGCATAGTGGTGGCAGCATCATGCTGTGGGATGTTTTTCAGCGGCAGGAACTGGGAGACTAGTCAGGATTGAGGGAAAGATGAATGCAGCAATGTACAGAGACATCCTTGATGAAAACCTGCTCCAGAGCGTTCTGCACCTCAGACTGGGGTGAAAGTTCATCTTCCAACAAGACAATGACCCTAAGCACACAGCCAAGATAACAAAGGAGTGGCTATGGGACAACTCTGTGAATGTCCTTGAGTGGCCAGAGTCCAGACTTGAACCCGATTGAACATCTCTGGAGAGATCTGAAAATGGCTGTGCATCAAGGCTCCCCATCCAACCTGATGGAGCTTGAGAGGTCCTGCAAATAAGAATGGGAGAAACTGCCCAAAAATAGGTGTGCCAAGCTTGTAGCATCATACTCAAAAAGAATTGTGGCTGTAATTAGTGCTAAAGGTGCTTCAACAAAGTATTGAGCAAAGGCTGTGAATACTTATGTACGTGAGCAAAGATTTCAAACAAACTTCTTTCACATTGTCATTATTGGGTATTCTTTATATAATTTTGAGGAAAATAATGAATTTAATCCATTTTGAAATAAGGCTGTAACATAACAAAATGTGGAAAAAGTGAAGCGCTGTGAATACTTTCCGGATGCACTGTAATCAGCCTATATGGGATTGATTGTGTTTGCACTTGTCTAACCCATTTGGTAAACCAAAATGGGCCCCATTTGTGTTGCCCATTTTGAGCCTATTAGTGACCCAACTAGGAGCCACATAGGGAGCCCACCTGGGTTCACCCATGTGGGACCTACTTAGGTGACCCAAGTGGGCCCCAGATAAGATGCCCATTTTGGGCCCATGCCCACTCAGTACCCCTGTAGCCCAAGTGTAACCCATGTGGGCCCCACATAAACATGTTGGCTGTGTTACCTATCATCAAAAGTAAAAGTGTTAGGAAGACACCACGGGAATAAGAGGACCCAAGTGCAGAACACAGACACAGGGGTACAGGTAGAACAGATTTTATTTAAGGTTAAAGGGAATAGGGGAAGTGTGAGAGAGGGGAGTAGATGAGTGGTCGAGGTTGGGATTCGAAATCGGGTCTGGAGCGTAAGGAGCGAGCATTCAAGAGGTGTGCCATGGGGAGGGGAGAGTGGGAGTGGGCTTGAGTGTTGTCGAGGCTGGGGCTTGAACTTGGGTTGGCGGCGTGCCAAGCTGGAGAACCATGGGGTACATATGTACATACCTAAAAATAACATGTTAACAAATGTAACTAAGAATAAATGACTTACACATCAGAAATTAGATCCTCTGCTGGATCAATTCACTCTTCAAAATGCAACTGATCATTGGAGTCGTGCGGTTCTTCTGAGGAAAAGGTGAACTCTTCCTCACTGTCCAGGACCATCTCAGGAGCTTCCTCATGTGTGTAGCATGCCAACATCCAAAAGCAATGAAATATCAATGAATCTGAGAAAGCTTGATGCCATATTTATTGCATTGATGAGGCGTGTTTACCAGGTTTGTATGGCTCGCCCAGGTCAGGGTTAGGTAAGGGTTAAACGCCATTTTCCATTCGTCCTCCTCCCTGATTCTGAATATAGGCTTTCTGCACGTCCAGTTTAGAGAAAATGGTGGCCCTGTGAAGTAGTTCAAATGTTGAACTGAGGAGAGGCAGGGGATACTTATTCTTCACTGTGATGTTGTTTAGGGCCCAGTAATCAATGCAAGGGTGTAACGAATGATCTTTTTTCTCCATGAGAAAGAAATTGGCACCCAGGGGGGAAGAAGAGGGTCTGATTATGCCTGTGGGAAGCGAATCATTGATGTTCCATGGCCTCTCGTTCATGGTTGGAAAGATTGTGCAGATGGCCAGTGGGCAGGGTGGTCCCAGGGAGCAGGTTGATGGTGCAATCCTATGGACGGTGAGGTGGTAGTGAGAGGGTCCACTCCTTGCTGAAGACCCAGGTCATGGTACTTGGGGACACTGCCAAGAGGTCAGGAGGGCTTGGGTCCAGGGAAGCTGTTGTGGCCACTACGGGTGGAAGAGCCAATTTCAGGCACAGAAGGGACTCCAGTTAGCAACCCTTCCTTCTCAGCAATCTATTTGGGGGTTATGCTTGCTCAGCCAAGAATGGCCCAGCACAAGTGGAGTGCATGTTGAGGAGACGAGGTTCAACTGAACCTGTTCACTGAACAATGAGCAGTGGGGCAGAATCTCCCATCTAGGGCATTAACAGTAATGGGGGGGGGGTCCTGTGGTTCAATGGGGAGGCCGGAATGGGATGCTAGCTCCATGTCCAGGAAGCTATCATCACCACCTGAGTCGATCATTGTGAGCAGGGGAGCGGAGAGCTGGTTGTGGCGTAGGGTGACTTGTATCTTGAAGTGGGATGGGGGGCAGGATAAATGGATGTTTGGCTCACCAGTAACCCCTTTTCTAGAGCCCCTCCTATTAGCCGAAGAGGTAGCCAGAAATTGGCCACAATAGATGCACACACCTGCCTGGAATCTACATTCACACTCAGCGGGGAGAGGATGAAGGAGTGGATGTTGCTTGGGGGCTGCATGGAGTCTCAAGGTCAGTGGGGTCAGGTGAATGGGAAACCGGGGGATAGCAGGGCCAACTGGCTCTCTCTCGGTGCTGCTCCCATATACGATTATCGGCAGCTTCTCTCCCTTGGATGGGATGATCGAATAGCAGTGAAGGAGGAGGAGAGGGTGGACCACAGAGGCATCACCCCATAGCAGTCCCATGATGTAGGCAATACTGGCTTCATTGGTTATTGGGTGCCTGGCACACATGAGGGAATATTCAAGGAGAAAAGACTTACATCTTCCTAGCTTGCCTGCATAGGGCTTGGGGTCGGGGATATGTGCTTCATGCTGTGAAGAGCTGGGGAAGGGAGCGCCAGAGTCTGCTAGGGAGGGCTGACTGGGCTGAGGGCTAGGAGGCGTCTGGGCCATTTTGGGAAAGACCCAGAGAAACTGCTGATAGAGGAGTTCAATTTGTTCTGCCACGTTATGGCTGCTGTTGGTCATGTTGGCTGAGGAGGGAGCCTGGGCTGGAGAGAGCTGTGCTCAGGGAGTCTTTGTTCGCTGGGTCCATGGTGGCGAGATCATACTGTTAAGACCACAGGAACGAGTGGACCCACAAGCAGAACACAGACACCAGAACTGAAGGTTAACAGGTTTTATTAAGAACTTGAGGAGGTGGGGATGTGTGGGAAAGGAATGTGGAGAATGTGTCAGTCAAGGCTCGGATTCGAACTTAGGTCAGCAGCGTGGGAGTTGGGTGCTCTTTCGCCATAAGGAAGGAGGAGAAAGGCAGAGCAGGATTCAAACTTTGGGTGACGGCGTGAGAGTCGAGTGCAGAGTCGGAGAGCCACGGGAAAGGCGAGGTGGGGCTGGGTGTAGCCGGAAGTGAGCAGGCAGGCTGGGTGAACTGTGAACCTGGGTCACAAGAAAACACAGGGTAAGTGACAGGATTATGCAACAGGTAAACACTAGACAACAACACATGGAAAACAATCACAAGTAGGCGTGTTACCGCACTGGAAGCCGGAACGAGCTGGCGATGAGTGGCTGAAGCAGGCTTTATATATGCTGCAGATTGGTGAGTTGATGAGGAGCAGGTATGTTCAATTAATAAATTGGGAGAGACGCGAAGTGGATCTATGCCAAGACACACACACACACACACACCAGGAACAAGAGAGAGAAAACACTGGAACACTAGGAAGGGGAAAAACAGGAAAACACAGGGATTTCTTCTGTTTTTGTGTATATCTCCTACTAAATAGTTTTAGATCTTCAAACGAAATGCAACATAAAACAAAGGCAACCTGAGTAAACACACAATAAAGTTTTTATTTACTTATTTTTTTTATCGAAGCAAAAAAAGTTATCCAAAACTTGTCACCCATGTGAAAAACTAATTGCCCCCTTAAACTTCTCGTTGTGCCACCTTTAGCAGCAATAACTGCAACCAAATGCTTCTGATAACTGGAGATCAGTCTTTCACAGTCTTCTTCTTTTCCTCTCGGCTGTTCCCTTCTGGGGTCGCCACAGCGAATCATTTGCCTCCATCTAGCCCTATCCCCTGCATCCTCTTCTCTCAGACTGACTACCTTCATGTCCTCCTTCACTACATCCATAAACCTCATCTTTGGTCTTCCTCTCGGCCTCCTGCCTGGCAGCTCTAACCTCAGCATCCTTTTACCGATATATTCACTCTCCCTCCTCTGAACATGTCCAAACCATCTCAACCTGGCCTCTCTAACTTTGTCTCCAAAACATCTCACATGTGCTGTCCCCCTGATGTACTCATTCCTGATCCTATCCATCCTCGTCACTCCCAAAGAGAACCTCAACATCTTCAGCTCTGCTACCTCTAACTCGTCCTCCTGTCTTTTCCTCAGTGCAACTGTCTCCAAACCATACAACATCGCTGGTCTCACTACTGTCCTGTACATCTTTCCTTTCATTCTTGCTGGTACTCTTTTATCACACAACAGACCTGACACTTTTCTCCACCCATTCCAACCTGCCTGCACACGCTTCTTCACCTCTTTTCCACACTCCCCGTTGCTCTGGACTGTTGACCCTAAGTACTTAAAATTCTGCACCTTTCTTTATCTCTTCTCCCTGTAACCTCACTGTTCCACTTGGATCCCTCTCATTCACACACATGTATTCTGTCTTGCTGCGACTTCATTCCTCTTCTCTCCAGAGCAAACCTCCACCTCTCTAGACTTTCCTCCACCTGCTCCCTGCTCTCACTACAGATCACAGTGTCATCCGCAAACATCATAGTCCATGGAGATTCCTGTCTGACCTCATCTGTCAGCCTGTCCATCACCACCGCAAACAAGAAGGGGCTCAGCGCCGATCCTTGATGCAGTCCCACCTTCACCGTGAACTCCTCTGTCACACCTACCGCACACCTTACCATTGTCCTACTGCTCTCATACATATCCTGCACCACTCTAACATAATTCTCTGCCACTCCAGACCTCCTCATACAATACCACAGCTCCTCTCTTGGCACCCTGTCGTACGCTTTCTCTAAATCTACAAAGACACAATGCAGCTCTTTCTGACCCTCTCTGTACTTCTCCATCAACATTCTCAAAGCAAATATTGCATCTGTAGTGCTCTTTCTTGGCATGAAACCATACTGCTGCTCACAAATGCTCACTTCTCCCCTTAGCCTTGCTTTCACTACTCTTTCCCACAACTTCATTGTATGGCTCATCAGCTTAATACCTCTGTAGTTTCCACAACTCTGCACATCTCCCTTGTTCTTAAAAATCGGCACCAAAACACTTCTCCTCCATTCCTCAGGCATCCTCTCACTCTCTAAGACCTCGTTGAACAACCTAGTTAAAAACTCTACTGCCATCTCTCCTAGACACTTCCATACCTCCACTGGTATGTCATCAGGACCAACCGCCTTTCCTCTCTGTATCCTCTTCAAAGCTCTCCTAACTTCACCCTTGCTAATCCTTTCTACTTCCTGCTCAACAATATTTGCCTCTACTACTCTTCTCTCTCTGTCATTTTCCTCATTCATCAGTTCCTCAAAGTACTCCTTCCATCTTTCCCTCACCCTCCTGTCACCTGTCAACACATTTCCATCTCTATCTTTAATCACGCTAACCTGCTGCACATCCTTACCATCTCTATCCCTCTGCCTCACCAACCGATACAAATCCCTCTCACCTTCCTTACTATCTAACCTTGCATACATGTCCTCATAAGCTTTCTGTTTAGCCTTTGCCACCTCTATCTTAACCTCACGCTGCATCTTCCTATATTCATTGTTTACTTTCCTCCGTCCTCTCACTGTCCCACTTCTTCCTAGCTAACCTCTTCTTCTGGATACTCTCCTGAACTTCCTCATTCCACCACCAAGTCTCCTTGTCTTCTTTCCTCCTTCCAGATGACACACCTAGGACCTTCCTACCTGTCTCCCTGATCACTTTGGCTGTAGTAGTCCAGTCATCTGGAAGCACCTCCTGACCACCTAAAGCCTGTCTCAACTCCTCCCTGAAAACCGCACAGCACTCTTCCTTTTCCAACTTCCACCACTTTGTCTTCTGCTCTGCCTTTGCTCTCTTCATCTTCCTCACCACCAGAGTCATCTTACACACCACCATCCTATGCTGTCTAGCTACACTCTCTCCTACCACTACTTTTCAATCACTAATCTCCATCAGATTACAGTGTCTACATAAGATATAGTCCACCTGTGTGCTCCTGCCACCACTCTTATATGTCACCCTGTGTTCCTGCCTCTTCTGAAAGTACGTGTTCACCACAGCCATCTCCATACTTTTAGCAAAGTCTACCAACCTCTGTCCTTCTGGGTTCCTTACCTGAAGATCAAACCTGTCCATCACTTCCTCATCCACACTATTCCCTTCACCAACATGTCCATTAAAGTCTGCCCCTATCACCACTCTCTCACCTCTGGGAACACTCTGCATCACTCTGCCTCACTTCCTCAAGCTCGCTCCAGAATCTGTCTTTACAGTGCTGTGGTGGAATTTTGTCCCACTCTTCTTTGCTTTAGTTCAGCCACATTGGAGGGTTTTCAAGCATGAACTGCCCATTTAAGGTCCTGCCATAGCATCTCAATTGGTTCAAGTCAAACTTTGACTAGGCCACTCCAAAACTTTAACTTTTTTGAGCAATTCAGAGGTGGACTTACTCCTATGCTTTGGATCATTGTCTTGCTGCATAATCCAGTTGCGCTTGAGTTTCAATTTACGGACTGAAGACCGGACATTCTCCTTTAGGATTTTCTGCTAGAGAGCAGAATTCATGTTTCCCTCAATTATTGCAAGTTGCCCAGGCCCTGAAACAGCAACGCATCCCCACACCATCACACTCTCGCCACCATGCTTGACCGTACATTAGGTATGATGTCCTTATTGTGGAATTTTGTGTTTGGTTTACGCCAGATGTAACAGGACCCCTGTCGTCCAAACAGTTCCACTTTCAACTCATCAGTCCACAGACCATTCTCCCAAAAGGTTTGAGAATCATCAAGGTGTTTTTTGGCAAAATTCAGATGAGGCTTAATGTTCTTCTGGGTTAGCAGTGGTTTTCACCTCACCACTCTTCCATGGATGCCAGTTTTGTCCAGTGTCTTTCTGATAATAGAGTCTTAAACAGTGATATTTATTGATGCAAGAGAGGACTGTAGTTCCTTTGATGTTGTCCTTGGCTCTTTTGTGACTTGCTGGATGAGTACAGCTGTGGCCAAAAGTTTTGAGAAAGACACAAATATTAATTTTCACAAAGTCTACTACTTCAGTGTTTTTAGATCTTTTTGTCAGATGTTACTAACTGTTACTGAAGTATAATCACAAGCATTTCATAAGTGTCAATGGCTTTTATTGACAATTACATGAAGTTTATGCAAAGAATCAATATTTGCAGTGTTGACCCTTCTTTTTCAAGACCTCTGCAATTTGCCCTGGCATGCTGTCAATCAACTTCTGGGCCACATCCTGACTGATGGCAGCCCATTCTTGCATAATCAATGCTTGGAGTTTGTCAGAGTTTGTGGGTTTTTGTTTGTCCACCTGCCTCTTGAGGATTGACCACAAATTCTCAATGGGATTAAGGTCTGGGGAGTTTCCTGGCCATGGACCCAAAATGTCGATGTTTTGTTCCCCGAGCCACTTCGTTATCACTTTTGCCTTGTGGCAAGGTGCCCCATCATGCTGGAAAAGGCATTGTTCGTCACCAAACTGTTCTTGGATGGTTGGGACAAGTTGCTCTCTGAGGATGTTTTTGTACCTTTCTTTATTCATGGCTGTGTTCTTAGGCAAAATTGTGAGTGAGCCCACTCCCTTGGCTGAGAAGCAACCCCACACATGAGTGGTCTCAGGATGCTTTACTGTTGGCATGACACAGGACTGATGGTAGCGCTCACCTTTTCTTCTCCAGACAAGCTTTTCTCCAGATGCCCCAGACAATCGGAAAGGGGATTCATCAGAGAAAATGACATTACCCCAGTCCTCAGCAGTCCAATCCCTGTACTTTTTGCAGAATAGCAGTCTGCCCCTGACTTTCCTGGAGAGAAGTGGCTTCTTTGCTGCCCTTCTTGACACCAGGCCATCCTCCAAAAGTCTTCACCTTACTGTGCCTGCAGATGCACTCACACCTGCCTGCTGTCATTCCTGAGCAAGCTCTGCACTGGTGGTGCCCCGATCCCGCAGCTGAATCAACTTTAGGAGACGGTCCTGGCGCTTGCTGGACTTTCTTGTGCGCCCTGAAGCCTTCTTCACAACAGTTAAACCTCTCTCCTTGAAGGTCTTGATGATCCGATAAATGGTTGATTTAGGTTCAATCTTACTAGCAGCAATATCCTTGCCTGTGAATCCCTTTTTGTGCAAAGCAATGATGGCTGCATGTGTTTCCTTGCAGGTAACCATAGTTAACAGAGGAAGAACAATAATTTCAAGCACCACCCTCCTTTTAAAGCTTCCAGTCTGTTATTCTAACTCAGTCAGCATGACAGAGTGATCTCCAGCCTTGTCCTCATTAACACTCTCACCTGTGTTAACGAGAGAATCACTGACATGATGCCAGCTGGTCCTTTCGTGGAAGGGCTGAAATGCAGTGGACATGTTTTTTTGGCATTAAGTTCATTTTCATGGCAAAGAGGGACTTTGAAATTAATTGCAATTCATCTGATCACTCTTCATAACATTCTGGAGTATATGCAAATTTCCATCATAAAAACTGAGGCAGCAGAATTTGTAAAAATTAATATTCGTGTCATTCTCAAAACTTTTGGCCACGGCTGTAGTTGCTGTGCTCTTGGAGGAATTTTGGAAGGTCGGCCACTTCTGGAAATGTTCACTACTGTGCTGAGTTTTTCCATTTGGAGATAATGGCTCTCACTGTGGTTTTTTGGAGTCTCAGAGCCTTTGAAATAGCTTTGTAACCCTTCCCAGACTGATATATTTCAGTTGCCTTGTTCCTCATCATTTCTGGAATTTCTTTAAACTTTGGCATAGTGTGTTACTGGGTAAGACATTGTAACCAAACATGCTGTTGAAAAACTTATATTTAAGTGTTCATTTGATTGAACAGGGCTGGCAGTAATCAGGCTTGTCTGCATCTAGTTCAGATGAACCCCATTATGAATTCAGTTTCATAGATTTGGGGAATTAGTAACTATGAGGGCAAATACACTTTTACTTTTTTTATTGGATAACTTTTTTGCTTCAATAAATAACATTAGCATTTAAAAACTGTATTTTGTGTTTACTCAGGTTGCCTTTGTTTTATCTTAGAGTTTGTTTTAATGTCTGAAACACTTTATGAGATATACACAAAAACAGAAGAAATCAGGCGAATACTTTTTCATAACACTATATGTTGGTACTTATTGGAGAACAAAGCCGTTTGCTGGGGAATGCTAGTGGATGTTGCAGAATGCTGGTGCTTACTGGTGCACACATGTTCACAAAGGTGATAATATCACAGTATTGGCGATTTTAGTCAACTTGTGTTTGTGAGCTTCATACTCTTATACTGATGATTTTGTTCCCTCAGGGTCTGCAGCATCTGTATTAATGGAGCCGAGCTGTGAGATGATGAGACAAACTCAAAGTTTGTCAGAAGAGGCTGAGAGAAGCTGGGCTCTAAGTCAGATGTGTGGGTTTTACCAACATCGCTGCTCTACCTCAGAGCTGCACTCTGACTCCTGCATCAGAATCATGGGAGAGAGCTGCAGCTCCAGGCTATTACAATGCAGTCTCATTAACACCATGCAAAACTTGGAGCCAGCCATAGAGACCAGGACAGAGGGTAAACACACACACACACACACACACACACACACACACACACACACACACACACACTTTTATACCTGTGCAACTGAACACAGACCAGGAAACAAAACAAAATTGCACATTCAAAAATCTGGCATCAGATGGGAGAAAACAGTGCCAGAGTGCTCAGACACTCTCTTTCTTCTGTATACTGTAGCTTTGTGTGGGCAGAGGGTCTCAGGTGGAAAGACCCTCACACAGCCACGCTCACGGATCATGGGTGGCTCTAAGGCGCTCCCTGGCAGCTGGCCTTGGATTGTCAACCTGCAACTGAATGGAGCTCTGATGTGTGGAGGAGTCCTGGTGGACAGCTCCTGGGTCCTTACTGCTGCACATTGCTTCGTTGGGTAAGAGCCCAGAGCAGAGGTATTCAAACTGTGGGGGGCGAGATGGGAAATACCAAAAATAAATCTTTAAAATATGGGGGCACTGCCAGTTCTCAATAAGCTGGGATGTGGGCCTCATGGGGATAAACTTTAAATACATTTTCCCTAGAGTATAGCCTGCTCTGAATTTAGTTCTAACTTTCTTCTCTTTCTGAAGATCTGAGCTTAGGACAAACCTGCTTTTTTCAGGTAGATTTGATTCAGTTCATTTGAATTTTATTTGTATAGCAATTTTTACAACAAATTACAACAAATTTACCACAAATTTACAGAAAGTTTTTTTTAGATTAATTTTTACATTCAATTTACATTCAACTTTAAAAAAAAAGTGGAGTGATGTCAAGTGCATTTTTTTCATTTTTTTTTAAATCACCCAACCAACCAGGGTGCAGCTCAGGGGACAAGTGAAAAACTGAAAATGATTGAATGAGTGAAATATAGACAACTGAAATGATGGAGGATATGTCAAATGGACAATTCGTTACAAATATTTTGCCTCCCCAGAAATTGGTTTGTTGAGCATGACAGAGCTTGTCAAACTATACACAAATATAATTTCAGATTGTTTGTATCAAGTAGGAATGTGGAAAAACATGCAATTGACTTTACTGAATTTAATGTATTTAATCACATGATAGTGCTAACATATTTTACTAGTTCCACTGACCTAAAATAGCGGATTTTGCTTGTATTCAGTGTCTCATGCTTTTTGCTGAACTGTCCAACAGTAATCTCCCAACACTGATGGAATCCAATTTCCCTGGTACCATTTTTCCATCATGTCAATGTCTTGGTAAACCTTTTACCATGTTTATCACTAACTGCACCAAAATTTGCAGGGAAGAAGTACAAATGAGAAACGAATTTTTAGTGACATGTTGCACCCCATGGTTTTGTATGCTTCAATTTGGGCATAGTTTGGCGCTCTGTAGTTCCCAAGAAAATTTTCATTAATGTTCTTGAATGCTTTCATGCCTTGAATGTAATTTTCTCAAGCCCCACTAGAAGTTCTTCAGACTGCCTGTTATTTATGACTTGTTTGACTTGTGGACCAACAAAAATTCCTTGGCATTAGTTATTTTGGGAAACATTTGTCTCAAGTTCTGAAATCCTTCACCTTCCTTGTTAACTTTTAACAATTATTTTCATCAAGTTTTATATGAAGAGGGGGCAAAAAAATCTGTTGGGTTGACAAGCGTGTTATGGGCAACACTTTACTTTCCTGGAACCAAATGCTTATGGCATGGCCAGTCCATTTTAATTTAATGAGACCCTTTATAGCAGCTGTCCCATTCACAAATGAAACAACAGTACTTGGTGTATCTAAGCTGCATTCCTAGCAGCAACAGCACCACAGATAATCCAGTTGTAGTTCAATCCACAATGGTGTATGAGAATGCTTTTATATTTTGTATTGTCAACATCTTTCCTGCCCAGGCATGCACATGCATGCCCAAACCTAAGCATTTTCACAGTGTCATGTGACATACATGCCCAGGCATGTCTGGACAGTGTAAAGAAAACCTTTCATTACTTGCATTGGGAAACATTGAAAATAGGGGTTAAAGCAAAAAAAAAAAAATTGGTAACTGACAGGAAAAATTCAAGGACACAAAATCTTTGTTGTCCAGATTGTTAGAAGTTTCCCCTCGTTTTTCGAGTCTCCGGCAGACTCGAACACTTCCGCATTCCACTGGGCGCTTTCCAGCGCTATTCAAAAACTCTCCGATGGACATTTCATTCACAAAGACTCTCGTGTTGTTTACCTATGCCATGTGCTCATGTTTTCGATTACGTCATGTCTCCGCCTCCTGTGTTTCCATGTGCTCATGTTTTGGTTTGTGTCATGTCTCCGCCTCCTTAATTCTTATTGGTTCAGGTTCGTCTAATTAATTCTGTGTAATCATGAGTTTCAGCTGTTTGTGATTTTCTTTGTGTTTAAATACGCCACTCCGTTTCCGCTTTGGCGCGGAGTATTAGATTAGATTAGATTAGATTAGATTAGATTAGATTAGATTAGATTAGATTAGATTAGATTAGATTAGATTAGATTAGATTAGATTAGCGTTGCGTTTGTTTAGCTTGTCATAGTTATTCATAGGATAGTCTTGTATCGTCTAGTAGATGTGTTTAACCGTACGCTTTGTTCCGGTGATTCCCTGATCACTACTCTTGTTTTCTACAGCCTGGATTATAATCTGTTTTGTTCATAGTATGGATTCTTATTTTTTGGAATAAACTCTTCTATATCTACTGACGTCTCCCCAGCGCATGCATCCTGACTCCCTCTTCCGACCAACACGTCCGTGTTTCGTAACACAGATATTTAAAGTCAAAGCTCCTGTATAAAACTATGTAGAACCCTGGTGTGTTAAGGTGTGGAGGAAGAATTGAGAGACAGGTGGAATCTTAATTGAGCTCCGGGCTCAATTTCAGTTCACTTTCAAAACTCAACAGAAAACAACAAAAACTTGCAGTTTCACTCCATCAGGTTCAAGTTCATGCTTCTTGGCATGTGTGTGTGTGTGTGTGTCTTGCAAGCTCTGCCAAGCTGTCTCTCTCTTGCTTGCTGGTTATGGAAAGCACATAGAGAAACAAGTAAGTAGACTACTGGTAAGGAGACACAGGTGAGAATCATCACGCTTTACCTGCCGATTCGATCTGCCTCATCCGTCCTCTTTATTTTCTTTCTCCAAAGCTAAAACTAGGCCAAGAAGTCTTCCTCCCTGTCATACAGTGCCCTCCACTAATATTGGTACCCTTGGTAAATATGAGCGAAAAAGGCTGTGAAAAATTGTCTTTGATCTTTTGTCCAAAAACTTCACAAAAATACTCTGCTCTTATGGGTATCAAACTTTGTTAAATATAGGCTTGCAACAATTATTGGCACCCTTTTAGTCAATACTTTGTGCTATCTCCCTTTTCCAAGATAACAGCTCTGAGTCTTCTCCTATAATACCTGATGAGGTTGGAGAATACATGGCAAAGGATCTGAAACCATTCCTCCACACAAAATCTGTCCAGATCCTTCAAATTTCGAGGTCCATGCTGATAGACTCTCCTCTTCAGTTCACCCCACAGGTTTTCTATGGGTTTCAAGTCAGGGGACTGGGATGGTCATGGCAGTACCTTGATTTTGTGGTCAGTCATTTTTGTGTTGATTTTGATGTATGTTTTGGATCACTGTCCTGCTGGACATGGCCCATTTTAATCTTTCTGGCAGAGGCAGTCAGGTTTTCATTTAATATCTGTTGATATTTGATATGTATCCTAACGTGGGCGTAGAATCCGCGGGGGACTTTTAATAAAACGTAAATTCTTCCCCCGCACTTTTTCACTGGCCATAGCCAATTTGTGTATCTTTGATTTATATACGTGTACGTGTCTATAACACTGATCTATAGATAGATAGATAGATAGATTGATCGATCGATCGATCAGTGGTCTATAAGTCTTTACATGACCTGACGTTGCCATGATAATTGGTCACTCATGTCACATGTCACGCCCCTGCTCGCACCTGCACTGAGCGCTCAGGGGTTGCGATGAGTTCAAAGTGGCAAAAAAACATTCACTTCTTTTTTACTAAGCTAGCAAATTTTTTGGCATGTGGTATTCGTGTTGCACAATGATGAATAATTTGATACATATTTCTTTTTAAACACTGCCTATTTCCATTGATGAATAATTAGCAAGATTTGATTATTTTTAAACTCTTTTGTAACATCTTTTATTTTTATTACAGATGTTATCTGTTATCTGAGTTCTTCACATTAGAATAAGATGGTGAATTGTTAATGTTGAATTCGGATTTGCATGGATTACATATGTCTGGATCAGGTATAATGGATCTGCATAATGGTTTCTTTTACTATGTTGACACTAAATATTAATAGAAATGTTATAGAATAGAACACATTTTCATTTTATAAATACAATGACTGAGTCATGACAGGCTGCTGTAATAATGTAAATTGTTATGCAGCAGTTTAAGTTAGTAGTAGATTAGTAGTATAGAGAAAAAAAGTGTAACCCTGCCAGAACTGAAACAAAATAATATACAGTGGGTATAGAAAAGAATCACCCCCTTTAAAATAATCACATTTTGTTGCTTATCAGCCAGAAATGAAGACAGACACAGTTTTTGTTTTATCCAGCTGTATTTACTCAGTGCAACTTATAACATACAAGTGAAAGATATAACACCAACATGTCAGGGGGAAAAAATGGAAAAAACAAAACAAAAAACGGATTCACTGAGTTGGAAAAAGGATCACCCCCTTGCTTTATTTTGCCTTAATTTTTTAATTACAGCCTTTAGTCTGTTGAGATATATCTCTACTAACTTTGCACATCTAGACTTTGCAACGTTTGCCAACTCTTCTTTGCAGAACTGCTCAAGTTCAGTTAAATTTGATGGTGACCATTTGCGGACTGCAGTCTTCAAGTCATTCCACAGATTTTCAATGGGGTTTAAGTCTGGGCTCTGACTAGGCCATGCAAGGACATTCACCTTTTTCTCCTTCAACCACTGTGTGGTAAGTTTTGCTGTGCACTTTGGGTCATTGTCATGTTGGAAGGTAAACCTTCTTCCCATTGACAACTTTCTGGCAGAGGGCAGCAGATTTTCCTTAAGAATTTGATGGTATTTTGCCCCATCCATTTTCCTTCTATCCTGCCAAGTGCTCTGCAGAGAAACACCCCCCATAACAGGATATTACCACCTCCATGTTTTACTGTAGGAATGGTGTTATTTGGATGGTGAGATGTATTGGATTTCCGCCACACATCATTTGGTTTTGAGGCCAAATAATTCCTATAACACCTTTTTCCATGTGGCCTCAGAATCTTCAAGGTGCATTTTGGCAAAGCTCAGTTGTGGCTTTTTTCCTGCAACCCTCCCATGCAAGCCACATTTGTGGAGAATTTGAGATATTGTTGTCACATGCACACAATGACCACTCTTTGTCATAAATTCCTGCAACTGCTTCAGAGTTGCTGTAGGCTTCTTGGTAGCCTCTCTGACCAGTTTCCTCTTGGTTCTTTCATCCAGTTTGGAGCGACGTCCTGATCCAGGGAGGGTCTGTGTTGTACCAAATACCTTCCACTTCTTAATAATAGACTTCACTATGCTTTTAGGCATTGATTAAGCCTTTGAATTTTTTTGTATCTATCTCCTGACTTGTGCCTGTCCACAACTTTATCCTGGAGATCTTTTGACAGTGCCTTGGGACCCATAGTTGATTGTTTGCTTCAGTTGCACTACAAAATGCTCCAGGAAAACTCTTTTCATGCTGAGCTAATCAAAATTACCAGAGCTGATCACAGTTGAAAGTCAAGTGGCTTTGTGTGACATTGAGAAGGGGATTAGCTACACCTTACTGAGTTTACAAGCCATTTTTAGGAGGGGTGTGATCCTTTTTCCAACTCAGTGATTCTGTTTTTTTATTTTTTTTCGGACATGTTGGTGTTATATCTTTCACTTGGATGTTATAAATTGCAAATACAGCAATTAAAACAAAAAATACAGCTGGATAAAACAAAAACTGTGTCCGTCTTCATTTCAGGCTGAAAAGCAACAAACTGTGATTATTTTAAAGGGGGGTGATTCCTTTCTATACCCACTGTACAAGTATATATTATAGGCTTGTATGTGCTATGTATATGCAATACAATGTACACTAAACACAATTTGCAATATTTAAATAATACAGTGCAATATACAATGTAACATGCAAGTACAGAATCATAAATTGAGTATTAAGCCAATTAAAAGCAAGAAGAGATAAAACCCATCAATTAGACAAAGGTCAGGAAAAAAAAGAATACCCATGGCATTCTGTGTCTCTTTTTTTTTAAACAAAAGATCAAGAGGTTAAACAATAAAGACAATTTTTCACAGCCTTCTTTGCTCATATTTATCATGGGTGCCAATATTAGTGGAGGGCACTGTAGTTAGGCCAAATTTTGAGAAACAAATCTAATATTTATTAGTTATATATATATATATATATATATATATATATATATATATATATATATATATATATATATATATATATATATATATATATATATATATATATATAAACTAAACAAGTAACAGCATGGTCATGGTGCATGAGAATTCCTCTAGCAGCAACATTTTCATTTAGATTTTTCTGGCTAATATTAAATACCACCGCAAACCTTCTGGGTAGATGATTTCCATAAGCATAAAATCAGATAAGCCACCAGAAACTACGCAGAATAACTGTTACGAAACACAGGAGAGGCTGAATGCAAGTGCTGAGGAAACAGTTAATTTATTGTGAAAAAACCAAAAGTATAAGGACAGGGGGAAATGGAACACAAAGGCAGGGTCAAAACAAATAATAATCCACAGAAATATAAACGAGTATAATCCAAAGGGCAGGGTAATAATCCAAACAGATAAGGCATTAATCCAGAAGGCAAAACATAAATCCAAAAAGGCAAGGGATTGGTCCAAACAACAGCAAGGAAATAATCCACAGTCCATCAAACACGAGGCACTCACTCACTCACTCACTCACTCACTCACTCACTCACTAATACACGTTAATTCAATACTCCGCGTTGAAGCGGACAAAAGAATGGGTTTATATACCGGCATGAAGACAAGCCCAAATACCAAACAGCTGAAACTAATAATGACATTAAACGGAAAACCAATGAACAAACATGGGCGGAGACATGACGCAAACAAGGAACCAATAAACATACAGAGGCGGAGACATGACGTAAACCCAAAACAAAAGCGCACATGATGAAGTAAACAAACGAGAGTCTAGGAATGAAACGATTGCGGAACATACGGAAGTGCGCTGCCGGTTGTCCTCAGTGGCAGCGCGGACAGGGGAATGCGGAAGTATGCCGCTCGCCAGCCTTCTCGAGCAGCATAGCGAGAGGGATTCTCTAACAATAACACATTTCATTAATGTACTATTACTGGTCAGAAAACACATTAAACCACATTAGGAAGCACTAGATATATCTAATGGTTTCTAATAATTTTTTTCAGCAGAGTTAGATTTAACATGTTAGATTTAAGCAATGAAAAATGAGAAGACGTGTGTTATTTAAATAACATTACAGCTGTCATTTGGTCACAGGTATAGGGGAAATGGTACTGTTTACAGGAAGCACTGGAAATGCAAGATACATACCAGCAATATACAGAAGGAGCTTCAATGTAAATTTTAATTAATCAAACACCTTAGATAATCAGCCTCATAAAATATCCCCTTTTTAAGTTTAGAATTTTATTAGAAATTAAAATTACCAACTTTTAAATAAGTAACAATGATTAAAAACTTCTGAAGGCTTAGTTCTGAAGCATTTGGCTTCTTGCAATATCAAAGTGATAACCACAACAAGACAATGAGATGTTCAATAATATAGCATTTACTGAAATAGAAAAGCATAAACACCAATTAACTATTAATTATGAACCTAATTCTACAACCGCAATTCCAAAAAAAGTTGGGACGCTGTGTAAAATGTAAATAATAACAGAATGCAATGATTTGCAAATCTCATAAACCCATATGTTATTCACAATAGAACATAGAAAACATATCAAATGTTTAAACTGAGTAAATGTACCATTTTAAGAAAAAAAAAGAAGGTAATTTTGAATTTGATGGCCGCAACACGTCTCAAATAAGTTGGGACGGGGCAACAAAAGGCTGGAAAAGTAAGTGTTACTAAAAAGAAACAGCTGGAGGAACATTTTGCAACTAATTAGGGTAATTGGCAACAGGTCAGTAACATGATTGGGCATAAAAAGAGTATCTTAGAGAGGCAGAGTCTTTCAGGAATAGACAAAGGAGAGTTGTGTGTGTGTGTGTGTGTGTGTGTGTGTGTGTGTGTGTGTGTGTGTGTGTGTGTGTGTGTGTGTGTTTGGGGGGGGGGAATCTATGCATGTGCATGTGTGAGAGAGAGAAATAGAGAGCGCGCACACTCTGCTCTAGGGCTCACGTGTCCGTGTGCACGTTTGTTCTGAGCTCGTTAAAAAAAAAAAAATCATAACCACAGATACCCCAGATAGCAAAAATCATCTGGCCCAGACCCTTCATAAGTTCTGGGCCAGATCCGTTTAACGGACTTCGGCCAGTGTCTTTTGGCGCACGGATCCATTTTTTCTCATCTGGAGAAAAAACACCATGTTTTTTTTTAGATTTTTTTTTTTCAATTTCAGGGGGAAATTACATATATAGAACAAGGCAGTCATTGATGTCCATAGTACAAAGACAGCATCACAACCAATCATGTATGCCATTGGTCATGGAAATACTCACGTTATTTAAATTCATAAATTTAAAATCTATGTCCTGAATTTATATATTTCAGTAAAGCTGCTTTGGGACAATGCCCATTGTTAAAAGTGCTATACAAATAAACTGACCTTGAACTTGAACTCAAGTTATACAGATGTTTTGCATTTTCTTCATTTTTAACAGCAACTATGTACAAAACAACAAGGGGAGTTGTTACTTATAATTCTTAAAAGCATTACCTTACAGACCACGTATGTTTCAAGTAAAGTCCGGGCGAATTGGTTTTATATAATCAATCCATTTTCTCCAAATTGAAAAAAATTCTTCTATCTGGGTTCTTAAAGAAAAAGAAGGCTTTTCCATTACATATATATTATGTAATACATTGATCCAATCTCCAGCTGTAGGTGGCTCTGGTTTTAACCATTTCTTTGTAATTACTTTTTTACTGGCTGCCAGAAGAATTAACATCAGTTTCTTATCTTTGTTGTTCCACCTCTCAAAACAAATATTAACCAGGTATACTCACAAGTAAGATTCACAATTAAAAGGAATCGCCAACTCAAAAACAGCTTCCAAATTTGATCTCTTGCCAAAACTGTGTTAATTTCTGACACTCCCAAAAAATGTGATAGTGATTAGCTTCCCTTTCACCACATAATCTCCAACAGCTAACATAGTGTTGGTGTAGTAAAAAACCTAATAACATTCTTACAACAGAATTCTCTCCATGTGGCTGAGCTTGTAGATTTGTCTCACAAATATTTCCCCAATCATCATCAGTGTTACGATTCCCCCACTACCGGATTCAGTGACATTGACACTGTTTACTTCTCCACGTGTGTTTTGTTTTGATTTCTGTCCTGTCTCCTCCCCTGTATTGTCATTGGTTTCTTCCTAATGTGTCTCAGCTGTTTTGTGTTAACCACTGATTATGTTTGTATATTTAAACCCCTTGTGTTTCAGAGTTTAGTTGCAAAGTATTAGTGCAGTTTCCTTAGTGTTCTGTCTCTTACCAAGCCTTTTGAGCTTGTTTCCCGTTTTCTGGTTTTGATTCTTGTGTCTGCCTTGTGGTTCTCTTTTAAGCATACATTTCGGTGTCTCACTATGGGATACGCCCATTCTGCGTATTCCTCAGAAGCCCTGTTACATTACACCAGCCCGTCTTGGCTGGCAGGCATGATGCTTGTGTCTGGGAGTGGCTCCCCTCTCCAGTATGAAATGAGCAGCACAATGCCATTCTAGCATTCAAAAACCTCTTCTCGCTTCACCCCAGAAGCCTGAACTACTCTGGTTTGTCAACTGCACGCTAGCTGCTGGCTAATCTTCTCGGTACTGGGTTCATCGGCGATTTTCTGGTGACCACGCCATTTCTTCTTTGCCTTACTCCTGCAATTCGCACTCCTGCTTATTGTAGTACTGCTAGTACCTCGACTCAGCAGCAATGCAGAGTACTTCGGCTAGTCTGGGGAATTCTTCACGGCTCTGCTCGTGCAGGAATAAAATTTCCTGCAAGGACATGCAACAGGTCTACTCTGCATGCCTCAGGCTGAAACATGCCCAGGCAGCTGTTGATAGCCCCGGTTCGTGTGAGCACTGCGCGCGCTTCACCACGAAGAGCCTTCGTCGCAGGTTAGCATGCCAAACTAGCATGCCAGGATCCCCTCGTGTCGGCTAGCCCCGCTCCAGCTGTCACCCCACAGGTATCCATTCCTGTGGAGCTGCCCACCATGGCGGCACTGCCCTGGGGTGACCAGCTCGATGCATGTGCCCCTCTCTCCAACATGCCCAGCACGGATGAGGATGAGGAGGACGTGCTTGACTTCGAGGAAGAGGGACACTCGGATTTTCTTCTTTCTGATGAAGAAGAAAATCTTGAGGGCTCCCTCTTTCTTCCCCTTGTGCAGCCAGCACAACCCCTCGCCGCAGCGGGATCCATGAAAGGGGCAAGCGGGACACCTCCCTCTCCGCTTCTCAGTGTTGATCTGCAGGACGTGTGCAAACGTGCTGCGGAAAGACTCAATATTCCATGGCTGACTGTGGTAGCAGAGGCTGCAAAGTCACGCTACACGGGTAAAAGGCTGCTGAGAGCAAAGAGGGCAGTGAGACAGCTCCTTATGATCTTTCTGGAGCTCTTGGAAGAGGTGGCAGTCACCTGGAAGGAAAAACCGTTCACCGGCAAAATGCCCATCCAAGGGGGATCTGCTCTCGATGTGGAGGGAATGGAGAAGGAGGGTCTTCTCCGCATGCCTCCCATGGAACCATTAGTGGCAGCGCATTTGCATCCAAGGCGCACGGTGGCTGCAAAACCCGACGTTGCCATCTAAGGCAGATCGTTTCCAGTCGGTCATGACAGAACGCGCCTATAAAGCAGTCGCTCCCTCCGTTCAAGCTTTGAACGTGATCTCCATGCTGACCGCATACCAAGCGGAGCTGCAGGACGAAGTGTCTGCCATGCCAGGCCAGGCACAATGGGACGAGATCTGTGTCGTTACGGATCTCTCCCTTCATCTGCAGAGATGCGCGGTCCAAGCTGCGGGTAAGGCCATGGCCACAATAATCATCCAGGAGAGGGAACACTAGCTTAATTTGGCCAACTTATCCGACTGGGAGAAGGAGGCCATTTTAGATGCACCGGTTGTCGCGGGGGGCATATTCAGCTCAGCCCTGACACGGATGCAGAAAAGGTGCAAGGAAAAGAAGAGGGACGATGAAGCTCTACAGTTCTGCCTGCCCAGAAAGACGCAGGCTCACATGCTCAAACACTAATAAAGTTTGCAAAAAAAAAAAAAAATGTTGCAAAACTTACTGACAGAGCATGTTATAACACCACCTCAGGAAGCCACCGCTCCGCTGAGAGTGGTGAACCACATACACTCTGTCCAGACGTTATGTGCTTGCACATGCACAGTACAGGCCACGGACTTGCTCACAACTCAGCCACTAGATGGTGACAGGGCGCTACACATAAACCACTGGCAAACATGCACACAGTCCCGCTGGGTTTTAAGAATGATACAGTTCTGGTACAGACTGCAGTTTGCCGCCTCCCCCCCGCGATTCAGAGGAGTAATTCACTCTCGGGTGCGGGGAGAGTCAGCACATGTTCTCCAAGGGGAAATTTCCTCTTTGCTGAACAGGGGAGCTATAAGGGTGGTTCCGCCCGAGCAAAACCAGAGCGGTTTTTACTCGAGATACTTCCTCATTCTGAAGAAAGAGACGCAAGCTCCCCATATTGTACTTGTGTGCATTGAACAGATACCTAAGGAAATACAGGTTCAGAATGCTCACCCATTCGATGCTCCTGAAATTAGTGCACCCAGGCAATTGGTTCAGGTCCATCGACCTGTAGGATGCTTATTTTCACATAAGAATCTACCCTCCTCACAGAAAATTCTTGAGGTTTGCATTCCAGGGGGTGACATACGAGTATTTAGTTCTTCCTTTCGGCCTGTCCATTAGCCCGAGGGTGTTTCAAGTGCACGGAAGCAGCTCTAGCTCCGCTCAGAGAGCAAGTCATTCGCCTCACTACGTACATAGACGACTGGCTGTTGACAGCTCAGTCAGAGCGCACAGCGAGAGAGCACACGGTAGTGCTCTTGGAACACATGCGGAAACTGGGGTTAGAATTAAACACCGAAAAGAGTGTGTTGATACAGTCAATTCTGTATCTGGGATTGTCATTGAATTCAGTGACATTCAGGGCACGGCTGTCAGAGGAGAGAGTGGAAAAATTTACTTGATGCCTGGCCGAATTTCGGAGGGAAAACAGCGTTTCCTTCCCTACATACCTCAGAATATTATGGCTCATGGCTTCAGCGCTGATGGTCATTCCCCTAGGTTGATTATTCATGAGAGAGTTTCAACGCTGGGTGGCCTCTCTGAAACTATAGACCCTTTACGTCACTCTCGCAGGTGGGTGAGAGTGACATCCACAGCGGTGGTGGCACTGTGCCAATGGAGGCACCCACCTTTTTTGACTCGCGGGACACCCATGGGCATTGTCCAAGCCAGGAAAGTCATTACGACAGATTGATGACTGACCGGTTGGGGCGGCATTCACGAGGGCAGGATAAAAAATGGGAGATGGGGTCCACATATGATGGAAGGGCATCATGTCCTTGTGCGGATGGACAACACGACAGTGGTGGCTTATATAAATCGGCAGGGCACCCTCAGATCGCTCCCATTGCACACGTTGGCACGCAAACTGATTTTATGGGGCAATGCCCACTTCCTATCTCTGAGTGACACACGTTCAGGGAACTTGTTCATGTCTCAGAACAATGGTCAGTGCCCCCTATTCTTTTCTCTGAAGGATCAGAGGGTGCCTCTGGGAATAGATGCGTTGGCACACAAATGGCCTTGCACCCTCCTTTATGCGTTCCCACTGATTGCACTGATATCTCCAACCCTCCACAGAGTCAGAGAATGGTGATTGAGATTGATATTAGTAGCTCCACGATGGCCAGGGAAATACTGGCTAGCGGAGATCATACATATGTTCTACAAAGAGCCGTGGTCTCTTCCGCTATGCAGAGACCTGTTGTCACAGGCGGGGGGGGGAGAGATTTACACCCTCTCCCTGAGCACTTGGCACTGTGGGCCTGGCCAGTGAACGGGTCAACTTGAACATGTCTCGGCTGCCCGACAGTGTTATCAAGACTATACAGAACACTAGAGCTTCTTCTACTAGGTCTATTTATGAATGTGAATGGAGCATGTTCGAGTGCTGGTAAGCAAATAGGTACGAGATTCCATTTCAGTGTCCGGTGGCGGTGATCCTATCCTTTCTGCAAGGTTTGATAGATCAACGGAAAGCGTTTTCAACCATGAAAGTGTTTCTGGCTGCTATTTCGGCATGCCACATAGGCTTTGATGGTAAGACAGTGGGGCAACACCCCTTAGTGTGCCGCTTTATGAAGGGCGCACGGCGCCCCTTGCCAGTCTCCAAACCGCTTTCTCCTTCATGGGACTTGGCATTGGTACTCGAGGTTCTTTCGGGGGCCCCCTTTTGAGCCACTGGACAAAGTCGATTATAAAATACTGTCATTTAAAATGGCGCTGCTGTTAGCGCTGGCCTCAGCGAAGTGTGTGAGCAAACTTCATGCGCTTTCAGTACATTCTGCTTGTATGTAATTTTTGCTGGGGGATGCAGGGGTACTACTGAAGCCAAATCCTGCATTTATGCCCAAAGTTATTAATCCCATTGTTCCCCTTGAACTAAGAGCATTTAACCCACCTCCTTATGCTTCAGCGGAGCAGCAAAGGTTAAATACTTTATGCCCAGTGTGTATGCTGCGAATTTACACAGAAAGGACTGGGAAGTTCAGAGAAGGGGAACAGCTGTTCGTATCTTGGGCAAAACCATGTACGGGGAGACCGATCACCGTACAACGCCTATCACACTGGATAGTAGGGGCATGTCCTTGGCATATTCCAGCAAGGGTCTTGCAGCCCCAGCTGGTTTGTCTTGCACCCCCAGCTGGTTTGCGCTCGCATTCTACGATGGGAATGTCGACTTCATGGGCTCTTTTTAAGGGAGTCATGATTCAGGATATATATGAAGCGGCAAGCTGGTCCTCACCGCACACATTCATGAGGTTTTATAGATTAGACTTTAACTGCACTTGCATCTGTCTCACTCACAATACCTAACAGAATACTTCGCCTACCATAGATGCAGCAGGAAAGCAGAGGAGACATCACACAGAAATAACCATGCCAGCGTTCAACTCCATTCAGTTTTCACAGTGGACGTTCATGTATCCCCCGGAACCATTTTGATGGATTTTCAGTTGCCAGCCTGGAGGACCCCAAACACAACAAGAAGCAGTGGTTGGGGTTCCTGTTGTCAAGACTCGTAGGCTCAGCTCGCCAGTGGGTGGAGCTGCACATTGCCACAGGATCTGGTGAGCTACATACCATATCATGTTTTGTTAGACTATTAGTAAAAGTGTTCGGGAGTCCTGATTTTGCTCCCGACCTTAAAAAATTCTTGGGGAGGGCCAGCCTGTCAGATAAACCCAGCCTGCCGTTCACCACATATTACAAGCCAGCTGATGTGGCGACCTCCACAGCTCAGCTTCAGCCCCAGGTTGACAAGGCATCAATGGTGGTCACACAGGCATGCGCGACAGAGGGCCATAATCAAGAAGCCAAGCTACTTGATTCCCATGTGTGTTAAACTTGGGATACCAGGATCACATTTCTCTCAGGACTTTCAGGACTGTTTCAAGGCCAGCTGGCGCACCCACAAACTGCTACACAAGAGAGCGAGAGCTGAGCTTCAGCCGGAGACCAACAATGTGGCGACCTCATCTCCAGAGACCCAGCAGATGGTCTCCCCAGCAGAGCTCCAGCTGGAGGTCAATGTGGCGACCTCAAACCCAGAGCTCCAGACTGTGACACACGAGGTGGTCCCAGCTCCAGAGCTCCAGCCAGAGGGCAACATGGCGACCTCAAACACAGAGCTCCAACTGGAGGCCCAGCGGATGGTCTCCCCTGCAGAGCTTCAGCCGGAGGTCAACGCGGCGACCTTAAACCCAGAGCTCCAGCCTAAGACCAACAAGGTGGTCTCACCTGCAGGGCTAATGCCGGAGGTCAACCTGGCGACCTCCTCTCAAGCAATGTTCCTGCCGGAGGTCAACCTGGCGATCTTCTCTCCTGAGTTCACACCTGAGACACACCACTCAAGCCATGCGTAAGATCTTTCCCTGCCCCCCAGAGGCCCAGGACCGCCAGAAGGAGTAAAGAGTTTGGCGCTTGGGGGGGATACTATGTCTTCCAATCTTCCCTTCTTGATCTATGTTACAGCACTTCAAAGCAATCTAGTGCTATCAGTCCGATCACTCCACTTTGGTTGACATTTTTTGACAATCATTTACTTCACACAAATGGACACCAACTGTCAACTGCTGCTGCAAATTAAAATGACCAGATTAAAAAATTAATTGTCCCTCATCAATTTGTAATGGTGATAGAAATAAATGACAATCAGTTCCCCTATCAACATTTTTCACCATTGTATCCAAGTAGGAAAACCTCAGAATTTCTCCTGTAACGAATCAAGCATTACTAGCATTATTCTTTTCCACCAGAATAATGTAATGGATCAACTTTAAACATGAAAACGAAACAGAAGCGCAGGCTTGGATTCAAAGCACCTTTTTAAAGGAGATGAGTTTTAAAGTGTGCCCGCATTATCTACCAGAATATGCAGTAACTCGGATGAATCTGCAACGTTTAAAATTATTCTCCACCAGTTACAATTTATGTAACAAATTAAAAGATGTTTAACACGTTTAAATGTATTCTCCAATTTATATAAGGAATTAGCTCGAATGGCATGAAATATATCTATATATCTAATCAACGTGTGTTGTGACCAGTTATAAATATACATCAGCCATGAAAGGGAATTCATGTATGTGCACATATACATATAGATAATTAACTACAACGGATTATAATTAATTATGACTATGTATGTAGACTAGATCAGCTTTAGGTTTAGCTGTAGTCTACTTTGGAATTATGAACTCTAAAGAGGGAGTTTATCCTTCTGGCCAAGAAGGAAATATCCGTTTCTAGAGCGTGTAGCCGAGATCGCAGCATTTAATTGACTCATCACGTGAACAAAAACAGAGAAAATCAAGTGTTGGCAATCAGTTGGCATTTGTGATTGAATGGGTCTTCAATGTCTGTGGTGAGATGTACCTTATTTACATACAAGAGGTGATTTGTGCGAGGGACCCAGGGAGGGTATGCCTTCCATGACATGCAGTATTTTTCTACATTTCTAGATCTTTATGGTAATTTGAACTGCTGCCAATGAGACCATTTTCCCAGACGCAGAGACCCTTTGAATGATCCTAAAAATGTCTAGTCAACTTCTTATTAACATTAAACATACTATCTAATGCATATAGAACCAGGTTCAGACATCTTGGCACCAGCCTTACACAAGTAATACTGTATATCTAGGCATGAAAAAATAGTGTTCACTATTGTTTCTTTCTAAGTTTTAGTTAAGTTGAGTAATTTGAAGCTGCAAACTGTTCATTAACATCAGCATTCTTTTAAACAAAGGGAATTGCTATGGTGTTTATTTTGTTCCAAATGTTTCAAATAAATTAGAAAATGCACAAGCAGAATATGATCAACGTGCAATAGTATTTTGCAAATTCAAGTAATGAGAATCAAATCAAAATCAATTTTGGCTGAGTTTTCTTTTCTATTTGCAGATTTTTCTGATGCAGTTTTTTTGGTTCTGGAATCTCTATTATGCTTCTGCGGGCGGGGGGGGGGGGGGCAGGCGGTGTTACTTAGAAGGTGGCATTCACCTTAAATCTCAGAATTTAAGGTTTCAGAATTACAGCCATTTTTTTACATAGTCCCGCATTTCTCTCAGGCTCAAAAGTAATTGGACAAATTAACATCATTATAAATATAAGGACTATTTTTAATACTTAGATGCAAATACTTTGCAGTCAATTACTGCCTGAAGTCTGGAATGCATGGACATCACCCAATGGTGAGTTTCCTCCCTTGTGATTCTTTGCCAGGCCTTTACTGCAGGCCTTTAATGAGTCTTTCTGCCTTTGGTTTTGTCTTCAGTAAGTGAAAAGTGTGCTCAATTGGGTTGAGGTCAGGCCATTCAATTTCTTTACCTTAAAAAGCTCTTGGGTTGCTTCTGTGGCATGTTTTGGGTCATTATCCACCTGTAATGTGAAGCACCGTCTTATCAGTTTTGCAGCATTTGACTGAATCTGATCAGAAAGTATAGCTCTATACACTTCAGACTTCATCCTGCTACTTCTACCAGCAGTCACATCATCAATAAACACCAGTGACCCAGTTCCATTGCAGCCGTACATGCCCATGCCATAACACTTCCTTGACCATGTTTTACAGATGATATGGTATGCTTTGGATCATGAGCCCTCCCTTTCCTTCTCCATACTCTTCCTATCATTCTGGTACAAGTTAATTTTGGTTTAAACTGGTCAGGCTTTTTTTTTTTTTTTTAGATGTTCTCTAGCAAAGTCTAATCAGGCCTTTCTGTTCTTGAGTGTTATCAGTGGTTGCATCTTGAGATAAACCGTCTGTATTACATCCATGAAGGTGTCTCTCAATGGTAGACTTTGACAATGATATGCATTCCTCCTCAAGAGTGTTCTTGATTTGGCTAGATGTTGTGAAGGGGTTTTTCTTCAACAAGGAAAGAAGTCTGCAATCATCCACGTTAATTGTCTTCTGTGGTCTTCCAGGCCTTTTGGTGTTGCTGAGCTCACCAGTGCATTTTGTCTTTTAAGAATGTACCAAATTGTTGATTTGGCCACTCCTAAAGTTTCTGTTATCTCTCTGATAGGTCTGTTTTGTTTTTTCAGCCCAAATGATATCCTCCTTCATTTGCATCCACACCTCTTTAAGCCACATATTGAAAGTTCCCATTAACAGCTACCAAATGCAAGTTCAACACTTGGAATAAACTCCAGACCTTTTATCTCCTTAATGTGTCATGAAATAATGAGGAAATAGCTGGCCATGTAACCAAGTAATGTTTTTTGTCTCATTACTTTTTAGCCTGTGAAAATGGAGGGACTATGTAAAAATGGCTGTAATTCCTAAACAGTGATTTATACAGTCATGTGAAAAAATAAGTGCACCAAGTGGAAATTGTTTTTCTTTTCTTTTCTTTTTTTTGACATATTTGGACAAGCAAACATTTGATTCTCTTTGTAACAATGCCTATTAATAAATGTGTCAATCTATCAAATGACACATAAAATTGACATTTTGTAGTAATTTTCACAATTTAAATTAACATAAAAACAGATCAGTCACATGGAAAAAGTAAGTACTCCCCTACATTTATCACACCTTCAAATCCATATAATTTGAATCAGGTGTACAAAATTGGGTGCCAGTGATCAGAATCTGCTTAGGGAGTGCAGGTAGAACCTGTCTTATTTACACCCCTCTCATATCTAATGTCTGGTGTTCCCTTTGTTATTGAGGTGTGTGGTGTCATCATGCCAAGATCTAGAGAGTTCTATTAGGTCTTCAGAAAAAAAGTTGTGGATGCCTATGAGTCTGCCAAAGGATTTAAAAAGATATTTGAAATACATCATTCCACTGTAAGGAAAATTGTACACTACAAATGCACAGATTTCAAATGACTGCTAATTTGTCCAGGACTGGCCGTCCCAGCAAATTCAGCCCAAGAGAGGACCGTCTGATGCAAAAAGAAGTCTCCAAGAACCCTAAAATTTAATCACAGGATCTGCTAGCAAGTCTTGCAACTGTTGGTGTCAGTTGGTGCATGCTTCTACAATCAGAAAGAGATTTCACAAATTTGACCTGCATGGGAGGCATGCCAGGAAAAAGCCTTTGCAAGACTACAGTTTGCCAATGGCCATTTAGGCAAAGACCAGGCCTTTTGGAATAATGTGCTCTGGACAGACAAATCAAAGATAGAGTTGTTTGGACACAGTAACAGCAGGCATGTTTAGTGCAAACCAAAGACAACTTTTCAGGAGAAGCACCTCATACCAACTGTGAAGCATGGTGGTGGAAATGTTATGGTTTGGAGTTGCTTCACTGTGTCAGGGACTGGACAGCTTGCATTCATTGATTCAACTATGAATTTTGCATCATATCAAAGAGTGCTTGAAGATAATATGAAATCATTTGTCCGAAAGTTGAAGTTAAACCAAAACTGGACCTTTCAACAAGGTAATGATCCTATGCACACTAGCAAATCCACCAAGGAATGGCTGAAAAAGAAGAAATGGAGGGTTATGGAATGGCCTAGTCATAGCCCGGATTTGAATCCCATTGAAATGCTGTGAGGGGATTTGAAATGGGCAGTACATGCAAGAAAACCCTCAAACATCTTGCAACTGAAAAAATTTGTGTGAAAGAGTGGTCAAAAATTCCGGCAAGCCTGTACTTACATTTTCCAAAGAAGAATATCACATCTATTGATATTCTGTTGAATAAATGATTGATTTGTTCAAGTATATCAACTTTATTAATTGGCACTGTTTCAAAGATGTTCAAATGTTTGCTTGTTCAAATATGTCAAAAAAGTCAGCAATTTCCATGGGGTGTACTTTTTTTTTTTACATGACTGTATCTGTGAGTGGCAAAAGTATTTGAACCTCTAGGATTAGCAGTTAATTTGAAGGTGAAATTAGAGTCAGGTGTTTTCAATCAATGAGATGACAATCAGGTGTGAGTGAGCACCCTGTTTTACTTAAAGAACAGGGATATATCAAAGTCTGATCTTCACAACACATTTGTGGAAGTGTATCATGGCATGAACAAAGGAGATGTCTGTGGACTACAGAAAGGGTTGTTGATGCTCATCACATCAGGCTGGGTTACAAAACCATCTCTAAAGAGTCTGGACTCCACCAATCCACAGTATAACTGTATAAATGTGGGGAGGCTGTAACTCAGGTGGTAGAGCGGGTTGTCCGCCAATCGCAGGGTTGGCGGCTCGATGCCTGGCCCACATGCCTCCACATGCTGAAGTGTCCTTGAGCAAGACACTAAGTTGCCCCCAATGACAGGCTAGCATTAGTGTGTGAGTGGGTGTGTGAACGCTTTGTAGGACCACTAAGGTTAAGAGGCACTATATATAAGTGCAGACCATAATATTTATGTCTCATTTTTTAAATTGGGTTCTTTTAGTCTACTTTTAGGACATCTGATGATGTTTTAGGTCATATTTATGCAAAAACATAGAAAATTCTAAAGAAAGCTGCATTAACTGGCTCGTCAGCATAACACCATGTTTCGTAGAAAATAGTTGTATAATAATAATAATAAGAATAATATTAATAATAATAATCTTGTTATCTTTCCAGTATGGCTAATTATTGAAAACAGCTTGGAGTAATGCAACCGTTCCTGTTACTTGGTTAACTAACTGTGGTTAGCAGAATACTACAGATTGAGTAAAATTAAGAATAGAGGGTGTTTCAACCAATCAGATTGAGAGGTTTTCAACTGTTGTTAAAAAAAAAATCATAATATCAAGAAATTCCAGGCTAAAATGTAACATGTGTAATGAATCAATCATTACTAGCATTATTCTTTTCCACCAGAATAATGTAATGGATCAGCTTTAAACATGAAAACGAAACAGAAGCGCACGCTTGGATTCAAAGCACCTTTTTAAAGGAGACGAGTTTTAAAGCGTGCCCGCCTTATCTACAAGAATGTGTAGTAAATCGGATGAATCTGCAATGTTTAAAAATATTCTCCACCAGTTACAATTTATGTAACGAATTAAAAGATGTTTAACACGTTTAAATGTATTCTCCAATTTAAATAAGGAATTAGCTCGAATGGCATGAAATATATCAATATATCTAATCAACGCGTGTTGTGACCAGTTATAAATATACATCAGCCATGAAAGGGAATTCGTGTATGTGCACATATACAGATAGATAATTAACTACAATGGATTATAATTAATTATGACTATGTATGAGGTCTAGATCAGCTTTTAGGATTAGCTGTAGTCTAGTTTGGAATTATGAACTCTAAAGAGGGAGTTTATCCTTCTGGCCAGGAAGGAAATCTCCGTTTCCAGAGTGTGTAGCCAAAGAATTTTGCTATTAAAATTAGAACGGGTAACCGAGATCTTATGCAGCATAGAATGGACCTATCACGTGACCAAAACAGAGACAATCAAGCGTGGTGATAATAGATTTTAATAACTAGATGTAACTATGGATACACACGACTAACTCTAAGCAAGACATACATATTTACATCTATATACAAGGAAAGAAAAGGGATAGAGAGAAAGTAATGAAATAAAAGGGAATGGCAGACAAAAACACAACTAATTAGCCTTTTTCGAAACCAGCAACGAACTTAAATCTCCTGTAAACACGGGTACAATCTTAAATGCAGATAGAGATCCATTAACTATACTTGCATGGCTTCGGTATGAAAGTTCGCGCAAGGTCATGTAGAGTTCGCTGGTTCGTCGTGCCATTTGCAAAGGCGTGGGCCGTGAGGCGGTTGCATCCTTTGTCCCGGAGAGACAGATCCTAGCTTCCTCTTCCCGGGGCACATGGCCCCGGGGGAGAGAAGCCGGAAGGAGTGTAGAAGTGAAGTTGAAGAGTGTGAGTGAAGAGAGTGATGGAAGAAGAGAGAGAGTTTCAAAGCGTGGTGTTGTTTTAAAGACAACACCAACACACACGCCTCTTTGGGCTATGGGCCAATCAGGAAGTTGGATTTGTTGGTGGAATGAACTCTCTTTGTCTGGTCTCAGACCTGGATTTGCATGTCCAGGGAGGAGCTGGTTTAAACCGTATTACGTGTGAAATTAAGAAAAAGCATGAAATAATGTATCCCATTGCAATATGATATGCATAATCAATCAGGGTATCGCAAGACGATTAACCACATCCCAAATTCGATGGACTTGTAAAGAATATTACAAGTAAAACATGGTTACAGACATTTAAAATAATATCCTAAGTTAAAACTATCTAAAATCATTATAGTTATGTTACATAAACACACAATATATGCAAACACAAAAACATCACACTATTTGGACATCGAATAATTACATATAATTACATGTTACATTCAAAAGAAATTCTTACATTGTGTGTGTGCATGGGTGTGTGCTTTGTGTGTGTGTGTTTGTGTGTGTGTGTGTGTGTGTGTGCACGTCTGAAGAGAGGGGGTCGTGTCGCATTCCGATGGCATCTGGTGAAGAGGCTAGATAAGGATTCACAGCTCAAGGAGACAGAGAAACTTCTTTGCTAAATCCAGGCTGATTCAGAAATCAGTTTGATACGTTCAGACGTTACACATGCCTAATCCAGTTAAAGTCTTCAACAGTACTTAAATATTACAATAAAATTGCCTGTGTCTAACAAGGGTTCAGTGTTGATAGAGGCACTATTGTCCAATGCACTACATATAAGCACAAAACTGTACCTGTGCTACAAATTGCAAAATCCAGAGTATCTAATTCTTTCTCTCTCACTCTCTCATTTTAGAAGTCAAAGAGAGGATTACTGGACAGCTGTGGTTGGAGAATTTAACATCACTAAGGTTGACCCTGATGAGCAGGTCATGAAGGTCAACCATATCATCACACACCCAAAGGTAAACATATACATCTGCGTCAACAATTTTATCTCATTACCTCTTTGGTGTTGACAGCTTCGCTGGTATAGCTTAGAAAGATCAGATGAAATTTTTGATTTATTTTTTTGCTTTCTGTTAACGTCATGAGATTTTATCATACAAATTTTAAAACTTTCAGACAAATGGTAGAATGTTGACTTTCCAATGTTTCGATTTACAAATAGTGTGTATTTTAAAACAAGACTAATAAGATGGCAACTACAGTCTACCACATTACTGAGAAACCACATCACATCCCTTTCTTTTCACATGGTAATGACATACTAAGCCATATCACAGTGTCTTCTGTAAATAAGAGAGAATTTCATGCAGACGAAGCAAAATTCACAGCCTTTAAGATATTTGCTTCTGGAAGTTGGTATGTTGCATGCTAGTAGACAATTGTTTATGTAATAGTAATTTATACTGCTTCAATTAACAGTAAAATTAAATGAAAGGGTTTTCATCTTGCAGATGGTAAGCCCACAAAATTGGCTTCATTGGCTACCACTTATACCGTCCCCTCCAAAAATTATTTGAATAGCAAAGCCAATTCTATTGTTTTTGCTATACACTGAAGACATTTCAGTTTGAGGTCAAAGGATGAATATGATATGATACATCGGAATGTCACCTGATATTTACATCTAAATGTGTTAAACAACTTAGTACATGCCATCTTTGGTTTGAATCCACCCATATTTCAAGTGATGAAAAGTAGTTGAACATGAGACTGACAGGTGTTTCTTGTTGCCCAGGTGTGCCCTGTTAGATTGATTGGTTAAACAATTAATAGTTATGAATATCTACACTTGGTTGTTGTTAAAAAGGATAAACCAACATGAAGACCAGAGAACTGCCTTTGGAAGTAAAGCAAGCATTTTGAAGCTAAGAAAAGTGGGGAAATTGATCAGTGCCATTGCACAAGCTTTCGCAGATAGCAAAAGAGAGTTGGCCCACATACCGTATGGATTGACGGTAATGACTCAGTCTGACTGTGGCTGGCTTCTGGGCCAGATGTGGGCCCAGACAAAAGAAGCCAAAACTCAGCCTAAAACTGGCTTGTTGTGTATGGGCCAGATACAGCCCATATGACCTTTGCCATTGCCAGAACTGAGCCATATGTGCCATAGGAGGCCCAGAAATGTATGCTATCTGGGTTGGGCATAACCAGTACAACTATTTGGAATGCCCTGAAAATGGAAGAAATCACAACCAGACATTGAACAGGTCAGCCAAGGAAAACAACTATAAAGAAAACCCCCAAAACAACAGTCAATGACATAACCAACATCCTCCACAGGGCAAGGGTGAATGTATTACAATCCACTGTTTGGAGAAGACTTCAAGAGCATAAATACAGTATAGAGGTCATACCTTCCAATTGGAAAGCCAGATTGGAATTTGCAAAGAAATACAGAGATGACACACAAAAGTTCTGGAATCAAGCCTCTACCAAATTGATGGAAAGGCCAGGGTGTGGAGAAACAAAGGATTTGCTCATCCAAAACATACAAGCTCACTGGTCAAGTACAGTGGATGTAGTTTCATGGCTTGAGCTTGCATGGCTGCTTCCAGAACAGGCTCACTAATCTTTATTGATGATGTAATTCATGATGGTAACAGCAGAATGAATTCAGAAGTCTACAGAAACGATCTGTCTACCAATTTACATAGAAATGCATCAAATCTAATTTGGAGGAATTTGGGGACTGTATTTATGTGTAATGTGCACACAGACAGATTCATAAGTATTTGGAAAGTGACAATTTTCAAAATTTTGCCTCTATACACAATGGATTTGAAATGAATCAGTCAAGATGTGATGAAGTGTAGACTTTCAGCTTTGCTTCAAGAAGTTTACCAAAAGTATTGCAGTGAGTAAAAAGCATGCTTATTTGGGTTGAGGTCATCGTACATTTAAGAACATTTAATTTCTTTGCCTTAAGAAGCTCTTGGTTTCCTTTCGCTGTATGTTTTGGGTCATTATCCATATGTTCCGTGAAGCACCATTCTATCAGTTTTGCAGCATTTGACTGAATCTGAGAACATATAGCTTTATACATTTCATAATTCATCCTGCTATTTCTATTAGCAGTCACATCATCACCAGTGATCCAGTTCCATTGGCATCCATACATGCCAATAACACTGACACCACATGTTTGACAGATAAAGTGGTATGCTTGGATCATGAGCCCTTCCTTTACTTTTCTATACTCTTCCCATCATTCTGGTACAAGTTAATCTTGCATCAGAACTGGTCAGGCTTTTTTAGAGGTTGATCTTTCTGTTCTTGATTGTTACCAGTGGTTTGCATCTTCAGGTAAACCGTCTGCATCTCTTGATTGTAGACTTTGACAATGAAGCCTATCTTTGAAATACACCTAACTCCTGCAGAGTGTTCTTACCTTGGCTAGGTGTTGTGAAGGGGTTTTTCTTTAACAAGGAAAGAATTCTGCGATCATCCACTTTGGTTATCTTCCATGGTCTTCCAAGTCTTTTGTTGTTGCTGAGCTCACCAGTGCATTCTGCCTTTTAAGAATGTACCAAATTGTTGCTTTGGCCACTCCAAGTTTCTGCTATGTCTCTGATAGGTCTGTTATGTTTTTTCAGCCTAATGATGGCTTCCTTCATTTGCATCCACTCCTCTTTGAGCTGCATATTGAGAGTTCCCATGAACAGCTACCAAATGAAAAGTTAACACTTAGAATAAACTCCAGACCTTTAATCTCCTTAATTTGTCATGAAATAATGAGGAAACAGGCCACACCTGGCCATGAAACTGCTTATCAGTCATTTGTCCAATTGCTTTTTAGCCTGTGAAAATGGAGGGACTCTGTAAAAAATTGATGAATGGCTGTAATTGATGAATGGTTAATGCATTTTTTTTTTGTTAAACACATTGAATTAAAGCTAAACGTCTACATTTAAATCACATCTTGATTGCTTAATTTCAAATCTACTGTGGTGGTGTACAGAGGCAAAATTACAATTGCAATTGTGTCACTGTCCAAATACTTATGGACCTGAATGTATAAGCTGTAACATTTTTGCATTTCTTCTGATTTCAGGTATAAGATTTGATTGCAGCTGTAATCTGCTTGCGCACAAAAAAAGAGCTGAAAAAAGTGCTATTGCTGACACATGACTTCTGTTGTATGGAATCCAAATAAGTGTTCACCTAGAGATTAATTGACTCCTGTTATCTATCTTGCAGTTCAACCCAAAGACTTTTAATAATGACATTGCCTTGGTGAAGCTGAGCTCTCCTGTGGTTTTGTCAGAGCGTGTGATGCCTGTGTGCTTGCCCTCTGACCCTGAGCCTCCCCCTGGAGCACCATGTCTGGTGGCTGGATGGGGCTCGCTTTATGAAGGTACACTTTTTAGACCAGAAGTACGTATTCTATGTCAGAAAGGGGAATACACTACAAATGTGTGTGTTTGATACATGTGTGAGTGTAGATGGTCCAATGGCTGATGTGGTGATTGAGGCAATGGTTCCTCTGCTACCTCAGAGCACATGTAAAAGTGCTCTTGGCAAACAGCTGCTCACCAACACCATGTTCTGCGCTGGCTACTTGTCCGGAGGCATCGACTCGTGTCAGGTATAACACAAACACATACATCTAACATTGCATAGCCATAAACATCTGGTGATTTCCAAACATATCAGATCACTAGCACACCGTTCCATAATAGGCTGCTAATGGGTAAATAAATCTATATTGTCTATTCCTACTGCCATGCTCTCTGTTTCTGTAGGGTGATTCTGGTGGGCCACTGATCCTTCAGGACCTTATTTCAGGAAGGTTTCAGTTATATGGTATAACATCTTGGGGAGATGGCTGTGGGGAGAAAGGGAAGCCAGGTGTATACACTCGTGTCATGGCTTACAAAGACTGGATCCTTTCTGAAATCCATAGTGAGTCACATATATTGCTGGCTAAACACAGCATACACACAGCCACACCACCATAGCCACTTACTCTTTCTCAATGCTGGAAAAAAAATCACATACTCAGGCTTAAATGTATATAGTTCAAATTGTGTGGAAGGTTAAGCAGCAATTGTTTTTGTCCAATCCCAGAATCTTTTGGAAGCAGGGAACCCACATGTGCAGAGCTTCTGAAGACTTCAGAGCTGTCAGAGGAACAGCGCCTGTCTGAGTTCACCTCACTCTGCCATTTCTACATGCTGAGCTGCCCTATAACCTTGGACCCATCTGGGTGCCAGCGCCTAGCCCAAAACAACTGTCAGAGCCGCTTCAAAAAGTGCCGTGCGTTAATTTACATTTACCTGAATAATCCTGTTTATTAATTAATCACAATTAATATGCATTGTGAAGTGTTAGGACTTACTTTGAAACAATGCACAAATATAATTATACTGATCTTGCACACAAAAATGGATATATGATGTGGAGAAATACATGTGATACATCCAGTATGTTGTTAGAAGTTATGCAATATGTTGTTAGCTCAGGTGTTCAAAGTTTTGTAAGCCTCATTTCTCTTTGTTTGCAGTGAGATTACAGTAATGCATGACCATTGGAGTGATATTAAGCTTAATATTTAGAGTGGCCTTTTATTGTGGCCAGCCTAAGGCACACCTGTGCAATAATCATGCTGTCTAATCAGCATCTTGATATGCCACACCTGTGAGGTGGATGGATTATCTCGGCAAAGGAGAAGTGCTCATTAACACAGATTTAGACAAATTTGTGAACAATATTTGAGAGAAATAGGCCTTTTGTGTACATAGAAAAAGTCTTAGATCTTTGAGTTCAGATCATGAAAAATGGGGCAAAAACGAAAGTGTTGCATTTATAATTTTGTACAGTGTATATAAATGTAACGAATTATTATTAATTATAATTATAATGAAGCACATTGGACCAGAGACTGAAGGGAATTTTTAAAATGTCAGTTATCCTTTCTGGTCTGATTAGTGACACCCCCTGAAAGTATTTTTTCAGAAATGCTGGTCATGACTCTTTACATTGATGGAGCCAGTAAGGGCATTACTATAAAAAAGTGGTGTTTTTAACTCAATACAAGTGCAATATTATATAAAAGTCAGTATGAGTATTAGTGTTTATTGAACATCCCATTCCAGATTTAGTCCTCCTTTGGTGTTACAATAACCTCTATTCTTCTGGGAAGGCATTCCACTAGATTTTGGAGTGTGACTGTAGGGATTAGCCCATTCAGCCATGTTGATCAAGGAGGCCTGGGGTGCAGTTGTGGTGGAAAATCTCCTTAGCCAAAAATAAAAATTTCTCAAAGTCAAGGGGTTTAAGATGCCAAAAATCAGACTTTATTGAAGAATAAAAAAAGCTGAGATGTCTTCAGATCATCTGACAAATACAATCAAGGCTCATGCTTTTATAAGTACTAAAATAATGATTTCAAGCTTGAGTCCTCTTGCCTTCTCCCTCTTCTGCATTCCTTCTCCTTGACATTCAACAGCTACACAAGGGAGGAAATGACCTGGACCTGGTCTTCAGCCGCCCCTCTCCAGCTACAGACATCAATGCTACCCCACTCCACACCTCCGATCATCACTTGGTATCCTTCACTATCACCCTCCCTATCCTGCCTAAAACCAGCTATCAATGCTTCTCTCCTACCCGTCGAAACCTCCATTCTATCTCTCTGGAGAGAACTAAGAATAGCAGAGAGAAAGTGGAAGACTACTACTCAACCCCTCCAACTCCATCCTCCCTGACTGCTGAAGACTTTGCCACCTTTTATGATGAGAAGATTGAAAAAATCTGCTAGACCTTCACTTCTACCCCAATTCCTACACTACCCACTGAGGATTCCCCTTCTCCTTCACTGGCACATTTTTCTAATCTAGCAACAGAAGAGATCCTGCAGGTCATCTTGTCCTGCAATCCTACCACCTGCCCATTGGATCCAATCCCTTCCACAATGCTCCACAAGACCTCACAAGACCTCCTCCCCTCCATCACAACTATCATCAATGGCTCTATATCATTTGGTTATGTACCAATGGCATTCAGGAGAGCAAGGGTTATTCCCATCCTGAAGAAGGCCCACTCTGACATCAGAAACTACCGACCGGTATCACCTCTCTCTTTTCTTACTAAAATCCTTGAATGCACTGTCTACAATCAACTGTCTTTCTAACTCTCACAGAACAACTTCCAAAATCCTAAGCTTCAAAGCGGAACATTCCACAGAGACTGCCCTTTTGGCTGTCACCAAGAAGCTACATGCTGCTAGATCAGCCAAACTGTCATCAGTCCTCATCCTCCTTGACCTTTCAGCAGCGTTTGACACAGTCAACCACAAGACTCTCTTGTCCACCCTCATGAGTCTCTGAAATCATGGTGCAGAATGGCAGTGGTTTGCTTCTTACCTGAAAGGTCGCTAATACCAGGTGATATGGAGGGGATCCACTTCTGCTCCCCACAGACTCTCCACTGGTGTCCCAAAAGGCTCAGTGCTTGGTCCTCTTCTGTTTTCCCTCTATACTCGATCTCTTTGTTGGGTCATATCCTCACATGGGTTCTCATACTACTGCTATGCGGATGACATACAACTCATACTCTCCTTCCCTCCCTCAGATCATCTTGTTTCTGCTCGGATCTCAGCATGTCAGGCAGACATCTCATCATGGATGGCAGCTCATCAGCTGAAACATAATCCCAGCAAAACTGAACTGCTGTTCATCCCAGGTGATTCATCACCATGTCAGGATCTTGTAATCTTCCTGGACAACTCTCTGAGTTGTCAGAGAGTTGTCAGTAACCACCGTCAGTTACTGCACGCAACCTCGGAGTAACCATGGACAATAAACTGTCTTTTTCCTCTCACATTGCTAATCTGTCACGCTCATGTCAATTTCTCTTTTAAAACCTCAGAAGGTATCGTCCATTTCTATCCATAGAGGCCACTTAGGTGCTGGTTCAGTCTCTTGTCATTTTGAGACTGGACTACTGCAACTCGCTCATGGAAGGTCTGCCTCCGAGCACCATTCAACCTCTGCAACTGATCTAGAATGCAGCTGCTCAACTTGTTTTCAACCTTTCTAAGTTCTCCCACACCACCCCATTGCTATGCTCCCTCCACTGGCTTCCTGCAGCTGCCTGCATCAGATTAAAAACAATGATGCTTGCCTACAAAGCCAAAAATGAACAAGTGCCCACTTACCTCAAATCACTTATCACACCCTGCACTGCACCACACTTCCTCTGATCCTCTAGCACCACTAGACTGGTGACACCATCTCTCAGAGTACAATGAAGGCATGCATCAAGACTCTTCTCTGTTCTGGCACCTAGGTGATGGAATGAACTTCCCCTAGATGTCAGATCAGCTGAGTCACTGGCACTCTTTAAATGACGTCTAAAGACCTACCTCTTCCTAAAGTACTTAAATTAGCACTTTAAAAAATTGTGTTGTGTTGTCTCTGTTTTTCTTACTACATTACCTCCCAACAAAGATTTTAGACTGATGGTATTCTTAGTCCGTGACCTAATGAACCAGTATTGGGATGTATTTATTGATAGAGACTTCAGAGCACTTCTGTAAGTCGCTCTGGATAAGGGCATCTGCCAAATGCCGTAAATGTAAATCTCATTAGGCGGGGTTTTCCCATTTTTTCTTTTAATCACACTTCTGACTTCCTGCCACAATTATGTTACTGTCTTCATACCTTATATATAATTGTGGCGTGAGCTCAGTCAACTGATCTTTTTAAAAAAGTTTTTATTTTACTGATTAACATCATAGATTTCAACAATACTTCTTAAAAAATTACAAACATCAAACTGATAAAAAGATACAGACTTAAACAATACAGAGAACAGACTCAGTGTTCCTTACAGGTACAGAGGGTGAATTTTTTTTTATGAGAAATGACAGAGCAAGCCTAAAAGAAAAGGATACACTTTATAAGTGAGGAATGGGTGTTCAGTGATTTTTCACAAGTTAGAGTCACATTAGTTTGTCTTACATTGATTTTAGTTTGTTTGATTAATATACTGATTACTCTCATATATTATACAGTACATTGGTCATACATGATTGAATCTCATTTTGATTACATAACATATACCATTTACTTAAAAATATACCATATATTCCTCCCTTTGGGACTTACTAAGTCCCACCTAACCAAAGAGAGTGGTCTCACATTTCAGACCCTTCACTTTATACTACCTAGTGATCAACTCCTGATCACTCCCGCTTTCTACCAATGACCAAATCCTGAAACAGCTCTCTTGTGGAGTACAGGACCAAACATCTCCCTCCACACTTGACTAGGAGAGAGTAAAAGATCCTGTCTCCCTAACCCCTATACTCAAAAATCAGCCACTGTGTTAAAAGCATGTGCATGTTTGTGGCTCAGCTCTTGCCCATTGTTATCATGGTTGTGTAGAGTACAACAGTATTCCAACAGAATCAAAAATCCAATAGTCTTCAAACATAATCAACAAAATCATATAAGAACAATTTCACAAAAATGATTACAATAATAATTAAACATCAATTAATCAATAGCAAATCAATATGATCAATTACAATCAGTAGAAAAAATATAAAGGCTTAGCCTTTCTCTCGTTTAGACAGTGGCTGTTCCAGCAGTATAAGATGTTATTCTTCAACCCAGATACTTCTTCTTCATCCTCACTTGAGTAACTGGAAACTGTATCCTTACTTGAGGAGCTGGAATCGCTATCATCCTGTAGTTGTTCTGGGACCCAGTCCAGCTTAGGGGGCCAGTCTGGGTAAGAATCATAGGGATCTCCTGCTAGTTCATTGTCCTTATTCATGTTATTGTCCAAAGTTGTCCCTTTTAAAAGAGACACCTGTTTAACAGTGCTGTTAATCACAAATGACCTTAAGATGGGTACAACATAACAAAACAATAGTTCTCCAACAATTATTACTAAAACCAGCATGATTCCCATTTTTGACAGCCAAGCTCCCTATTTTCCAAATGTAGACTCAGACCAGTCCCAAGAATGTATGTCTCTTCCGGCATTTTCAGTAACTTCATGCCATAGCTTTTTCAGTTTATTCATGGCTTCAGTGAATGTTCCAATAGGCACAGTATTGTTAGGAATAAATGTGCAGCACTGATCCCCAAACATCACACAGATCTCTCCCTTTTCTGCTAGTAACCAGTCAAAGGCTTGTCGGTTCTGTCATGCCATTTTGCTTGTAGCACTTAATTGTTCTCCTTAAGCTGACAAGGCATCTGTATAAATTGCTGATTATAGTAAATGTAATTAATCCATTCGGTGTTCTTGTTGGGCATTATCCAGACTAGTATAGACTCAAAGACTGACTTCACTTCATCCCTAGCACATCAATTAGCTTTCAGCTAATTAAGCAGAGCACGGTTGTTTACAATGCTGTGAAATTACAGTCACAAAGTCTCCATTTTGTTTTTTCACTACTGAGTACCCTGCAGGACTACCTAAATAGTCTCTGAAACATGATCCGTCCACAAAGTAGTCAACATCTGCTTCTGAGATGAGTGTGGATTCCAAATCTGGTCGAAGTCGGGTAAAAGGTAATGAATTTGCTACACAGTCATGAGGTTGTCCCTCATGCTCTAGAGGAATCATGTCTGCTGGATTTACTGTAATACAATGTTTGATGGTGATGTCAGGGTAAGTTAGGAGAGATACATAAGCTAAACACCTAGCCTGAGTCAAAGCAAATCTCCCTTAGTCTAAAAGTTCCACTACTTTGTGATGAGTTTAAATGACTACTGGATAGCTATCAAGCAATCATAGTCAGCAATCATATGTGTCTATGTACAATAGGTGAATTGGCCAGAGCTGTATCACCCTGTAGTTCTTGCTTGGTTAAGCTAAGCAGGGTTGAGCCTGGCCATTACCTGGATGGGAGACCTCCTGGGGAAAACTAAGATTGCTGCTGGAAGTGGTATTAGGGAGGTCAGCAAGTGGTGCTCTCCCTGTAGTCTGTGTGGGTCCTAATGCCCCATTTTTAAATGAACTTAATTTTTGGCCAAACTATCACTTTTAATTTATATCCATAAATGTTACATGAGCAGATTTTTAAAAGGTATGTTAGAATCAGTGCATGCCGTCAGTCACTCATGTCCATGTCTTCGTCCTGCTGCTCATCGCTGTGTTGATCTGACTCTCCTCTCCCGGCGTCGTCAGCATTCCTTGTTGGTAGCACGGAGGGTAGCCTTGTGCTACACTGTCTAGCTTGGTGCTATAATATGCAATGTGTTGTTTTCGCGTACCACAACAGGTGTCTTGCATCAGTACTGCTTACGCATAGCCATCTGCCCTATTGGCTACATACAAATGAAACAATTTTGTGTAATCTGGGGTGGCTAATGCTGGTGCAACCTGAAGTTCCTTCTTTAGTGATTCAAAGGCTACCAAATCTTCACAGTTGCATATTAATGGTGCCCGCATATTTTGATGTCCTATTTGTCACAAGACTGCTCTCAAAGGTGCAGTTTTAATTGCATAGTCCTCTATCCAGTCGAAACTAAAACCCGTCATACCCAAAAATGTCATCATTTGTCCTACAATCCATGGTAAGGGTGCTTTACTTATACCTTCTAGTTGGGCTGGTGCCTTATGAGCAATTAGTCTTCCTAAGTATTCAACCTGTGGAGAAACATTGGTCAACAATGTGTGTGGATTGGGAACCTCTGCTGGCCAATACTCTACAGTACTACCTCATTAACTGTCTGCAAATCATGCACTAAATGTTAAGTGCATTTGTCTTTTCTTATTGACCACCACTTCTTGTGGAATTCCTGTCATAATAACGGTACACATCATTGTACAGTGAAATTCAGATTTTGTCATTTGCACCTCAGGGATCTGTGCCTTAATAAACTTTCCCCATGTACTAAGAGTTTTCTCTACATCACTTCCTAACTCTCCTAACCAATATACATTGACTCGTGGTTCTAAAAGTATAATTTGTGTTTTTGTTCCCTTGCTATCTAAATACAGGAGAACCCCAAATTTGGAGATCCATTTTACATAGTGCATCTCTCCCTAACAAATTACTAGGAGTTTGTTCTGATACTAAAATAGGTAATTTTACACTTTTATTTTTAGTTTGTAGACAAACTTGAGCAGTCATAGGAATTAGCTGTGTTTGTCCCTAGAATCCTACTGTCTTTGCAAACTTACCTCACATGGGAAGGCATAATTTGAACTTACACATGTGTAAGTTGCTCTAGTGTCATGGGTGTAATTTTGGCCTCTATTTTAACCTGCAGCATAGGTCAGCATCAGTTGTTAGGATTGGAAGCTGACCCTTCCCTGTAGGATTCTCTGGGCACCCCTAATATCCCTGATTTGGCCCATTATGTGGATTTACTGGGCTTTGTGGAGGCTGTCGATAGGGCTGGATCAAACCTTCCCCTTCACCACCAGGAAACTGTTGCCATGGATTCGTAGGGCAATCACATCTGTTATGCCCAGTCTGTCCACACCCCAAGCAAACCCCTCAAGAACCAGGATTAAATCTTCCTATTTGCCCTCTTTGTGGTGGCTTTCTCTGCCAGTTCATATTGCTTGGTTGCTGGTAGACATTAATGATAGGTGCAAGGGGCAGTTGTGGCCCTGCAGGAGTGGCTGGTGCATTTGGCTGATTGGGCTTTTTCCTCTTTGTCTTTATCTTTGTCTCTCACTGGGGCTTGGGTCTTTTTCTTGTTTTTGCTTGTGAGTTCTTCAAGCTGTAGCTGCCCCAGCTTTCTCTGCAATTCTCTTTCTTGATTTTTTAGCTTCTGTTTGGTTTTTCTGTACTGCTCAACATCATGAGTCACATGGTCACAAAACTCCTTGTGTGTTTTGGAGCTTAGACCTACTACAACTTAGCATCCATTATTGCAACTCTGAAACATGGCGCCAGAACAGGATCTGTTTCTGGATCTCTTTCCAGCTCATTTCCACTTTTTTAGTTGTCTTTGCACATAGGCAGTAGGGTTCTCTGTTTCCCCTAGTTGCTCACCCTTCAGGGACTTGGGGTCTATTCCGGAAGGGTACTCAGTTCTCAAAGTCCACCATAGACATGGGCGGTACAGATCAAAAGGAGCTCCATCCCTTTGTGGATTGCCCATTGCTGCTTGTAAGCTGGGTTCTCTGAGAATCTCATCCATTTTAGACCCTCCCACACTTTTGGCCAGGAGTGCTTTCATGTTTCCTATTGCAAGCAGTTTGTCCAATGTTTCTTCCTCAAAGACCCTGATCCACTTCCCAGCCCAATCGTGGAAGGTGAGCAATCAGCCCATCGAGATTCTGTGTGGTCCAGGGCACATACTATATATAATATACCTGGTACATTCCATAACCTTGGTTTTTGACAGGTCAAAGGTCATCATCAATCATATGTTTGTTGACAGGTATAGGTGAAAGGTCATCACGGTTGTCATGTATATGTCAAAGGTTAATGATGAAAGTTTTCATCTGAAAATCTTAATGTGTTTTGAAAATCAGAAGTGAAAAAACATATGTGTTCAAATGAGGTTTCCCCATATACACACACACACACACACACCCACACACACACACACCCCAGATGTTAAAAACATATGTTTTTAAATGAGCCTTCCCCGTATACACACACACACACACACACACACACCCCAGATGTTAAAAACATATGAGTAAGGCAAACACCCATCTCACCCACACACTTAGACGTAACTCCCATTTACTTGAGTTTCCCACCAAAAATATGTGGAAAAGAATGTCAATCACACCCCACTGAAACAGAAAAAATGCATATGTTTAAATGACACCCCGCATATACAAACACACACACACACACACACACTTAGACATTTATATTTTGTTTGCATCAAATTCAGAAGTTGAGGACACTCCGACTATCATTGATGATGATTCAAATGATTCAGGTGAGATGATATTATGTATAATAAGCCTTCTATTTCATTCTATTTTCACCCATCTGTTCAGTGCATAAAGCTCTCTCACACATTTCTATGATTTCTGTTCTCTTTTCGATGCGAGTGATGCCATAGAAAGACAAGAGGAGAATCAAGAAGAAGAAAATACCAACGGACAACTAGAGGAGCTCAACGCCACATTGAGAGAATTCTACCAACTAAAGCCTGCTTTATTGGAAAGTTTTGGATATCTAGATAATATAATTCAAAACAATTCAGGTAGGGAAATTGTTCCATCCTTGTACAACACCCTCGAATCCTTGAATAGGTGTGTCACAGTAAATGTAAACTTGTTAAGAATATTCTTCAATAGCTATGGCTCAGAAACGCCCAAATAACATTTCAGGTTCAGACGCTAAAAAAATTAGAACTGAAAATATCCCATGATTTCTGCTATGATGAAAGTATTTGAGTTTTTCAAATAGTCTGTTACATCATGAACCATACACAACTCTGAACCCGTATTTACAGTGAGGGAAAAAAGTATTTGATCCCCTGCTGATTTTGTACATTTGCCCACTGACAAAGAAATGATCAGTCTATAATTTTAATGGTAGGTGTATTTTAACAGTGAGAGACAGAATAACAACAAAAAAATCCAGAAAAACACATTACAAAAAAGTTATAAATTGATTTGCATTTTAATGAGGGAAATAAGTATTTGATCCCCTATCAATCAGCAAGATTTCTGGCTCCCATGTGTCTTTTACACAAGTAATGAGCTGAGATTAGGAGCACTCTCTTAAAGGAAGTGCTCCTAATCTCAGTTTGTTACCTGTAAAAAGACACCTGTCCACAGAAGCAATCAATCAGATTCCAAACTCTCCACCATGGCCAAGACCAAAGAGCTGTCTAAGGATGTCAGGGACAAGATTGTAGACCTACACAAGGCTGGAATGGGCTACAAGACCATCGCCAAGCAGCTTGGTGAGAAGGTGACAACAGTTGGTGCGATTATTCGCAAATGGAAGAAACTGTCAGTCTCCCTCGGTCTGGGGCTCCATGCAAGATCTCACCTTGTGGAGTTTCAATGATCATGAGAACGGTGAGGAATCGGCCCAGAACTACATAGGAGGATCTTGTTAATGATCTCAAGGCAGCTGGGACCATAGTTACCAAGAAAACAATTGGTACCACACTATGCCGTGAAGGACTGAAATCCTGCCGTGCCCGTAAGGTCCCCCTGCTCAAGAAAGCACATGTACAGGCTCGTCTGAAGTCTGCCTGAATGATTCAGAGGAGAACTGGGTGAAAGTGTTGTGGTCAGGTGTGGTCAGATCTCTCTGGCATCAACTCAACTCGCCGTGTTTGGAGGAGGAGGAATGCTGCCTATGACCCCAAGTCATAACACCATCCCCACCGTCAAACATGGAGGTGGGAACATTATGCTTTGGGGGTGTTTTTCTGCTAAGGGGACAGGACAACTGCACCGCATCAAAGGGGCAATGGACGGGGCCATGTACTGTCAAATCTTGGGTGAGAACCTCCTTCCCTCAGCCAGGGCATTGAAAATTACCTTAATGACTTGGAGAGGATCTGCAAAGAGGAGTGGGACAAAATCCCTCCTGAGGTGTGTGCAAACCTGGTGGCCAACTACAAGAAACGTCTGACCTCTGTGATTGCCAACAAAGGTTTTGCCACCAAGTACTAAGTCGAAGGGATCAAATACTTATTTCCCTCATTAAAATGCAAATCAATTTATAACTTTTTTGAAATGCGTTTTTCTGGATTTTTTTTGTTGCTATTCTGTCTCTCACTGTTAAAATACACCTACCATTAAAATTATAGACTGATCATTTCTTTGTCACTGGGCAAACATACAAAATCAGCAGGGGATCAAATACTTTTTCCCCCACTGTAACTGATGCGATCAACCAGCTGAATGAAAGTTTAATACCATCACACCAGCCTGTTAGTCAGATCCCTAGTCTAAGTCCAGATACAGTATGTAACAACTGCATTGGTGACTCCAAACAACATTTTTCACAACCTCAATCAATGTCTGTTAAGATTACAGAATAGTCTAATCGAACATTCAGTACAGTTAAACCCTGATTTAATCGAAGCAGTCAACCTATTGAATGAAAATTTAAGACCATCAGACCAGAGCAATACTCAAAATTCCAGCCAAAATTCCACTCAAAATGTATCAAACACACCGGTGAGTACACACTATATATTCCACTATTTTAACCAATGTCTGTTAGAATTACAAAATAATCTAAATGAACAAAGATATTCTATGCAGATAAATCCTTGTTTATTAGATGCAATGAATCAACTCAATGAAAATTTGGCATTATCTCCTGAACACAACTTCAGTATCATCTCAAATCCAGAAATCGTTCAGGAACATAGACCATTATCTTCTCACGAAATGTTAGATGAACTTTATCAGTTCCCGAGTTTTGTGGAACATTGTCTTGGGGAACGAATAAGTTAACCAGACTGTCATTTAACATAATAAGACTTATACTGATTATGAGCACTCCCTTGCATTGCCTGATGTTTAAATGGAAAACATGCCATCTCCTAACATTCAAAATGCGCAAATAGATAACGTTGAGGAAAACATGCCATCTCCTAACATTCAAAATGCGCAAGTCGGTAACAGGTTAGATCCTAATATTGGCATAATTCATCGCGACAGATTCAATAACACCAAGATTAGGAGAAGAGTGAATTTTTCCTCGATCGCTAATGTCGACAGCTTTGTGGAATTTTATAATTATGTCTTAGAGATTTTAAACAATACGATAAATGTGGCTAATGAAATTATTTTACCAAAAGACGCAGTCACAGCTGAAATTAGAGGTGACACGCTCAATTTGTCATTGTGCATTCAATTAGTCAGTGGGTCCATTGAATTGCAGTCTTTTCTATCCATGCTCAGAAAATGTCATTCAAAGTAAACATGAAATTTTTACGGACAATACCCTCGAAATAGTAATCCAAATAGTCCGACCACCTCGTGGTGGTGCAGCTTGAAGGAAAATAGGTAAAATGTTCAGTGCAGAAGCTGTTCAGAAAAAAAATAGGCATCTCTACATCTTTCACAACAGAGATTACATGTGCTTTGCATTATTTGTTACCCAACTTTTGAACCCTGAAAAAAACAATTTTCAAATTGAAATGATCGCTAAAAAAATCCAACATGATGTGGGATTACCTGAAAACGCAGCAGTCACCTTTGCTTTTGGATCGAAATTTGAGAATCATTTGAACTGTAAACTTGTAATCGTGTACTGTTCCAACAACAAAGCCAGATACTCTTTCTTTCAAACCAGCAAGACTCCCCATGAAAAAACAATTTACTTGTTTTTGCATGACAACCACTATTATGGGGGTAAAAGCATCACTGGTCGTTTGGGGTCTAGTTATGTCTGTCGATTCTGTCACTCAGGGTTTGATGATTCACAGAAACGCCAATGTGAATTTAGTTGTAATGTTTGTCGTGATACCGACTGTTACAAACACCCTAAAATGTATCTAAATGCCCAGATTATGTAGATCACAACATTATTTTGAGAAGCACAAAGCAAAGCTTCAGTCGGGTGAAGGTGAAGATTCTAAGTGTGAATCTGGTTTCTACTGCGCTAAATGTAATTGTGTGATAGCACAGAACACTTAGAACCGTAAAAAACACATGCTCTAAGGGGACGTGTAAACTCTGTGGTGAAAAAGTCGATAAAGATACTGAACATAAATGTTTTATACAACCGCTTAAGAAAGAAACAACGGATGTGAAATACATATGTTATGATTTCGAGACTAGACAGGAAACAGGAACTCATATAGCTAATTTCTTATGCTGTATTGATTTTCACGGAAAGGTGCGGGTGTTTGAAGGGGACGGGTGCGTCGTTGACTTTTTTAAGAAGTTCCATTGTAACAAATACAAAGGCTATACTTTTATCGCACATAATGCTAGGGGGTTCGATTCATACCTTTTGTTAAATCATTTAGTGAAAGAAGGAATCACGCCTGATATCATTGTGCAAGGTGGTAAAATTTTGTGTTTCATCAATTCTGAGTTTCGACAGTCCTTTATCGATAGTATATCTTTTTTACCCATGAAATTAAGCAGTCTCGCAAAAGCCATGGGATTTTCAGAAGAAATGAAAGGTTATTTTCCCCATTTGTGGAACACCTTAGAACATCAGGACTATGTAGGTCCATATCCTGAGCCTAAGTTTTATGGTGCAGATAATATGATGCCTAAAGAAAGAGAAGAATTTTTCAAGTGGTACAGAACGTCTTTGATTTTAAGAAAGAGATGGCTGAATACTGTGTAAGCAACATCGACATTTTGAGAAAGGGCTGTTTAACTTTCCGAAATGAAATTCTGAAAAGTACAAATGTTGACCCTTTTAAATGCATAACAATCCCTTCCCAAAAACATTCTAGGTATTCCACCGCTTGACAATTACATCAACAGGCAGAAGTCTTTCTCAACACCGTCCATTCAATGGCTCGAATACATTTCTACCACGGTAGATGGTGAAGTCAGGTTTGGTAACTATTTTGTAGATGGTTGTTTTTATCATGGATGTGAAAAGTGTTTTCCCTCAATGGTCCCACATCCTCTTAGCTCATCCAAAGCTACCTTCAGAGATGTTCATCAAAAGTCATTGGAAAAAATTAAGAATTTGCAAGAGACCTACATTTTACAAGTCACAGTAATGTGGGAACATGAGTGGTATGAAATGAAGAAAAGCGACAACCACATGATAAACTTTCTAAAAGACTCTGACTTTCCCGCGCATTTAAATCCGCGAGATGCTCTTTTCAGTGGTCGAACAAATGCATTACATTTGCATTATGTAGCTCAGCCAGGCGAGAGAATAGATTATTATATATAATAGATTATTATAAATCAGCATCATTTATCGTGACTTTGAGCCTCTGGAAAATTACTTTGGCATAATCAGAGCAAAAGTATTACCACCTAGGGGTCTGTGGGCACCCGTTCTCCCGTTTCATGTAAAAAGCAAACTCCTCTTTCCTCTATGGAGAATGTGCTGCGAGCAATAACAAAAGCAATGCAATCATACAGATCAGGAGAGAGCTCTTACAGGAACATGGGCTTCTATTGAAATTGCAAAAGCTGTTGAAAAAGGTTACAAAATTTTAAGTGTTTGAAGTCTGGCACTTTCCTAATAGGTCTGACAATCTTTTTTCTGATTATATTAAAATGTTCCTAAAAACCAAACAAGATATCCATCCTGGGTAGTTGATGAAGCCTCTAAACGCAAGTACATTTGCAAATATGAGGAGAATGAGGGGATCAAATTGGATCCAAACCATATTATTGTTAATCCTGCCAAAAGATCTGTGGCTAAACTCACGCTAAATTCATTGTGGGGTAAGATGTGTCAAAGACCGGTCAGATCAAACACAACTTTGATCAGCGAACCTACTGAGTTTTTACAGTTCATGTTCTCAGATATTTACAACGTAAACCAGTTTTCTTTTTTGAATGATGAGATTGCAATGGTGCAGTGACGTTATGCAGACGATAGACTGATTAAACCAGGGAATGCTAATGTATTCATTGGTATTTTCACTATAGCATATGCCAGACTTGAACTGTACAATTTGATGGATCGATTGCATCAGCGTTGTTTGTACACCGACAACGACAGCGTTATTTTTAAAAGTAAGGAAGGCGACTGGATGCCGCCTTTGAGCGATTACTTGGGTGGACTTACCAGTGAACTAGATGATGGTGATCAAATCGTAGAATTCGTAAGTGCAGGCCCTAAAACATACAGTTACAAAACTATAAAAGGAAAAACAACTAAAGGCATTACTTTAAATTATACCAATTCTGAAGTTGTCAATTTGAAAACGCTGACAGAGCTGGTGGACGAGCGAGTGAAAAATCCAGGTCAAACCAGTCAACTTAAAACCTCGCATAACCAAATCACACGAGATAAAAAGGGGTTTCATTTGAGAAATCATTCACAGTTGAAAAGGTTCAGGGTTGTGTACGATAAACGTGTGTTATTACCTGATTTCACAACTCTCCCGTACGGTTATTAAGCCTTTTCATGTTTATATGTATAGATGTATGTATGTATGTATGTATCTAGTTTTTGTTTGTTTCTGTTGATGTGTTTTGTAATGGAAAATATGAATGTATCTGCTTTTGATGCGAGGATGCAACTGCCCTTTTCATGCATCGTTTGTGGACCTAGTAATAGCGGTAAATCATATTTTATCAAAATGTTGTTGGAAAACTATAAAGAGACAATGTCAGTAGTTCCTGAAAACATTGTCTGGTGTTATATGTGTTGGCAACCTCTGTACGATGAATTGATGACCAGAATAAATTTAAATTTTCTTCAAGGAATCCCTGATTCTTTGTGTGATGACTAATTATTTCCCCCCGGCAAAACAAACTTATTGGTAATCGATGACTTGATGGAATCTGCCAGTAAGAACGATGAAGTAGAAAAGGCTTTTACAAAATACACCCATCACAGAAATCTGAGAGTCATCTATCTCATTCAAAACTTGTTTTTTCAAGGCAAGACTAGTAGAACAATCAACCTGAACACCAACTACATGATTCTTTTTAAAAACCCTAGAGGCAAATTACAGATCAGCATACTAGCTCGTCAAATGTATCCAGGTAACAGCACATACTTTTTAGAATGTTTTCAAGATGCCACCGCTAGACCATACGGATATTTATTTGTTGACCTGAAAGCACAAACACCAGAAGAACTCCGTCTCCGGTCAGGACTGTTTCCACGAGAAAAGCCGGTTGTGTATGTTCTGAAGAAAAAAAAAACTTTAAAGTATTGAAATCAATGTCTATTTGATTGAAAAAAACCCTCACATTGCTGAATTCATTATACAGGTCTCCTTCCCGATGGAGAAAGGATATATTATGTGATGCGCCCGTGGATCTCATACTGAGCATATGTGAATTAGCCTTAAACATTCTCAGAGGGAACATACCACTGACGACAAAACAGTACCGGGTTTTAAGAAAAACAGAAAAAATGGATCAAACTATTTGCGGATAAAAGAACTTCTGTAGAAACTAAAAAGGAAAGCTATTAATCAATCATGGGGATTCCTTCTGCCTTTGCTCAGTGTAGCCAATCCTTTTATAAGCAGCTTAATTGCATTAATCCCCTAACAATTAACATGGAGACCGCGGAGAAAATGTATTTAGTCCCTCAACATCAGCTTGATAAACTTAGAAACATCACCACAGAGAATGAAAGCTTTTGACTGTTGAAAACAACTTGGATGAGGCAATACGAAGGATTTTGTCAAGGACTGATCTGAATGATTATGAGGACGCAAAACTCTACGCATCAACCCTGCAAAAATTTTTTAAACTTGGTTAAACTAGGGGAGCAGGAAACCGCTCAACTGACCCTATCCTTACCTAAAATACTGGAAAGCAAAACGGAAGCAACAGTGACCGAAGATCCATGTCCTCTCAAAGACGAAGTCATACAAGAGGTGCTTGCTAACATTTCTGCAAGGAACAAAAGAAATGCTTCGTACATTATGGAAAAAATGTTTAAATTGTGTGATGCTTCGTGGAATGATAATGCCGAATTTATTTTTAAAGGAAACACTATCAAAGGATCTCACATGGTGGATTTACTTAAGAATCTCATGGCTCCTGATAAAGTATCCGACGATCTGAGACCTTTAGGATGGACAGAATTATTACAGACTGTAGCTAGCCTAAATATACCCCTTTCAGCTACACCTACTGTATAAAGAAAAAAGCAGTAGGCCTAAAACAGAACACCAAACTTTACCAAGCAGAATAGTATGATCAATTGTATCAAAAGCTGCACTAAGGTCAAGCAATATAAGCATGGAGACACAACCCTGATCAGAGGCCAGTAGTAGGTCATTTACCACTTTAACCAGTGCTGTCTCTGTGCTATGATGAGGTCTAAATCCTGACTGATACATTTCATGAATGTTATTCCTATGTAGGTATGAGCAAAGTTGCTGTGCTACAACCTTTTCTAAGATCTTGGAGATAAAGGGGAGATTAGATATTGGCCTGCAGCTGGACAATTGACAGGGGTCGAGCTCAGGTTTTTTAATCAGGGGTTTGATAACTGCTAGTTTAAATGATTTAGGTACATAGCCAGTGCTAAGGGAGGAATTGATTATTTTAGAAGGGATTTGATTACATCTGGAATAATCTGTTTGAAGAAACATGTAGGTAAGGGATCTAGTATACAAGCTGAAGATTTTGATGAAGAAATTAATTAATTAAATTAGTTCAGTCTCTCTAACGGGAGTAAAACATTCTAACCATTGGTCTGATACTGCTATATTATTATCTACACGGTTAGTTAGAAGACTGTCTAGTTTTAAATTAATAGTCTTAATTTAAAAAAATAATAATAATAATAATTTTTGTCAATGAAAAAATTCATGAAATCATCACTATATAATGATTGTGTGCCTGTTTCTGTGGCAGTAATATTCCTAGTTAATTTTGCTACAGTATTAATTAAGAATCTAGGATTATTTTTGTTGTCTTCAATTAAGGTGGAGAGATAGACTGATCTAGCAGCACTAGGAGATAGCTCAGGAGGCTCTCCTTCCATGCAGTTTGAAATACTACCAATTTGGTTTGACGCCATTTACATTCTAATTGTCAAGTGATCTGTTTTAAGGTACATGTGTGATCGTTATACCAGGGTGCTAGCTTTTTCTCTCTAATTATTTTTCTTTTAAGTGGAGCTAATTTATCTAGAGTGTAGCGGAATGTTGACTCTAAGCACTCAGACACCTGATCAAGTTATTTGGGATCAGACGGTGATTGAATCATAGCTGATATCTCTGGGAGGTTATTGATAAAACTCTGTGCAGTAGCTGACGTGAATGTACATTTAACACAGTAGCGTGTCAAGATGCATATATTATGATCAATGCGCAATTTACATGAAATGAGATAATGATCTGAGATAGCTTCATACTGCGGAAATGTGACTATATTTTCCATGTTTAATCCAAATGTTAGTATAATCTCAAGAGTGTGACCCCCATTATGAGTGGGTCCTATTACATTCTGAATGACCCCTACTGAATCTAGAATAGACACAACCGCTGTTCTCAGAGGGTCTTCTGGGTTATCAAAATGAATATTAAAGTCACCAACAATTAATGCTTTTTCTAAAGAAAAAAACATGTTTGAGATAAAATCTGCAAATTCACCAAGGAATTCAGAATATGGCCCTGGGGGTCTGTAAATAATAATGAGTGGAATCGACTTGGTAGACTTATTTTTTGTGGCTACATATGTTATACTAGTATGAAGAACTTCAAATGAGTTGAACTTATGGCTAGGTTTTTGTGTAATGCCTAGATACATCAGCCCCGTCTAACTGGCAGAGGAGGAGGTGTCGCACTCATTTATAATGATAATGAAGAACTATCATTATAAATGATGTTTGATGGGACGGGGATGGGATGTTTGATGTAATGCCTCATTATAAATGAGTGCGACACCTCCTCCTCTGCCAGTTAGACGGGGCTGATGTATATAACTGTATTCAGGAGGACTGGCTTCATTTAATGCTATATACTCATTTGGTCTAATCCATGTTTCTGTTAAATACATTATCTTAAACTCCTGATCAGTAATGGTTTCATTAAGAATAAGTGCTTTAGAGGTAAGAGATCTAATATTTAACAGTCCTAGCTTCAGATCAAAGGTGCTGGCTGTGCATTCAGTATGGTCTAATTTTATGTTAATTAGGTTACTATAACAAACTTTCTGAAAATTTCTACATTTTTGTAGCTCTGGGAACAGACAGAGTCTCGATATTGTGGAACCTAGCACCACCTGGACATCCAGCAGTTCAGCGACCATAACCTGCTGTAAGCTACATCACTATGCCACATTGGGATGGGGCCAGAACATACTACTGCATCGGACATTACCTTCGATAATTTAAACACCTCTTCAATGTTGCTCTTAGTAACCTCTGACTGACGAAGGCATATATCATTAGATCCTACATGAATAACTTGCCTAAGACACTAAGATTACCTGCTATGTCCGGCGCCCTGGCTCCTGGTATACACCTAACTAAAGCTGCTGGAGCCCCTAAAGGCATTGCTAATTTCACTTGCCTTAAGATAGAGTCTCCTATAACCAGAGCTCTTTCAGGTTTCTTAGCGGGCGCTTCACTAAGGAGAGCAAACCTGTTGGACACGTGAAGCGGAGAGGAGTGGTGCTCCCGTGGGCGAGCCTTAGCTTTAGCTTTGGCTTTGCAATTATGCCGCAGAGTCGTCACCCGTTCGCCTCGCTGTGAGGGCTCTAATGCCGGAGTTGGGGAATTGCTATCTCCACCTGAGGCATCCAGACTTTCCCCTACAGAAACTACACTGCTCTCACTCTCACTAACCCTCTCTAGAGTCTGGATGCGCACCTCTAATGCTGCAATCTTCTCCATCAGAGAGCTAACTAGTATACACTTTGCACAAATAAAGCTATTACTAATGACAGAGGAAGAATGACTAAACATCCTGCACTCAACACACTGAACAAGCTGAAGGTTTGCCATATTGAGTGTTTAATGTACCTTAGTCGAAGATAAGGTGATATTATTTTAGATGGATCCGATGTGGATGAACTCTGCTTGCTGTCTATAGTCAAAGAAACAAAAGCACTCTTTGAAAAAGATTAAAATACGGCAGAAGGGAAAGTGAAACTACAACAAATGGAAACAATAGCGCAAAAATATTAATGAAAAATAAAGGAACAGTATAATTTAAACGCTGAAACAAGCTCCCGGCAAACGAGCAAAGAAGCCATGTTACAGTAACCTCCGACAGGCACTTGGCTTGGGAGGCCACCTCATCAAAAGTAAAAGTAATGTTATGGTATAGTTTTGCAGCAGCTTGTGATCAAAGATTTCGGTGGGGCAGGACAACATACCTTAAATAAAATTAAGTCGAGAGGCTATCACACATGACTTCTGCTATAGGCTACTATCTAGTAGATTTTTAGATTAACACCATAATAAGCCATAATAAGAGTCAACAACATGCACTACAGTCTTCCAGCATACTCTCTAGCAGCTTGTTTGGAGCCGTTTAAAAAACAAAATTGTTCAAATGCGTCTGATACTGCTGATGAGCTTACTGTGGCCAGTGAGGCACACACAGAAGGTGTGTTGCCAGGTTGGCCAGGTTTCAGGAAAATATCCATCCCAACTACACACACAAAAGACCTGAAACTTGTCTTCCCCTAAAAATTTTGTAATTGGAAAAGGTAGACACACTGTACATATTTGCATGTTGTCTGCAGAAATGTATTAGATTTAATTCCATTTGTTTGCTATATAAAAAGATTTTGGTAGCTGTGACATATTTTTAAACTAGCCTAATCTGGCAACCCCATTAACTATTCTGTCCACTGGTCCTCCACCAAGAATGGGGCAGCATAATTCTTTCCCCAATGGGCCTCTATTACTGCTTGTTGCAGTTTGATCACTAGGAGCAATAATATCTCTATGGAGCTAAATTGGGACATGAATCTGATGCCCCATGATTGTGCGACATTTAGAAAGGTAAGCTAATCAACGGAGCATTAGCTTATATCTGTCAAATAGCAACATTTTTAAAAATATTCACTCAAAAGAGGTAAATAATGTCACTGCCATCAAATCCAAAATTACTTTGTTTTTCCTTTAAACATTTGATATGTTTTCTATGTTCTATTGTGAATAAAATATAGGTTTATGAGGTTTGCAATTTTTATTGCAAGATTTATTTTTTGGGGCTGTAAAAAATAATGATAAATTTCTGAAAATATATTAGGACAAGAATAATGCCACTGCATACAAATATACAAACATGTACCACAAATACAAATATGTTCATTCACAAAGAACCGCAAAGAAATACATACAGTTTGCGGTACAGTAAGAGCGTAGCTTCGGCATGTCAAATGTTTTTATGTGCGGCTTAAGAAATTAACAAAGATATGAGATTACATCTGCGAAAATCGATGTCTTTCATGCAAGTAAGTATCAGGGAAAGCCAGGGGGTTTTGTCTATCCCTAAAAACTCTTTTTCTGTGAAGTGCTCTTCTTACAATTTGCAATATGTCCACAGGATTACGAAGTGAAGTTATTGCAACAGACACTAAGTTGAATTACAACCCCAATTCCAAAAAAGTTGGGATGCTGTGTAAAATGTAAATAAAAACAAAATGCAACGATTTGCAAATCTCATAAACCCATATTTTATTCACAGTAGAACCTAGAAAACATATCAAATGTGTAAACTGAGGAAATGTACCATTTTAAAAACGAAGGTAATTTTGAATTTGATGGCCGCAACACATCTCAAAACAGTTGGGACAGGACCATGTTTACCACTGTGTAGCATCCCCTCTTCTTTTAAGAACAGTCCATATATGTCTGGGAACTGAGGAGACCAGTTGCTGGAGTTCTGGGAGAGGAATGTTGTCCAATTCATGTCTGATACAGGATTCTAGCTGCTCAACAGTCCTGGGTCTCCTTTGTCAAATTTTTCGTTTCATGATGCACCAAATGTTTTCAATTGGTGAAAGGTCTGGACTGCAGGCAGGCCAGTTCAGCACCCAGACTCTTCTACTACGAAGCCATGCTATTGTAATAAATGCAGTATGTGGTTTAGCATTGTCTTGCTGAAATATGCAAGGCCTACCCTGAAAAAGACATTGTCTGGATGGAAGCATATGTTGCTCTAAAACATGTATATACCTTTCAGCATTAATGGTGCCTTTCCAGATGTGCAAGCTGCCCATTCCATAGGCGCTAATGCACCCCATCAGAGATGCAGACGCTTGAACTGAGCGCTGATAACAAGCCGGATGGTCCCTCTCCTCTTTAGTCCAGAGGATGCATTGTCCATGGTTTCTAAAAAGCATTTAAAATTTCGATTCATCTGACCACAGAACAGTTTTCCACTTTGCCTCTGTCCATTATAAATTAGCTTTGGCCCAGAGAAGACGGTGGCGTTTCTGGATCATGTTCACATATGGCTTCTTCTTGATAGAGAATAGAGCTTGATAGAGCCTTAGCCTGCATTTGTGGATGGCACGGTGAACTGTGTTCACAGACAATGAGTTGTGGAGGTGTTTCTGAGCCCATGCAGTGATTTCCATTACAGAATCATGTCATGGTATGGGCCGAGCTCCTTGTGTTTTCTCCGTCGTCCCCTTCCCCATGCTTCCAGTGCTTTCTGTGTGTGTGTGTGGGTTCCTGGGCGTGGCGCTCCATGGTCGAATCAGCGTCCTCACCTGCTCCTCATTACTCACCTCATCTGCAGAGTATTTAAACCCACGTTTTGTTTTCTCGCAGTATTTCATGTTGCTCAGCATGCCACTGACCTGAGTTCAAACCCACTCTCCCCTCCCCATGGCGTACCTCTTGAATGCTCACTCCTCACGCTCCAGACCAGAGTTCGAATCACGGCCTCGATCACGCCACTACTCACCTTTCAACACACTTCACTAGTTCTCTCAATCCTAAAATAAAACCCATTAACCCTATACTCCTGTGTTTGTGTTCTGCGTTTGGGTCCTCTTTGTCTCTGTGCCTTAACAGAACAATTTGGCCAACATGGACCCAGCAGAACCAGCCCCTCCGCAGGCAGTCCTGTCCTGGCAAGGTTCACTCCTGGGCCAACATGAGCAACAGGTCCGCACCATGTCCCAGGAGATTAGTGCTCTCACGGAGTGGTACAACCAGTTGACCCAGGTGTCATTCACTCCCTCACCAAGGCAAACCATCCCAGCACCCACCTCCCCTTCAGACCTCCCTCTGCGTGAGGCCCTTGTCCCCAATCCCGAACCCTGTGCTGGCAATCTAGGGAGGTGCAGGTCCTTCCTCCTCCAGTGCTCCCTTGTATTTGCATAACATTCCCTCACCTACGCCGCCGATGTGGTCTACATCGTGGGCCTCCTTAGGGGAGACGCCTGAGCCTGGGCCACCGCTATCTGGGATAAGCAGCCGGCATTGAGGACCTCTGTCACTGACGAGCTGTGGAGAGTGTTTGATCACCCCATCCAGGGGAAGGAGGCCAGCAAATGCCTGCTCTCCCTCTGCCAGGGATCCCGTAGCGTGGCTGAATACTCAGTGGAGTTCTGGGTTCTGGCCACCGAGTCCGGATGAAACCAAGAGGTCTTCCATGGGGTGTTCCTAAATGGCCTCAACGAGCAATTAAAGGACAAACTCTCTCGACACACTGATTTCTCTCACCATCCGCCTGGACAATCACATGCGAGAGAGGCATCGAGAGAGGATGGGCTGGACAATGGCTCCCCGCTCATCTGCCCACTCAGTCCAGGAACCTCTGCCCAGCCCTCCAGTCTTTTTTTTCCCCTGGTGAACCCATGCAGGTGGGGCAGGCCCGACTTACTACAGCCGAACACAACCGTCAGTTCCAAGAAGGGGTGTGCCTCTACTGTGGAGCTAAGGGTCACTTCATTGCTGCCTGTCCTGTTCGCCCAAGGAGGGGCACACCAGTAAGTAGGGAGCTACTTGCGAGCCAAACCCTCCAAGGCTCCCAGTCCAGACTCCAAATCCTGGCCACCCTAAATCACAAGCAAGCACCTGTCCCCTTGATGGCCCTGATCAACTCCAGTGCAGAAGACAGCTTCCTCGATAAGGAGCTAGCCTCCCAGGCCAGTCTCCCCCTGGAACCGTTGAAGCTGCCCGTGACAGTCAATGTGCTGGATGGCAGACTCCTGGCCCAAGTTACCCATCGTACCACCCCTCTGGTCTTGGTTATCTCTGGAAACCATCATGAGAGGATCAGACTCAATGTCATCTCCTCCCCAGATACACCACTAGTCTTGGGACAATCTTGGCTGAGGTGTCACAACCCCCAGATCGACTGGATGGCCAGGAGGATCGTCATCTGAAGCCCCTTATGCCACTCCTTGTGCCTGGAATCACCCCCTCCCCCTCCATATTCTCCAAATTGGACCTACGGAATGTCTACTATCTGGTCAGGATCAGAGAGGGGGATGAGTGGAACACTCTGTTGGGCCACTTCAAATACCTGGTCATGCCGTTTGGCCTTACTAATGTGCCGGCTGTCTTCCAGGCCCTGGTCAACGATGTACTCCGGGACTTTCTGAACCACTTTGTCTTCGTCTACCTAGACGACATCTTATTTTTCTCCCAAAACTCCTCCGAGCACACCCACCACGTCCGACAAGTCCTGCAGCAACTCCTAGAGAACCACTTGTTTGTAAAGGCTGAGAAGTTCCACGCCCAATCAGTCACCTATTTGGGGTACATCATGGAGAGCGGATGAGTCAAGGCTGACCCAAGAAGATCAGATCCATACTTAAGTGGCCCAGACCAACCACCCTTAAACAGCTCCAGAGGTTCCTTGGGTTTGCCAATTTCTACCGCCACTTTATTCAGGACTACAGCCAGGTTGTGGCACCCTTACCAGACTGACCTCCACCTCCACCCCCTTCATGTGGAATCCTGAGGCTGAAGCCGCCTTTAAGAAACTTAAGGAACTTTTCACCTCGGCCACAGTGCTGGTACAACCTGACCCCTTGCGGCAATTTATCGTGGAGGTGGATGGCTGCAAGTCAGGTGTGGGTGCAGTTCTCTCCCAACGATCCGGCCCCAACCAGAAACTCCACCCATGGACCTTCTTCTCACGTTGCCTCTCGTCTGCAGAATGCAAGTAAGATGTGGGGAATCGTGAGTTGCTGGCTGTCAAACTGGTCCTGCAGGAGTGGAGACACTGGCCCGAGGGGGCTGAGCAGCCATTCATCGTCTGGACCGACTATAAGAACCTGGCGTACATCCAGACCACCAAGTGCCTAAATTCCCGTCAAGCTCGTTGGGCCCTATTCTTTGGACATTTCAATTTCACGATCACCTACCATCCAGGCTCGAAGAATGGTAAGCCCAATACCCTCTCCCGCCAGTTCGCCAGAGAAGAGGACACTTCAGGTCCCAACACCATTCTCTCTTCCACCTGTGTGGTTGGGGCTGTTACGTGGGACATCGAGCCCACCATCTGGAGAGCTCAGTGCACCCAACCTGACCCCAGCAATGGACCCCCGGGCCACTTATTCATCCCTGATATCGTGCATTCCCAGGTCCTCCAGTGGGTTCACTATTCCCGGTTTGCCTGTCACCCCTTTTCCCATCCCACCCTGTTTTAATGGGCCTATTAAAACAACACTTCTGGTGGCCGACCATGGACACTGATAGCCGAGCCTTCATTGCAGCCTGTACAGTCCATAGCAAGCCCCTACACCGACCACCGCCTGGGTTACTCCAACCTCTCCCCATTCCCAGTCGTGCTTGGTCCCACATAGCACTAGATTTTGTCACCGGTCTGCCACCATCTCAAGGCCAAACCGTGATCCTGACCATCATAGACCGGTTCTCCAAAGTGGTCCATTTCGTGGCCCTCCCTAAACTCCCTACAGCCTGTGAAACCGCCGACCTCCTGGTTAACCACATTTTCCAACTGCACGGCATCCCCAAGGACATTGTCTCAGACCGCAGATCCCGTTCATCTCACAAGTTTGGAGAGCCTTTTGTAAAGCTCTGGGTTCCACCCCCAAACCAATGGCCAGGCTGAGCAGGCTAACCAGGAACTGGAAGCTACCCTGTGATGTGTTGCTGCTAACAACCTCACAACCTGGAGCTCCCAGCTGCCGTGGGTGGAATACGCCCACAACTCCCTCACCAGCACTGCCACCGGCCTATCCCCCTTCGAGTGCTCACTGGGCTACCAGCCCCCGCTAGTTCCAGCCCAGGAGGATGACATTGCCGTCCCCTCCATACAAGCCCATCTCCGGTGCTGCCACAAAGTATGGAGAGAAGCCTGCTCCGCCCTACTCCGCTCCTCTGAGCACAACCGTTGCCTGGCTGACCGCCACCGGGTCCCAGCCCCCAAGTACCAACCAGGCTAAAAGGTGTGGCTGGCAGCCAAGGACATCCCGACATCAAGACGGAGGCCAAGAAACTCTCTCCCCGCTACATCGGACCATTCACCATCGAGAGCATCATCAATCCCTCCGCAGTAAAATTGAAACTCCCCAAATCCCTGCGCATACGTCCCACTTTCCATGTCTCCCAGCTCAAACCGGTACACGTCAGCCCTCTATCCCAAGTTCGAATCCCAACCTCGATCACGCCACTACTCACCTTTCCCCACACTTCACCAGTCCTCTCAATCCTAAAATAAAACCCATTAACCCTGTACTCCTGTGTTTGTGTTCTGCGTTTGGGTCCTCTTTGTCTCTGTGCCTTAAAAAATCATGCCTGTTTTTAATGCAGTGCTGTCTGGGGGCCCAAAGATCACGGGCATGCAATATTGATTTTCACCCTTGTCCCTTGTGCACAGAGATTTCTCCAGAGTCTCAGGAATCTTTTGATGATATTATGTACTGTAGACCAGTGGCTCCCAACCTTTTTTTCCAGGAGACCCCTATTTTAACATTCAACATCCTTAACGACCCCCCCCAACTAAAAACATACATCAAATAGTTTAAGAACAATAATATAACCAAATAAATGTTATTTGCATATTTGAAAATTATATAAAATTATATGCATATTTATTCATGCCATTTCTTGTATTCCTGATTGAATGATGCCTTTTTTTTAAGTGTGAAAGGCTATTAAATTTGCTTTGGGCCTGCATTTCTTGAGCCAGACAAAAGTCATTGTGCATGTCTAGCTTGTTGCATGCAATCTTTTTGATGGTTAACAGAAATCTGACTAAACCAAGATGAAACTAACTTCTACAATTCTCCAGCTGTGATCCTTGGAGATTTTTTAGCCACTCGAACCATCCTCTTCACAGTGAGCTGAGACAATATAGACACACGTCCAATTCCAGGATGATTCATAACTTTTCCAGTTGATTGGAACTTCTTAATTATTGCCCTGATGGTGGAAATGGGCATTTTCATTGCTTGTGCTATTTTCTTATAGCCACTTCCCATTTTGTGAAGCTCAACAACCTTTTGCTGCACATCACAGCTATATTCCTTGGTCTTACCCATTGCTATGAATGACTAAGGGAATTTGACCTATGTGTTCCCTCATATTTATACCCCTGTGAAACAGGAAGTCATGGTTGAACAATTTCCTGTTCACCCAGGTGTACTAAAAAAAAGGAAAATAATGGAAATACTTCAAATATATTTTTCTCATTCATAGAGAATTCATAGAGGTGCCAATAATTGTTGCACACCGATATTTAACTTTTTTTATATATATAAACCTGTGTTGTGTTTACAATTGTTTGATATCCATGAGAGCAGAGTATTTTTGTGAATTTTTTTAACAAAAGACCAAAAGGTTAAACAAGGAAGATAATTTTTCACAGCCTTTGCTCGTATTTACCAAGGGTGCCAATATTAGTGGAGGGCACTGTACCTGTCTAAATAAATTCTTGTTTTCTTCTTAGTGCATACATTTTCCTCTTCTCCGTGGCACTCTGCCATATTCATTTGTTTCACTAGTTACCCTGTTGTATTGAGCATTACACTGTACAATTAGAACAAGCAATGTGAATTTTGCCGTGTCTTTTTTTTTTTTTTTTTTTTAAAAATGATTATTTCTTCCTCTTGTAACCCTCAAACTAGAGTGAGCTTGGCGAACCCTCGTAAATCTTTAGCTTGGGAACCACTACTGTAGATGAAGAGATATTCAAAGTCCTTGAAATTTTACGTTGAGGAACATTATTCTGAAATTGTTCCACAATTTGTCAACACAGTTTTTTTCACAGATTGGTGAACCTCTGCCCATCTTTACTTCTGAGAGACTCTGCCTCTCTAAGATACTCTTTTTTATACCCAATCATGTTACTGACCTGTTGCCAATTAACCTAATTAGTTGCAAAATGTTCCTCCAGCTGTTTCTTTTTAGTAACTTTTTTGAGACGTTGCGGCCATCAAATTAAAAATTGCCTTATTTTTTTCTCAAAATGGTACATTTCCACAGTTTAAACATTTGATATTTTTTCTATGTTCTATTGTGAATAACATATGGGTTTATGATATTTGCAAATCATTGCATTCTGTTTTTATTTACATTTTGCACAGCATCCCAACTTTTTTGGAATTGGGGTTGTAGTTGCGTCACTTATATGTCACTTTGCTCACAACTGATTGGTCCAAGTTGGATTTGAGTTCTCTTACACAGAACTTAACCTGCCCCGGAGCAGGTTAGCAGAGGAGCGTAAGTTACTATGGCGTTGAACACCGGTGAAAGCCGAGTCACTTTCATGGCACCTAAAACCCAGGGCTGGCACAAACTAAACTGAAACTTATCTGGCTAGCCACCTAAACCAGCTTCATGGTACAGGCCCCCGATGTCTTCTTCACAAAGCTCTGTGATAATGAGGCCTCTGAGTGTGTGGGTGTTATAGTCTCCAGGATTTCTAGAAAGGGGACATCACAACACAGTATTTAGAACAGTATAATGTTGTGATCTGTGGGGTTATTTTACTTTTGATGGGCCAAAGGTTCATTGAGATCACAAAATCTGTGCATCTAGGGATCACTTCCACACTGCACAGATTTATTTTATGAACATCAGAATCAGAATCACCTTTATTGCCAAGTACCATGGGTTTGCATGCACAAGGAATTTGTCTTGGTGTACTGGTGCTTAACAATAACAGTAAAATACAAGAAATAAAATAATATTAATAAGCTAAACAAGAGAGAAAGTTATGAAATTGAGATGCATAAAAAACTATAAAGCTATGAAAACTATCAGCATAAATATAAAAATATAAAGATTTAGGAAAATAAAAAATAAAGACGTTAAAGGTACATTAGTGCAGAATGTGCAAAATGTTCCAGTGCAAATGCTCACAGTTTGAAAGTAGGTGCAGTAAAGCAGTCTGAGTTGTGTGCATTAATGTAATGCATATGGAACTACAATGTGGGGTTGTTCGTTATTGTAATGTGTAATGTCCATGGAGGTGGATAAGAGACCACAGTGAGTATTGTTGATGAGGCCAGTTGGAAAGAAACTGTTTTTGTGGCATGAGGTTTTGGTCTTGATGGACTGCAACCTCCTGCCAGAGGGGAGTGCCTCAAAAAGTTTGTTTCCAGGGTGAGAAGGGTCAGCCACAATATTAACTGCCCGCTTCAGGGTAATCGCCTTCTCAGCAGAGCGAATGACATGCTGCAGTCTGCCCTTGTCCTTGGCAGTGGCAGCAGTATACCAGATGGTGATGGAGGAGTACATCCTCTGATGCGCTTTTTTAATCAGAGGGCTGATGTTCAGCTCCCACTTGAGGTCCTGGGTGATGATGTGAGTCCACAGTATCGACTGGGGAGTTACACAGGATGATGGGGGCACGTGGGACTGGGTTCTTTCTGAAGTCTACCACCATCTCCACTGTTTTCACAGTGTTGAGCTCCATGTTTTTCTGACTGCACCAGGTCACCAGATGGTCAATCTCCCACCTTTAGGCAGACTCATCCCCATGAGGGTGGTGTCGTCCGCAAACTTCAGTAGTTTGACGGACTGATGACTGGAGGTGCAACTGTTGGTGTATATGGAGAAGAGTAGTGGAGAAAGAACACAGCCTTGGTGGGAACCAGTACTGATGGCCCGGGAGTCAGAGATATGTTTTCCGAGTCTCACATGCTGCCTCCTGTCAGAAAGGAAGTCTATGATGCACCTGCAGGTGGAATCAGGCACACTCAGCTGGGAGAGCTTGTCCTATAGCAGGGCTGGGATGATTGTGTTGAAAGCAGAGCTGAAACCCACAAACAGGATTCTGGCGTAGATTCCTGAGGAGTCCAGGTGCAGGAGGATGAAGTGGAGGGCCATGTTAACTGCATCATATACAGACCTGTTGGCTCTGTAGGCAAACTGCAGAGGGTCCAGGAGAGGGTCTGTGATGGATTTGAGGTGGGACAGCATGAGGCGCTCAAAGGATTTCACTACCACAGATGTCAGAGCGACAGGTCTGTAGTCATTAAGTCCTGTGACCTGGGTTTTTTGGGGATGGGGATGATGGTAGAGGTCTTGAAGCAGGCTGGCACCTGGCATATCTCCAGTGAGATGTTGAAGATGTCTGTAAACAGTGGAGACAGCTGATCAGCAAAGTACTTCAGGGTGGATGGAGAGACAGAGTCTGGTCCAGCTGCTTTGAGGGGGTCCTTTCTCTTGAAGACTCTGTTAACGTCTCTCTCCAGAATGGAGAGAGTCGTATTTGTGGTGAGGGAGGAGGGCGAGGGAGCCGTTGAGGTGTGCAGCTGTGGAGAGGCCCCAGCCCCTACTGTGGTGGAGGTGGTGAAACTGGTGGGCTGTAGTTGAAGCAGATGGATGGTGTCGTGGGGGACTGGTGTCAGGACTGTCCCATTGTCTTTCAAAGTGACAGTAAAACTTGTTCAGGCTGTTGGCCAGACGCAGGTCGTTAGCAGACTGGGGGGCTTTAGGTTTGCAGTTTGTGATTTGTCTGAGCCCTTTCCAGACAGAAGCAGAGTCACTGGCTGAGAACTGCTGTTGTAGTTCCTCAGAGTACAGCTGTTTAGCTTCTCTCACCACCTTGCTAAACTTGTATTTTGACTCTTTAAACCTGATTCTGTCCCCACTCTTAAATGCAACTTCTTTCTCCAGCCTTAGCTGCCTGAGTCTGGCTGTGAACCAGGGTTTGTCATTGTTGTAACTCACCCTGGTGTGTGATGGTACATAGCAACCCTCACAAAACTTATGTATGATGTCACAGCCTCTGTGTACTCATCCAGACTGTTGGTAGCAGTCCTGAATACATCCCAGTCAGTACAGTCCAAGCATGCCTGAAGATCCTCCACAGCCTGCCTGGTCCAGTGCTTCTGTCCTCACAACAGGTTTGGAGAGCTTTAATTTCTGCCTGTATGCAGGAATCAAATGGACCATGACACGGTCAGAGTGTCCCAGTGAAGCTCGTGGGACGGTGTGATCATAATGTTCTCCTCTCTGGTCGGGCATTTAATAGATTGTTTGTATTTGGGAAGTTCACGTGTGAGGTTACCTTTGTTAAAGTCGCTGAGGACAATAACAAATGAGTCCGGGTATGTGCGCTCCACACACAGTATCTGGTCAGTTGTGTGGAGCACGTTGGCTTGCGATGAAATGTAAACACTGACTAGTATGAATGAAGCGAACTCACGTGGGGAGTAGAAGGGCTTGCAGTTTATGAAAAATGACTCAAGATCATGAGAACAGTACTGCTGAATCACTGTCACATCACTGCACCAGCCACTGTTTGTGTAAAAACAAATTCCTCCACCATCCGTTTTGTTGCAATCCGCTCTGCCAGCTGCAGCGCAGAGTCCAGTATCAGTCCACAAAGCCACATTTCCATGAAGTACGAGATGGAAGATGAAGAAAAGTCTCTGTTTTCCCCAGCAGTAGCTGAAGTTCATCTAGTTTGTTGCACAGTGAACGCAAATTGGAGAGAAATATTCCCGGCAGCGGTGTGTGATGTCTGTGTTGGCATGGGGTGCATGAGTGCACCAGCACGTTTCCCCCTCCTCCGGAGTTTCACTGCATGTGCGAAGGTGAGGGCACCTTTTACCAGAATGTCCAGGCAATTCATGGATGTGTCGATGAAGGTGTAAAATAAATCCATAGCTCTTCTCTGATGAATGAACTCCCGGTATCATCACAAAAAACTGTTTTAACAAACAAAACAAGACAAAACAAAGCACATCAACACACAGAGGCAGCCATCCGTGACGTCATCTTGAACTGAAATCTGAAATAAGGGAATAATTGTGTGGAATAAGACAACTATTTGAACAGTAGGGATATTAGGTAAATATGCATTATCATATATACACCAACAGCTTTTTATTCTTGAACTTACAACTTAAGCCAGTATTAAAATGTAAACCTGAAACATTTTAAATCATAGAGTATTACGGTTTGGATTAAAATCACTCAATTCAAGTAAATGGTTATTTTGGCTTATAACTATAATAACTAAACATTAGCTACAACATCTTTGATAGTGCATCTTTAGTACCGGTATAAAAAATATGTTGCAACAAGGTGCCATTAACATTTTGTATAGCATCAAATTTTAATGTCAGAAGTGTTATACATGAGAAGTTAAATTACATTGTTTTGAACACTTGACCATGTCAGCTATTTCAGTTACACTATCACTAGCAAGTTATTTTATAAACCTAGCCATTATGAGGTCCACAATAACGTCTGGATTTTATATAAAACTGTGAACAGTCACTGGTTATGTGCACATTCATGAAAGAAGACGGTAGTAACTCTCAACAAGTTGCAAAAAAGTTTATTTGATTTTAGGGATGCTAACCATCCCTAAACGTCTTCAGTGCTAATATTGGCTCAAGTCCCTGTGTCTTTATTTCCTTTGTGCATTTACCCTTAATCACACCTGTCTTTCTGTTGCTCCCGTTATGGCTTTCAGTGAAGCCTTTGCTGATTTTTCTTAATGATCTCCTCTGTCTCTTCTAGAATTGCATTTGTTCCTGCAGACTCTGTTGGATCTGTTGCAGAGGGCAGATGATTATGCCCGAGATAAAGTGGATCTGACCTTCTTCACCCAGAGACTTCCCCAGCTGGTGGAACATGTCTACAGTTCTTCAGTCAACATGCGAACACGAAGACAAACCCTTAAAGCAGGTATGGCCAGTGACTGCCATCTCACTCTGGACTTCCAGCTGTCAAACTGTGATATTTCATAATTATTTTCTTTTAGATACAGTTGCAATCAAAAAATTATTTAACCCCCATTGTAAATCAGGTTTATTGTCAAAATTTACAGACTTTCAGCTGTTTACAATGAACAAATCAAACAAAAACAATTGAAATAGTTCAACACAATGAATGCTTCAAGTGGTTTCCCCAAATTCAACTGAAAATGCAACTTATAATGACTTCTCCAGTCTCAAAATTATTCAACCCCCTGAACAGAATCCCTCACAACAGCACAAATATGCAAAACAGGGGTTGTCTCAAGCACACTTGATGCAACTAATCAGGGGCCTCATTAGTTGCACCTGGTGTGCTTGAGCTAGAACACAAGAAATAACTGAACTGGCTAGAGGCAGAAAATACATGATATACCTGGATGGAAAATGAAAGCAATCAACGGCTGCAACCAAATTTCTGAGAAGGCAGGTTATGAAAAACCCTTGAGTGACTGCAAAAGACTTGGTGGTTTCAGTGAGCACAGTAAGGCGCGTTCTAAATGCAGAAGGTTTCCATGTTAGAACTCCAAGATGTACACTACTACTGACCAAAAAGCACAAGGAAACTCAGCTCAAAATCATATAAATAAGCCACAGAAGTTTTGGGATTCTGCTCTGTGGAGCAATGAAACAAAACTGGAACTTTTCGGTACAATGGATCAGTGGTATGAGAAAGAAGAATGAAGAAAGAACACTCTGTCCACAGTCAAGCATGGTGGTGGCTCTGTGATGCTCTGGAGCTGCTTTTCATCCTCTGGAACTGGAATCCTGCAGCGTGTGGAAGGCAAGATGGATTCATTGAAGCATCAGGAAATCCTAGGAGAAAACATCATGCCATCTTTGAGGAAGCTGAAGCTTGGGCATCATTGGACATTCAAACAGGACAATGATCCCAAGCATACCTCAAATTCCACCAAGGCTTGGTTGCCTTGGTGAAAAGTCCTGGAAGATTCTACAGGGCCATCACAGTCACCTGACTTAATCACCATAGAAAATCTCTGGTGGGATTTGAAGAAGGCGGTTGCAGCACGCAAACCCAAGAATATTACTGAACTGGAGGCCATTGCTCATGAGGAATGGGCTAAGATTCCTCAGAAACGCTGCCAGAAGCTGGTGTCTAGCTATGCATCTCGTTTGCAGCAGGTCATAACAGCAAAAGGGAGTTGAATAATTTTGAAACTGGAGGAGTCATTATAAGCTGCTTTTTTCAGTTGAATTTGGGGAAATCACTTGAAGCATTTGTTGTGTTGAACTATTTCAATTGCTTTTGTTTGATTTGTTCATTGCAAACAGCTGAAAGTCTGTAAATTTTGACAATAAACCTGATTTGCAATGGGGGTTGAATAATTTTCATTGCAACTGTATGTTGCCACTGATGCATTAACAGTGATGTGTAATGGCCTGATCAGGAACATAAAATTAAACTTTAATGAGACCTTCTAATGTGTGGATGTAAATGGACAACAAATTAAAGGAGAAACCTGTGGCTCTGTTTTGCTGTGGGGGACATTTTACATTTTACTTGTGTCCACTTGTCCCCTCGGAGTGAAGTGTGACTGCAAAACAAAACCAAACAAAAGTTATTCTGACTGATCACCTTTATGCTGTGTGTCTTGGGTTTCCCCTCGTGCCATTCTGCATGAACATTCAGCACAAGTGAACTGTCCTAAGCGTGAGCAATGTGCGTTTCAGTGACATTGACTTTGTTCACGCTGGCACGTGTGTTTTGTTTTGATGTCTGTCCTGTCTCTGTCCCTGTATTGTGATTGGTTGTTTCCTAATGTCCCAGCTGTTCTCTGTTATCCCCATTGATTATGTTTGTTATTTAAAACCCTTGTGTGTCTTTGTTTGGGGCGAAGTATCGTTAGTTCTGTGTTTTCTGCCAGACCCGTACCAAATCCTTTATCTTTGTTTCACGTTTCATGGTTTTGATCCTGTTTTCTTTTCCTCATTTCCACGATTCTAGTCCTAGCCCTGTTCATACCCGTTTGTAGATCGCCTCACTCTCGCCTGTTTTTGACCACAATATTTGCCTTACATTTTGGATTTGTCTGCCTGTCTCTTTAATAGAAGCTCTCATCTGCACTTGCATCCGTTTCAACATCCATTACGTGACACTTTGATTAGGCTATTCTATTCTGGTTTCTTCCAGGAAGACCCTGCTCCATCTACTGGGCACCAAAGCTCACTGAATGGATACATATATTGATAAATGTCAATCACCCATAAAGTACCAAATTTGCTCACTGCTCTGATTTACTTTTAGTGACGCTCACATAAACTTTCCGTTTATAGTCCCCTGTGAAAGTATTGGAACAGCAAGGCCAATTCTTTTATTTTTGCTATACACTTAACTTGATTGACTTACCCGGTCTAAAACCTTCCACTGCTCTTGCTCTTCTCATTGATCCTAATCTTAGTTCCATAACTTTTGTGGCTCATCTCTGTATTTCTATGCAAATTCCAATCTGGCCTTCCAATTTTCACTGCTGATGAGTGGTTTGCATCTTGTGGTATGGCCCTTATATTTATGCAGTCAAAGTTTTAATTTCATTTGTATAAGCTCCTGTAAAATTAGCCTAAAATGCCTATCCAAGGCATACCCAAAGTAAAAGTAAAGCTGTTCTTGAAGTCAGAATCACTGTAAGTGCTAATGGTATTGAGTAATAGAAGTTTGAACACACTGAAATAGAAGGGGTTCCCTTTCTAAGGGAACTCAATGTTGCATCATGCGTGACGCTTTGGGAACGCCCCTTGGCATAAACGGTGTCTGAATACATGTGAAATCACGCCAATCAGATTGGCCAGCCTCAGTCAGGTGACGAAGTAGAAACGTGTCACAAATACTATATAAGGCTACAATATACAAAATACATCATTCAGCTTCTTTGTTTTCAGGAAGCGCATGTCTGTGTACTATATGTGATGGTCTGCGCCTCGTGGATTGGGACCAGCCGCTGTCGAGGCAGCCTGCCGGCTCAAATCAGGGGGGTCTCAGGTGGATTTGGAGGAAGAGCAAGTGACAGATGAGTCCCTTTTTCTTGCTCTTTCTTCCGGTTCTGGGTCTCCAGTCCCAGCGGGAGCTCGCAACATGATTTCTCCCCTGGGACTGGTAAATCAGCCCGCCTCCTCCACCTCTGAGGAGATGGAGGAGGAAGCACAACCCGTGCGGCTCTCTGAGTCCTACAAAGAACTGCTAGAGGTTGTGACCAGAAAGAAAAGTAATTCTCTTTCTCTCCCTTGAGTCTGCCGGGGTGCGGGAATGCAGCTGAGTTTGGGTCTGCGTTACTTGAAACTATGCTCATTATACACGCAGTTTCAGTGTGTTACGCTCAGTTTATCATTTGTACATTCAGTTCGAATATTGATTTGTCACGATAACATCTAAAAATCACACATCCATAAGTCTCACATCCATATTCCCCTCCCTTCAGTCGAGTCTGTTGGTCTGTTCTGAACACAGAATATTTCTGAGGAAATATTCCTTCTCATATTTAAAATGGGGGTATTTATTATCATGGGGAAGTTGTATGCTCTATTACGCGTCTCTTTCACATCATGATTCCAATAGCGTAGTGGAACCCAGTGATTACTGGGATAGTGCTGTGGATTCTACAAACACTTCAAATTTGCCCATGGGGAAGTGTATGCTCTAAATACGTGTCACTTCGCTTTGTGGTGTGGATAACGTCAGTTAGACCCTGTCACTGAGGTGAGGGGGCTATAAGACGTTTTACTGGCAGACTTGTCGCACACTCCCGCACTTTCCCAATAGCTCTGTTTTCAGAACAGGGGGTTCGTCAAAGCCGGTAAGTCTGCTGCTGGTAGCTCCGCTTTGACCGAATCCGAGTATGGTTTTCAGACATTATAGCCCTGTCGAGGCAGTATAGGCTATAAGTCTGGCCCCTGAGGGGGTACCAACTCCTGGGCGTCTCTCAACCGAGGTTGGGAGAACGTTTTCCATGCTAGAGCTTTATCCACAGGGAAGTGTACACTCTAATACATGTCTATTCTTTTGTGGTATAAAGATTGCCAGTAGAACCAGTACTGAGGTGCTAGGGTTCTACAGGGCGCATTCAAGTAGACCTAGGTGGTTACACTCGAGGGTGTGGCTTCCTCTAAGGCATTACCTGAGGGTATGCTATAAAATGAGACATTCTATGTTTGGTCAAGAAGTGTTTTTTGTGCGTATATACTTCACAGACATTTTTTGACAGACATGGTTCAGTATGGCATAGTGGGTATTCTCGTTCCCAAAGCGTCAAGCATAGAAAGGGAACGTCTGGGTTACGTATGTAACCCTGTTCCCTGAGAAGGGAATGAGATGTTGCATCTCGCCGGCCATACATTGTCATGCCTGCAAATTGTGTCTTCCTTCAAACAAATAGAAGCTGAATGACGTAGTTTGTGGGTGCCTTATATAGTCTTCGTGACGCTTTTCTACTTCGTCACCAGACTGAGGCAGGCCAATCTGATTGGCGTGATTTCACATGTATTCAGACACCGTTTCTGCCAAGGGGCATTCCCAAAGCGTCAAGCGTGACGCAACATCTCGTTCCCTTCTCAGGGAACAGGGTTACATACGTAACCCAGATGTTTTTTTTCCGCTTGATTTTTTGTTGTTGTTGCATACAAATGCCTGCAGATGACTACAACTGGGAGCTATTAGCTGGAAAACACAATTGGACCACAGTATGAAGCCTTACCTAGTCCAAGTTCAAATTTGATAACAATACCAAAGAAAATTAATATTTTACACATGCTTTTCTAAGGGTATGTCCATGCGTTTTACCAAAATCACCTTTCGGAGACTCCAAAGTCCCAAAGTGACCCTAGACATTTAAACCCTGCAATGATACATAAGTAATGGGGTAAATGTGAGACAAAACAAAAAATTATCCAACGTATATGACAGGTGCATAGCCCGTTTTTAGCTCTTGAAAAGATACTTGAGGAAGGGGTCCCAGATCCTGACAAAATTTCTGGAAGCACCAGTCTTAAAAATTTAATCCTTTCAACAACCATTTCAGTCAGCCATTTTTGAAAGCTAGGTGGTGAGGTGGACTTCCATTCAATCAAAATCTCCCTCTTAGCCACCGCCACACCAAACACAACTGTTGCGAATGTGGCAGAGCTAATGTAGGGTCAGAGCATCCGAACAGAGCTAATTCCACATCAGGACTGATATCCTTTTCAAAAACATGTGAGTACCGCAGGAATATATTCTTCCAAAACCCAGACACCGCAGAGCAGAACCAAAAAGTGATCCATCACATAGAGGGATTACTGAAGAATAAATTTTGTTAAGTTTGACTTTTGAATAATGTAACCCACAGTGGTGCTTGAAAGTTTGTGAACCCTTTAGAATTTTTATATTTATTACATAAATTTGACCTAAATTATCATCAGATTTTTTAGAAATCCTAAAAGTAGACAAAGAGAACCCAGCTAAAAAACAGATGAGACAAAAATATTATACTCGGTCATTTACTTATTGCGGAAAATTATCCAATGTTTCATATCAGTGAATGGCAAAAGTATGTGAACCTTTGCTTTCAGTATCTGGTGTGACCCCCTTGTGCAGTAATAACTGCAACTAAATGTTTCAGGAAAGTGTTGAACAGTCCTGCACATCGGCTTGGAGGAATTTTAGCCCTCACATGAACTGCTTTCTTCAGGTCTTTCCACAACATTTGTATTGAATTCAAGTCCTGACCTTTAAAAACATTAACTTTATTATTCTTTAACCATTCTTTGGTAGAAAGACTTGTGTGCTTAAGGTTGTTGTCTTGCATGACCCACTTTCTCTTGAGATTCAGATCACGGACAGATGTCCTTACATTTTCCTTTAGAATTCCATGGTATAATTCAGAATTCATTATTCATTGTTCCATCAATGATGGCAAATCGTCTTGGCCCAGATGCAGAAAAAAGGCCAAAACCATGATACTACCATGTTTCATAGATGGGACAAGGTTCTTATGCTGGAATGCAGTGTTTTCCTTTCTCCAAACATAAAGCTTCTCATTTAAACCAAAAATTCTATTTTGGTCTCATCTGTCCACAAAACATTTTTCCAGTAGCCTTCTGGCTTGTCCTCGTGATTATTAGCAAACTGCAAAAGGGCAGCAATGTTCTTTTTGGAGAGCAGTGATTTTCTCCTTGCAACCCTGCTCTGCACACCATTGTTGTTCAGTGTTCTCCTGATCGTGGATTCATGAACATTAACATTAGCCAGTATGAGAGAGGCCTTTAGTTGCTTAGAAGTTACCCTGGGTTCCTTTGTGATGGACTATTACAAGTCTTGCTCTTGGACTGATCCTTGTTGGTCGACCACTCCTGGGGAGGGTAACAATGGTCTTGAATTTCCTCCATTTGTACACAATCTGTCTGACTGTGGATTGGTGGAGTCCAAACTCTTTAGAGATGGTTTTGTATCCTTTTCCAGCCTGATGAGCATCAACAACTGTTTTTCTCTTTTGTTCATGCCATGATATACTTCCACAAACATGTGTTGTAAAGATCAGACTTTGATAGTTCCCTGTTCTTTAAATAAAACAGGCTGCTTTGTCATGATTGTCATCATGTTGATTGAAAACACCTGACTTTAAATTCACCTTCGAATTCACATACTTTTGCCACTCACAGATATGTAATATTGGATAATTTTCCTTAATACATAAATGACCATGTATAATATTTTTGTCTCATTTGTTTACAGTTTTTTTTACGATTGCTTACATGCTCAAATTAAAAATGACACACAGTTAGTGAAACCTGACACTCAAGGAGCAAAACCTCAGCCCAGATCTGCACAAATATAAGCACATTCTTAGTCTCACACTGGGGTAGGGAGAGGAAGACGGAGAGGAAGAGGTAGACCTGAAGGAGGATGTGGACAACGAAGACGAGGACCAAATTTATCAAATGAGATTCGAGTAACATTGGTTGACCATGTTGTAAACCATGGGTTGACACTGAGAGAGGCTGGACAGAAAGTTCAGCCCAACCTCAGCAGATATACTGTTGCAACAGTAATTCGGATATTTCGACAAGAGCACAGGTAAAAAAAAAAAATTCTCTACTATCTAAAGTAAAATCAGTACAATGTAGCCTACTATATGCACCACATCAGTACTTTTTTGTACCCATTCACTGCATTCCATTTTTGAACAATGCCTTGTACGCTGTCCTGTGACATTTTACATGTATTTTGATTGGTCTACATTGGTCGAGAACATCAAGGAAGAAGGGGCTCCATATTCACAGAGGAACAAGAGAGAGCTATCATAAACATGGTTTTGGCCAATAATGCGATATGTCTCAGAGAAATTCAAACAAACAACAGTTTTCAATAATGTCCATCAGGTCTCTCTATCAGCACTGGGGCGAATCCTTAAAAAACATTACATACAGATGAAACAACCCTACCAAGTGCCTTTTGAAAGAAATTCTGAGAGATTAAAAGGCATGAATATGTGCAGGTAAGTAATGTACACTTCAGTATTGTGCACTGCACACAGAACCTTTTTACATGTAAATTTATAGTAGGCCTATAATGAACTACACAATGTTGTCTTTTTTTCAGAGAGTTTTGCTAATTGATGCTGGTGCAATCCCACATGAATTTATCTTCATAGATGATGCAGGGTTTAACCTGACAAAAGTAAGAAGAAGAGGGTGAAACATCATTGGACACAGAGCTATTTTGAATGTCCTGGTCCAACGTGGTGGTAACATCACAATGTGCGCTGCAATCACGCAGAATGGGGTCCTCCACCGCCATGCCAATTTAGGTCCTTACAACACTGCCCACATACAGTGGGTATAGAAAAGAATCTCCTCCTTTAAAATAATCACATTTTGTTGCTTTTCAGCCTGAAATGAAGACAGACACAGTTTTTCTTTTATCCAGCTCTATTTACTCAGTGCAACTTATAACATCCACATGAAAGACATAACACCAACATGTCCGAAAAAAATAAATAAAAATAAAAAACCAGAATCACTGAGTTGGAAAAAGGATCACCCCCCTCCTAAAAATGACTTGTAAACTCAATAAGGTGTAGCTAATCACCTTCTCAATGGCACACACCATTTGACTTTCAACTGTGATTAGCTGTGGTCATTTTGATTAGCTCAGCATGAAAAGAGCTTTCCTGGAGCATTTTGTAGTGCAAACAATCAACTATGGGTGGCAAGACACTGTCAAAAGATCTCCAGGATAAAGTTGTGGACAGGCCCAAGTCAGGAGATGGATACAAAAAAATTACAAAGGCTTTATCAATGCCTAGAAGCACAGTGAAGTCTATTATTAAGAAGTGGAAGGTATTTGGTACAACACAGACCCTCCCTGGATCAGGACATCGCTCCAAACAGGATGAAAGAGCCAGGAGGAAACTGGTCAGAGAGGCTACCAAGAGGCTTACAGCAACTCTGAAGCAGTTGCAGGAATTTATGACAAAGAATGGTCATTGTGTGCATGTGACAGAAATATCACAAATTCTCCACAAATGTGGCTTGTATGGGAGGGTTGCAAGAAAAAAGCCACTCCTCAAGAAAGGCCACATGCAGTCATGACTAAGCTTTGCCAAAAAGCACCTTGAAGATTCAGGTCAGATGAGACTAAAATTGAATTATTTAGCCTCAACACTAAATGGTACAGTCCAATACAGCTCACCATCCAAATAACACCATTCCTACAGTAAAGCATGGAGGTGGGAATATCCTGTTATAGGGGTGTTTCTCTGCAGAAGGGACTGGAGCACTTGTCAGGATAGAAGGAAAAATGGAAGGGGCAAAATACCAATCAAATTCTTGAGGAAAATCTGTTTCCCTCTGCCAGAAAGTTATCAATGGGAAGAAGGTTTACCTTCCAACATGTCAATGACCCAAAGACAATGAGCCCAGACTTAAACCCCATTGAAAATGTGGAATGACTTGAAGACTGCAGTCCACAAATGGTCACCATCAAATTTAACTGAACTTGAGCAGTTCTGCAAAGAAGAGTGGGCAAATATTGCAAAGTCTAGATGTGTAAAGTTAGTAGACACATATTCCAACAGACTAAAGGCTGTAATTAAAAAATGAAGGCAAATTCTTTTGCCTTAATTCTGTTTTTTTTTTTTTTTTTTTTTTTTTTTCTGACATGTTGGTGTTGTATCTTTCACTTGGATGTTATAAGTTGCACTGAGTAAATACAGCTGGATAAAACAAAAACTGTGTCCATCTTCATTTCAGGCTGAAAAGCAACTAAATGTGATTATCATATTTTATTATTTTAAAGGGGGGTGATTCTTTTCTATACCCACTGTACTCACATTTTTAGACAGACAGAACATCGTCACAGCAGAAGACAAAAGGGGTGCAAAGCAGATGAGATACACTGTCATCTGGGACAATGTATCTTTCCACCGATCTTCTCTGGTCCAAAACTGGTTTCATCAGTATCCTCAATTTTCACCTCCTACCATACTCCTCCTACCATACTCTCCCTTCTTTAACCCCATTGAGGAGTTTTTTTCGGCATGGCGCTGGAAGGTTTATGATCTCCAGCCCTATGGCAGGATACCCTTCATTCAAGCCATGGAGGAGGTCTGCGACCTAATTGATGCAGGGTCTGTGCAAGGATGGATTTGCCATTCAAGAAGATTCTTTCCTCTCCATTTTGCGAGAGAGGACATAGCCTGTGATGTGGACGAAGTGCTATGGCCAGATCCAGCTAGGTGAAGAGATGATGCTTAGGTTTTTATTTTTAAATCATGCTTTCTTTTTTGTCTCCACAAATGTTTTTGCTGTGTTTATGTACTGTATTATATTTAGAACATGTTCTATTCTGATTTTCAGTGCAATCTTTGGAAATGTATAGCTTTATTGACTGATTTTACAATGTGGCAAGAAATAAATATTTTCATCAGTGTGCATTACTGGTCTTGTGTGTTGTGTTTGGTCAATATATTAATGTGCTTTACTCTAACAATATCTCTGAAAAAAATCAAACCCAGACTGTCATTAGAAAAGATAATGTTAAAAGTGTTTTAGATTGAGCACAGCAATGTGTAACTGGTTCAAACAGTATCAGATCGTATGAACCATGTGTGTGCCATATGGTGTCAAAATTGGGTTTTTATAAATTATTGTATGGTTTTGAATGAATTGTTTCATTTTGCAAAAGATCTGAGGTGTTCTGCTACTTTTGTGTGTGGTTGTATGAATTGTGTGTAGTGTTTTGACAAAATGAGACCTGTTTTCAAAATCGTGCTTAAGTTATGATTCTCACAGATGGGTAGGTGCAATAAAGGGTGTGATATTTTCAGAGCTTCAGGACTCTGATAGAGTTACGCACAACAAAGTTTTTACTTCTCAACTTCCTTAAGGATTCAGTATTGGAAAAGAGAATAGCCGCAGGGAAGCCACCAATAACTGACCAAGCTTCCATTTGCAGCCATTTAGGGATGTGTCAACTGGATTGTCTGTATTCTGATCATTGCTCCGCCAGATCACCAAAGCCCAGTAATTATGCTGAAAAAACAGTTAGTGCTAGACCTCAGATAAAGGGCAGAATAATGGAATCTAGCAGTTTGAAAAAGGTCCGAGGCAAGTACAGTGGGTATTAAAAAGAATCACCCCCTTTAAAATAATCACATTTTGTTGCTTTTCAGCCTGAAATGAAGACAGACACACTTTTTGTTTTATCCAGCTGTATTTACTCAGTGCAATTTATAACATCCAAGTGAAAGATATAACACCAACATGTCACAATTAATTTTTTTTTTAAATTAAAAATCAGAATCACTGAGTTGGAAAAAGGATCACCCCCTTGCTTTAATTTGCCTTAATTTTTTAATTACAGCCTTTAGTCTGTTGGGATATGTCTCTACTAACTTTTCACATCTAGACTTTGCAATATTTGCCCACTCTTCTTTGCAGAACTGCTCAAGTTCAGTTAAATTTGATGGTGACCGTTTGTGGACTGCAGTCTTCAAGTCATTCCACAGATTTTAAATGGGGTTTAAGTCTGGGCTCTGACTAGGCCATGCAAGGACATTCACCTTTTTATCCTTCAACCACTGTGTGGTCAGTTTTGCTGTGTGCTTTCAGTCATTGTCATGTTGGAAGGTAAACCTTCTTCCCATTGACAAATTTCTGTCAGAGGGCAGCAGAGTTTTCCTTAAGAATTTGACAGCTTTTTGCCTCATCCATTTTCCTTCTATCCTGACTAGTGCTCCAGTCCCTTCTGCAGAGAAACACCCCCATAACAGGATATTCCTACCTCCATGCTTTACTGTAGGAATGGTGTTATATCGATGGTGAGCTGTATTGGATTTCTGCCAGATATATCATTTGGTGTTGAGGCCAAATAATTCATCTGACCATAACACCTTTTTCCATGTGGCCTCAGAATCTTCAAGGTGCGTTTTGGCAAAGCTCAGTCATGGGTGACTTTTTTCTTGCAACCCTCCCATACAAGCCACATTTGTGGAGAATTTGTAATATTGTTGTCACATGCACATAATGAACACTCTTTGTCATAAATTCATGCAACTGCTTCAGAGCTGCTGTAGACCTCTATGACCAGTTTCCTCCTGGCTCTTCCATCCAGTTTGGAGCAACGTCCTATTGCAGGGAGGGTCTGTGTTGTACCAAATACCTTCCACTTCTTAATAATAGACTTCACTGTGCTTCTAGGCATTGATAAAGCCTTTGAAATTTTTTGTGCCTGTCCACAGCTTTATCCTGGAGATCTTTTGATAGTGCCTGGCCACCCATAGTTGTTTGCTTCAGTTGCACTACAAAATGCTCCAGAAAAGCTCTTTTCATGCTGAGCTAATCAAAATGAGCACAGGTTATCACAATTGAAAGTCAGATGGCTTTGTGTGCCATTGAGAAGGTGATTAGGAGGGGGGTGATCCTTTTTCCAACTCAGTGATTCTGTTTTTTCCTCTCTTTTTTTCTGTCATGTTGGTGTTATATCTTTCACTTGGATGTTGTAAGTTGCACTGAGTAAATACAGCTGGATAAAACAAAAAATCTGTCCGTCTTCATTTCAGGCTGAAAAGCAACAAAATGTGATTATAAAGGGGGGGTAATTCTTTTTTATACCCACTGTATATGGGTAGTTCTGAAACTATAAATAAATAAATCAAGGTAGAGAAACCATCTTTATGGCATTAACCCACCATTTTTCAACGGACACTTTCAACTTCTATATGGCTTCAATAAAGTTAAGATTGAAAATATGTCTTGAATTTTTTGGGATGACCACTCCCAAATAAGTAAAGTGATCTTCCGGAATTTTGAACAGTAACAACTTGTGATATCTAGCTTCTAGTCCTTCACGTAAAGGCATGAACACACTCTTGTCCCTGAATAGCCTGAAATTACCTGAGTAGCCTGAAAAGGAGCCAAAAACCTTAATTAGTTCCATTAAAGGTAGAAGGGGAATCACACATACTGTATGTAGAAGTCAATTGTCTGCGTATAAGAACAGCCTAATCTCTGTATGCCCACATGTGATGCCTTTGATATCGAGATGGTTGCAAATACAAATGGCAATGGGTTCTAAAGCCAAATCAAATAACAACGGACTCAAGCAGCAACGCTTCCTCATACCCCATTGAAGAGGGAAGAAAATAGATTTATCCGAATTAGTAAGTATAGCTGCCTTAGGAAAAGAGTAAAGCATTTTTATCATTAGTTTCAACTAAATCATCTAAATTCATCTAAAGAGAGAACAGCTGCCTTTGAGCCCTTACTATGATTGCCACACAGAATGTTTAGCAGGCGACCCATATATTGATTTTCACCCTTGTCCCTTGCGCACAGAGATTTCTCCAGATTCTCTGAATCTTTTTATGATATTATGTACTGTAGATGATGAGATATGCAAAGTCTTCTCAATTTTACATTGAGGAACATTATTCTGAAATTATTCCACAATTTGTAGATGCAGTTTTTCGCAGATTGGTGAACCTCTGTCCATCTTTAGTTGCAAAATGTTCCTCCAGCTGTTTCTTTTTAGTAACACTTCCTTTTCCAGCCCTTTGTTGCCCCATCCCAACTTTTTTGAGAGGTGGTGCAGACATCAAATTCAAAATTACCTTATTTATTTCTTAAAATGGTACATTTCCTCAGTTTACACATTTGATATGTTTTCTATGTTCTATTGTGAATAACATATGGGTTTATGAGATTTGCAAATCATTGCATTCTGTTTTTTTTTTACATTTTACACAGCGTCCCAACTGTTTTGGAATTGGGGTTGTATATAAGAATATGATTATATGATATTTCATGCCAATTATATGATTTAAAGTCTATCAATCAATTTTATACAAAATTGCGAACTTTTGTTTTTCAAATCTTTCATGAATATCACATATCTTGTGTAAATGCTCCTTAGTTCACAGTATTCACAAATAAATTTGTTAGTATCCAGATTGATAACCCAGGACCACTGATATTGTACCAGATGATCTGCAGCAGATGATATGAGGACACAAGATTCAAGACTCCATAAAACTAACTGCATTGTGAAACATGAACCTTGTATCCTGATTTTTGTATTGTTTTAAAAGAGCAGGTAGGCTACTCCTCCATGCCTACTGCCCAAAACCCACCGTCTGTATTTGATCAGGTGGGCCCACTAGTGGATGACTGGGTGAAATACCTCAATAGCATTGCTGCTAATTTAGAAGGACACAGCAAACATGAAGGACCAAATCAGCACAATAAAGAGGAGAACCTCTTCCGGCAGGTAAAGACAACTTTTCTGCTTACAACAGCTGCTTTCTTGCACGTTGTAGAAAAATGTATGTTTAGTTTCTGAACAAAAGCAATAAGTTGAGTATTATACATTATTGCAATAATCTAAGGGACCTGGATCCTTTCTAAAATTCTCAGTCTATATTTTGATTGTTGGTTATTGTGTGAAAACTTCTGACTTGCGATTCCATGATATCTGTGTCTGTGAGTAGAAATATAACCCAGTGTTGTGTCATTTTAAGGACAATAACTCAACACTTCACCAGCTTGACAGAGATCTGCGTTCCACCATTACTTTGCTTTGCTTCAGACTGGCATCTCGCCACATTTCTGCACTTAACAATTTGGAGAGACACTCCTTTTGGATGGACTTTATCATTTCCAGAAGAGCATCTGATATTCTAGGTGGAACATTGGAACCCACGCTGTATCCCCACATGAAGGACATGAAGTGGCGCACTCTAGTGTTTCAGCTCCTTAGTTGCAGTGATGTGGGAAGACCTGAAGTCGAAACAGAAAATCTGTTAGAAAGAGCACATCCAGTACCCAGGGTTGGAGAGCTCATTGCACCTCAGGGAGTTCGGACCAAGGAGAGCTCTGTGCAGGGTGGAACTCGCTCATGGATGACTGATTTATTGGAAGGAAGCCTGCCAGTGACAAGCTCCACCCATACCCAACTTCCCCTGCTACTTCAGTTGTACTCCAGCAAGAGGAATAGTGGTGATTTTCATTCCCTCAGTACTTTTGGAACTGAAAGTTGAACAAATTTTAGTATTTCTGATTAAATCTGTGTTTCTATGTTTCTAAGTTTCTAAAGAATTCAAAGTATCTCATCCCATGACAGGATAATGCTGTATGTTCCACTATTACAAGGTGGTCAGGGTACACTGCCTGTCCAGAAAGGTCCTTCAGAAATACTGCAGTGTTAGTGTCTTCAGAATTTAGATTCTTGTTTTTTTTCAGTGTTTGCTCAAAGGAGGCACAGAAGGCAGCTGCTTGATGGACATATCCTTGAAGCAAGTAACAAAGGTATTAATCATTCAAGTAACTGCATTGAAAACCATTTTGACCAAAATATTACAAACGCATAAGATATTAAAATTCGTCCAAAAATACCAGGCTTACCCACTTATCCAATAAAACAGGATAACAATAAAAGACTGGTCATTTAACTCATCCACTAGCCCCATTTTCATAAAAGTTGGGGTTTTTTTTCGAAAATGCAATAAAAACACAATTCTGTGATTTGTCAAGTGTCTTGAAACTTTAATTAACTGACAAAAGTACAAAGAAAAGATATTAAATTTTTTCACTGACTAACTTAATTGTGTTTTGTAAATATAAACAAATTTAGAATTTGATGCCTTCAACACAAAAAAAGTTGGGACAGAGGAATGTTTACCACTGTGTGGTCGCCATTGTCTGATTCTTCTCTTCATGATGTTGGCATAGATCTGGACTGCTGGCAGGCCAGTCAAGCACACACTCTGTGTTTACAATGCCACGCTGTTGTAGCACGTGCAGAATGAGGCCTGGCATTGTGCTGCTGAAATAACCATGGACTTACTGGGAAAAGACGTTGCCTTGATGGCAGCATACGTCTCTCTAAAATCCCAATATACGCCTCCATGTCAATGCTACCTTCACACATATGCAAGTCACCCATGCCGTGCGCACTGATGCACCCCCATACCATCACAGATGCTGGCTTTTGTACCTTTCGATTATAAGATTCTGGATGGTCTTTTACATCTTTGGCATGGAGAACTTGACATCCGTTTTTCCTGAAAACAAGCTGAAACGTGGACTCATCTGACAATAGCACACGTTTCCACTGCCTTTCAGTCCACCTGAGATGAGCTCAGGCCCAGAGAACTCAGCTGAGTTTCTACATTGAGTTTCTACAGAGTTGATGTGTGGCTTCCTCCTTGCGTAATATACTTTCGGGTTGCATTTCTGGATGCAGCGGCGGATTGTGTTAAGTGACAGTGGTTTTCCGAAGTACTCCCGAGCCCATGTGGTTATATTTATCACAGTAGCATAATGATTTCTCAGGCAATGCTGCCTGAGGGCTCGAACATCATGCACATTCAACAGTGGTTTGATAATTCTCTCATGAAGTTTGGCACCAAGTGGTGAGCCACGACCCATCCTTGCTTGCAAAGACTTGCTTGCTCCTTTTATGCCCAATCCTGATATCCTCCCCTGTTACCAATTAACCTGATCCTCCAAAATGGTGTTACTTGAATATTCTATACACTTTTCAGTCTTATTTTGCCTTTGTTTTTGAGTGTGTTGAAGGCATCAAATTCTAAACTTGTTTATATTTACAAAACACAATTAAGTTGGTCAGTGAAAACATTGAAAATCTTTTCATTGTACTTTTGTCAGTTAATTAAAGTTTCAAGAGACTTGACAAATCACAGATTTCTGTTTTTATTGCATTTTAGAAAAAATCCCAACTTTTCTGGAAATGGGGTTAGTATTAAGGTTTTACAACCAGTCCACAATCCAATAAAATAGTCATGGTATATGAGACTGGCTTATTAATTGATTGAAGGCATGTGTATCTAGACTGAAAGAGTGTGTATTTGTGTTTTAGTGTGTCCTGGGGTTGCAGAGTTGACACAGCAGGTAATCATTACCAAGGAGATGTACAACTGGATTCTAAACATCACACCAAGCAAACTCAACATGAATTTCCAAGAGGTGAGGGATGAGAGAATGAATGAAGAGAGTGAAGTGTGTGCAACCACATGCTGTCTGCTTTCAGTTGCATTTTTCTTATTTACTTACAGACCTAAACTTGCAATTTATAAGAGCTGTTTATGTGTAGGGGTGCAAAAAGACTGAGCTTGCAGGAAAATTAAAATCATGAGACAAAAACGTGGTCATGGTCAAGAAACTGGCAATGGTCAGGAGATGAACAAACAGCATTATCTAAGATAGACATGCATGGCATGAGCTTGGCTGGAGCCTTTGTTTCCCCTTCATCTCCAGCCCACTCCTTCATGCAGCAGCTCATGTTTAGCTGACAGGGTATTAAAAAGGCACTGACAAACAATTCCAAAACATGAAGCAAAAACTATGAACTAAGATACAAGAATGCAAGGCTTGGTAAGTCAGGTTAAGGCACACTGAGTGTTACTGCACCCTGAATAATAAACACGAGGGCTTAAATACAAAGTTCAAAAACCAGTTAGACTATAACAATGACTTGCTTGGTGCCGACTGGTATAAAACACAGAGTGTTTGTAATAGGCTTTGCATTGTGCCTTTGAACATTGTGTTAACCCTGTAGGTGTGTGTGTGTAATTTCAGATGCTGGTCGACCTCACCACTAAAAATGAACATGGTCTATATGAAGCACGCATCAAAGCAACTGTAGGCGGACATCCTTTGACCTTCTACAGTCTTGTGGGCTTGGAGAATGATTCATTTTATAGGAGCATGCCACGCATCATTGCTCTAGCATTTGATGCGCTTAAAACATAAAGAGGCATGTAAACAAACATACCTCACTCCACACTGCAGTTTGTATTGGTGTGGACAGTGGGTGTTAATCACCCAATCGTAAATCCGGCACTGTCTGGATCCAGTATAATTTCACTTGTTTGAAGTGACATACAGCAGAAAACTTCACTTGACTTCTTCTTCATGGATATATAACTTGCTAGAGAAAAGTTACTTACTATTATTTGAAGGCTCCTCCCTTCAAAAGCTGGGGAGAACTGATTAAAATGATGCATTTTGTCCACAGAATTCTGCAGCCTGAGACTTCAGGTTAGGTGTAAATGATAATTTTTCATAAAATAAAGAAGTTTCAGCAGCATATTAGCTGACAGAGGAATGATTGCTTCTTGAAGTATTTTTCAGTAGTCATTATAGGGGAAGTGCCACATTCCGGGGAACAATATGTCCAAAATGTTTACTATTTTAATTTAAAGACTTTTAATTTAAAAACCTACAGACATTGAGTAGGGTTCTGTGAGTTGAACCTATCTGTTTTTTGGGGGGTTTTTCTAGAACTGATGTTCTGATATCATATTTTTCACTAATAGTATTTCTATGGGCCACATGACCCATATGGGCCATGTGTCCTTAATTTATTCATTGCAATACAGGAGAGGTGGAACTGGACTTATGTCATTTTTAATGTATTTATTTGTATAGATAAAAACCACTTCATATTTTTGTAAAAAGAAAGAAAGAACAGAATGCAAATGAAATTTATCTCAATAAATGCTTACATTTTCAGTCAGACTAAAGTGCTTATTCTGCTAAAACACAATATGAGGATGTCTGGATGAATTCAATCAGAAGTATAATCAGAACATTTACAATGCTACAACATGCATCTTGGAAATGCTTCACTGCACCACCACCAATTTAATATTTTTTTAAAATCATTTTTGCAATCTTTTGCAGCAATCAATGTTTAGCTGTTTAGTCTCACACAACAGTGTGAAGAATTTTTTTTACATGGATTACAAAATTAAGAGGAGTAAAATCTCAACAATGTTTTTTCCCTCTCAGTGGCCTTGGTAGAACTGAAATCATGTGAAATCCTGCTGTATTATCATATTGTACTTCATGAGATGGAGACATTGGATCAGGGCCTGGTCAAACAGAGTGTAAAGGGGCACCCCAAGACAGTATCTGAAGGTGAGGAACACCCATTTGGTACCAAAGCCCGCCTGTAAGTAATGAGTGCCCCTCCTCCTCCACCACCTGAATCTAAACAGCCCCCAGCCCTCCAAATTGCCAAACAAAAGGGATAGAGAAGTCTGGCGAATGCAACAGCAGGCCCCCACACGGAAGCACTTTTATCTGGCAAAAGGCCTGTTCACAATGCTCTGTACACTGGACCAGATCTGGTGTCCTTTTTTAGTGAGATCAGTCTGAGGGCTGGACCTCATAATTGACTTACTCCCCTCGTTGTGTGACCTTTAAGGCTCTTGCCACTTGACAAGTAATTTGGAATTTGACATGGGTGATAATGCAAGTACCCAATTTCCCAGCGCAATCTCCAGCTGAGACTGACACAATTATCCTGTGTTAGCTGCCCTAATGTGTGCAGTTTTGCTCTCAGGTCCAGAATATATTGTACTTCATTTTTACTATTTGAATGTCCCTCCTCCCAATTTTCTTTAATGATACCTAGCATGCCCTGTGGCTAATCGTTTATATAGCTCGCTTAGTGTACATGACATCACTGTAGTTCCTTGGTCAGTCTGAATCTCTTTCAGGTTTCCAACTCAGGAGATTACGCATAAGAGTGCCTCAGCAACACTGTATGCTTAGATGCTGTGAAGCTGCACTGCCTCTGGAAATTACATTGCATAATCCACCAAAACTAAAACAAATCGATATCCTCATGCACTCCACTTTAATGGCCCTGTGAGTTCCCTACCAATCCACCTCCGTACACACAACACCTGCGTACATTGCTGTGAAGGCCTGCTAAATAAAAGCATTTCCCTGTGGCTCTTTGGGAGCAGCAATTGGGTGGTTTCTGATCTTCCCAGAGGAGCAGAGGCACAGACAAGGACCGAATGGTAGGAACCAGGTGGCAGAGCAACTACGTCTGGAGTCTGGTAGCAGAATGATGACATCCTCACCAAAGTCTAGTGGCCGAGTGGGGAGGACATGGGAGGCTTCCCCATTGGCCTCTGGCATGAGCTTGACTGGAAGGCTGAACTGTTGGCCTCTGTCATGAGCTTGGCTTTGGAGTCTGCTCTGTCAGCCTCTGTCATGAGCTTGTCTTGGGAGGCCACCTCGTTGGCCTCTGGTGTGACCTTGGCTTTGGAGGCAGCCTCATCAGCCTCTGTCATGAGCTACCAATAAAATACAATAAAGATTAATTAAGGTGAAAGTAATAAGGACACACTAGGGAGACCAACAATGACAAGATATGGGCGGTGTCAGGTAATGCAGGTTAGAGACAGATGCAAGTGCAGTAAAGAGTTTTATTTAGAGAGAGACAGGCAGACAAATCCAAATCAGGAAGCAAGAACGTAGTCAGAAAACAGGTGAGGGTCAGGCGATCTACAAACAACATGAACTGGTTGAGGCAAAAATCAAAAATATGAGGATGGAAACAAGGATCAAAAACCATGAAAACCAAAACAAGGAACAAAGGATTGGTATTGACAGAACACAAGGTAACTGAGCAAATACTTTGCATCTTAACAAGGAAACATAAGGGGTTTAAATACGCATCATAATCAAGGGGATAACACAAGACAGCTGAGACATGATGGAGGAACCAATGACATAACAGGAGCGGAGACAGGACCGAAACCAAAACAAAACACACATGGAGGTCGTAAACAAAGTCAAAGTCACTGAACCTGGAAGCGTACGCTGTGCGTGCTGCTCACACCGCTCGCGCTTAAGGCAGTTCATGCTTGCATCGGTGATCAGCGCGAGGGGGAATCTAACAGGCAGAGAAAAGAAGCAAACCAAAACAAAACGCATGTGGCAATGTAAACAAACATAACAACACGGAAATAGGCATCATAGAGCTGAGAGCTGATAGCCATGGCATGCAGTGCTCGGCCCTAGGGGGAATACGTGACGCAAGAGGAATCACTCTAGAGGGGTCCACCCTCTCCCCAGAGTCACTGTGTCACAAAGTAGCCATTGATGGCCCTGGCACCGTCTCCCCAGTCAGAGCCACAAAACCGACACCTTGCTACACTGTGGTAGGACCCATCCATAATCATGGCTTTTAATATTTCATTAAACCCAAACCAATTAGTCCCCAAAATGATGCATGGGTGAGGAAGGGACTAACTACCTCAGTTCACGAAGGCTTGATTTGTACCCCCTTGAATACTCATTGGTATGAGGTAGGTTCCTGCACAGTCAGGAAAGCCTGAAGAGAACACAGACATATACAGTCAGGTCCATAAGTATTTGCACAGTGACCACAATGAAGGAGGCCATCATTAGGCTGAAAAAACATAACAGAACCTATCAACCTAATAACCTATCAGAGACATAGCAGAAACTTTAGGAGTGGCCAAATCAACAATTTGGTACATCCCTAAAAAGAAGGAATGCACCGGTGAGCTCAACAACACCAAAAGGCCTGGAAGGACACAGAAAACAACTAAAGTAGATGATCGCAGAATTCTTTCCTTGGTGAAGATAAACTCCTTCACAACATCTAGACCAGTCAAGAACACTCTTGATAAGGTAGGCGTATCATTGTCAAAGTCTACAATCAAGAGACACCTTCATAAATGTAATTACAGATGGTTTAACTCAAACCACTGGTAACACTCAAGAACAGAAAGGCCAGATCAGACTTTGCTAAAAATCTCTAAACAAAGCCTGTCCAGTTCTGATGCAAGATTAACTTTTACCAGAATAATGGGAAGAGAAGAGTATGGAGAAGGAAATGAAGGGCTCATGACCCAACGCATACCACATCATGTGTCATACATATGGAAGCGGTGTTCTGGCATGGGCATGTATGGCTGCCAATGGAGCTGGTTCACTGGTGTTTATTGATTATTTGACTGCTGATATAAGTAGCAGGATAAATTCTGAAGTGTATAGAGCTATACTTTCTGCTCAGATTCAGTCAAATGCTGCAAAACTGATAGAACAGCGCTTCATGGTACAGATAGATAATGACCCAAAACATAGCGCCAAAGCAACCCAAGAGCTTCTTATGGCAAATAAATGGAATGTTCTTAAATGGCTGAGTCAGTCACCTGACCTCAACCCAATTCAGTCTCCTCTCTCATCCACAAACAAAGCTTGACAATGCCCCTGCTGCCACAATGAAGTTTTGGGGCTGTTCTGGCTGGTGGTTGTGGGGCTGTGGGCCAATGTTTTGGCATTGATGAGTACATTTTACCCAATACCAGGATTATTTATACCAGTCCCTAATTGCCTCTGCAAAGAGGTTCAGATTTGGTCAGATAGAACTTTCAAGAAGATGATAAGCCATACATTCTTCCCAATCAGCACAGCCATGGTTAAATAAATAAAGAATCAGTGTTTTTCAATTACCATCTCCATCTTCACATTTGAACCTGTGGTCTGAATTGAAGATGGAAGTCCACATGCAAAGAACAAAAGGACTACTGTAAAGGAGCTTAATATGTTCTGCATTATATGTGTTTCTGTCCTTGGTAGCCATTACAGAAATAGTCTCAGTGCTCAGTTCTCTAAGGGTGCAAATAATTTTGAAACCAGTGTTTGTACAAACCAAATTCAGAAAAAGTTGGGACAGTATGGAAAATGAAAAAACAAACAAAAAAACAAACAAAAAGAGTCATCTGAAAATTCAATTCACCCTGTACTGTATTGAAAACACATTATTAACACATTATTTGATGTTTTACTTTATGAATTTAATTTATTTTTGAAAATAAAATCTGATGACTGCAACACACTCCAAAAAATTTGTGACAGTCAAGTGTTTACCACTGTGTAACATCACCTTTTCTTTTAATAACACTTATTAAGCATTTGGGCACTGAAGACACCAGTTGGTTAAGTTTAGCAAGCGGACTTTTTCACCATTCATCCATTATGCATTCCTTCAGCTGTGCAACTGTACGGGGCCTTCGTTGCCTTATCTTGCACTTAATAATGCACCACACATTCTCAATCAAAGGCAGGTCAGGACTGCAGGCAGGCCATGCTAGCACCCGCACTCTCTGCTTACGCAACCATGCGCTTATAATCCGGGCAGAATCTGGTTTGGCGTTATCCTGCTCTGGATGGCAGAATATGTTGCTCCAAAATGTGTACATATTTTTCTGCATTAATGGAGCCCTCACAGATGTGCAAGTTACTCATGCCATGGGCACTGACACACCCCCATATCATGACAGACACTGGCTTTTGGACCTGACGCTGATAACACAACGGTTGTTTTGTCCAAAAACTATTTGAAATGTCGACTCGTCGGACCACAAAACACAATTCCACTGTGCTACTGTTCATCACAGATTTGAAATGTGTATATTTTCAAAAATAAATTTAATTTACAAAGTAAAACATCAAATAATGTGTTAATAATGTGTTTTCAATATAGTACAGGGTGAATTGAATTTTCAAATGACTCTGTTTGTTTGTTTTTTTTACATTTTCCATACTGTCCCAACTTTTTTCGGAATTGGGGTTGTATATATACAGTACTGTGCAAAAGTTTTAGGCACCCTATTTTTTTAGTACAAACTTTGTTATAGATTTTTTTATTTTATGACTTCTACATTATCAAGTCAGTACAAAAAACATTTTAGATTCCCAAACAGTAGTTTTCTGGCACACAATTAAATGTTACAGAAAAATGTTTGTATGTCATTAAAGAAAGCGACGTATTATGTAAGAGACCACTTCTCTCCTCCAAACGTACTGGAACAGCAACGCCAATTCTATTGTTTTCACTATACATTGAAGATATTTAGTTTTGACATCAACAGACGATAGATCAGAATTTCAGCTTTCATTTTCTGATATTTACATGTAGATGTGTTAAACAACTTAAAACATGGCATCTTTGGTGGCTGACCAGCCAATTTGTAGGTGAGCAAAAGTATAGGAACAGACAAACTTAAAGTAAATAACACTTAATAATTGGTTGCATATCCTTTTCTTGCAAAAACTGCATCAAGCCAGTGACCCACTGGCTTCACCAAACAGTTGCATTTTTCTTTTGTGTTGCTTCTCCAGGTTTGTACTGCAGCTTCTTTCAGTTGTTGTTTGTTTTGGGGGGTTTCTCCTTTCAGTCTCCTCAGGAGGTGAAATGCATGCACAACTTGGTGATTAACTTGGCCAGTCTAAAACCTTTCACTTTTTCCCCCTGATGAAGTCCTTTGTTGTGTTGGCATTGCTTTTGGGGTTATTGTCTTGCTGCATGATGAAGTTCCTCCCAATTAGATTGGATGCATTTCTCTCTAAATTGGAAGGCAGATTGTTTCTGTAGACTTCTGAATTCATTTTGGTGCTACCATCATAAGTTACATCATCAATAAAGTATAGTGAGCCTATTTCAGAAGCAGTCGTGCGAGCCCATGCCATGACACTTCCTCCACCATGCTTGACTGATGTGCTTCTATGTTTTGGATCATGAGCAGATACATTTTTTCTCCACACATTGGCCTTTCCAACACTTTGGTAGAGGTTAATCTTGGTTCCAAAACCTTTGGAATCCAATCTGGCCTTCTGTTTCTCACTGCTCATGAGTGGTTTGCATCTTGTGGTATGGCCTCTATATTTCTTCAAATGGTGGATTGTGATACCATCACCATTGCCCTGTGAAGGTTGTTGGTGATGTAACTAACTGTTGTTTTAGGGGTTTTCTTCACAGTTCTCACAATGATTCTGTCATCAACTGTTGTTGTTTTCCTTGGCCGACCTGTTTGATGTCTGATCGTTAGTACACCAGTGGTCTCTTTTTTTTTTTCAGGACATTCCAAATTGTAGTGGCTATGCCCAATGCCTGTGCAATAGTAGATTTTCCCTTTTTTATCAGCTTCAAAGGGCTTGCTTTTCTCCCATAGACGGCTCTCTGGTCTTCATGTTGTTTTATCCTATTTAACAAAAAATGCAGCAAATCACAGTCAAAACCTAGGCTCAAACAAAGAGTAGATGTTCAGAACTTTTAATTCTTTAAACAATCAATTTAACAGGGCACACCTGGGCAGCAAGAAACACCTATCAGTCACATGTTCCAATATTTTTGAATATCACTTGAGAAAATGTGTGGGTTTAAATAAAAGGTGTCATTTTCTAAGTTGTTTAACACATCTAGATGTAAATATGAGGAAATGAAAGCTGAAATTCTGATCTGTTGTCTCATATTCATCTTTTGAATCAAACCCAAATGTCTTCAATGTGTACTGAGAACAATAGAATTGGCAACTGCAATACTTTCAGAGGGGACAGTATATATGGTTTAAATTAAGCATTCTGTGACTGCTGATCCCGAGGGAACAGCCTAGAGGGAGACACGGTCCAGGATTTGACTTGGAGTCTGACCATGGTGTCACCAGAATTGAACAACTTCCAGAAAGTGAGTACAGTGACTGTCGCACAGTAATAGAATAAATTAAAGAGCTAATACAAGAAAAAGAGACGCATGGTGTATAGCTGAATTTAATGAATTTGTGGTGAATGTGATTCAACTGTTGTGAAGCACTCCTGGTATAAGCAGTGTAAATATTTGTCCTGTGGATAAGGACATTTGCATTTGCACCATGGATTTTTTTTTTCTCTGGTTTGTTCTCTCAATGAGGAGTGGTTTCTGGTTGCCCAAGTGATTGACAGACTCATCCTTATCACCATGGACTTCATAGCTAAGAAAAATAAGTTCTAAGAATGTTTTGTTAACATTCCCATTAAGTTATGAAAACGTTGTGTTCACTGAAGATTCAAAACAAAGTTTTTTAAAAAATATACTTTAAGGATATTTTTTCTTGGAAAACATTAAGGGAATGTTCCATCATAGCATTTTGCAAAGAGAACATTATTTCTGTATCTCTGAACATTCAAAATGTCCAGTTTTTAAAAAAAAATGTTTCAAGAACTTTTTTTTTTTGTTATGCAAACATTAAAGAAAATGTTACGGGAACTTTCCATTTTATCTCTATGCAAACATCCTTCAAATATCTCAGGGAATAATCTCAGGGAATTACACAATCCAACACATGTTAAACATGGGGAAAAAAGAACACAGACTCAAACATTCAACTAGACAACACAAGTTAAATCTAACAAGACATTGAAAACAATACAATAAAAACAGAAAACACATGGAGTTTCAAACAATCGTTTTTCAAAACGCTTCAGGCTGAAGAAAGACCTTAGAGTGTCTGGATAGAGTCTGTAGAAACAGAAATAGTGTTGTTTAATGAGATGGATAAAGCTTTTTTACACATTATTCAGGAAGGTAGATCTCCAGCAACAGGGTTGGTGACCATTGATCTAAAACAGGAGTGGTGTGGGTACAGGTTTTCATTCCAATCAAGCAGGAGACACACTGATTCCACCTGTTTAATCAGTTGATCTTGGCTTTCAATAGACTCAGGTGTGGCTTCTGCTTGGTTAGAATGAAAACCTGAACTCACCCTGGCCTTTTCTTGATAATATTGGACACCTCTGCTCTAAAACAGTTAGTAACACTGGAAGGGAAAAGCAGTACAGAAATGAGAGCAGATTTTCTACAAACTAGAGCCTGCACGGCTAACAGTTTTTGGTTTTGTAATCGTTCCAAAAATAGTTAATGTGTACTTAATGTTAATGACACTACAAAGGTACAAACAGTTATGTCCCTTGTGCTTGATGTTACTGTTAGCCTGAGCGACACTTGATTAGCATCAGGGCAAATAAAGCAGGAACACGGTTCACACATATGGTTACTGGTAAATTTTACATTAATTTTCAAATAATTATAAATAAAATTGACTGTCTCCTGTTACTATGCAAAGCTAATAACGTGCAGCGATGGGGGCAGTTTGTGGACAGAGATTTTCCTCCTGCTGTCGCTAAGTGCGGCTGAATGTTAACTCAGTTAATCAGGTGGAATTTTTGTGAAGAGGGGGGAATCACACATTTACAGCCAAATGATAAATAATCCACATAGAACGAAACCCAAATACCAAAGTGAAGGTGATTACGTGTGTAAGATTCAGTCATTTACAGAATATAAAGTGGTAACGTCTGCCTGCTTCTGCTCACAATTTAGGAGATCTTGTCCGATTTCACATACAATTGAAAAATTAATCCTTTTTTGCAGCAAATCTAACTGGCTCTAGCAGGAATTCCCTGGGACTGCAAGCCTCTAAAGTAAACTATTTATCCAGTCATGAAAACTTCTCCAAGATAGCCAGATAAGTAGCCAATTCACCTTTAGAATGGCTGAGGTTTGACTAAAGATATCAGCCTGTCGTAATATGCAGACATTGGTTTTAAATGGCATGGTACGGCATGTATGCACAGAGTTGTAAGTAATACAAGGACAAGGAGAGAATTGAGTTCAGATGCTGTTACTGAAGGGGAAGTTCGAAGTCCTGACTGCTTATAGTAACGCATTAGGTTCAGTGAAGTCAGTATGTATTATACCTGATTGCCTGTATATTTCATAACTTATATTCATTGTTTGTTCCTTATACATGTGTCTTGTGACTTCATGTTGTAAATTCTCTTTTGACTGCAATGATCAATCAATGAAATATTAACCAAATAGTTGTTTACGCTGGGCACCATCAGAATCTTCCTCATGGGACATTTTAATCAAGCTAAAGCACTTCCATTTCCTGGAAACCTCAAAAATATCTCCCTGAGATATTTACTGCAAACATCAAAGGCCAGCATTGACTAACTGGTAAGTCAGCATGAGAGAAATGTTTACTTCAGCTTCTAAATTATGTTGTACGATATTGCAGTATTGTGTCATGATAGTTTAGACTGAAATGCTTTGTGTGGTAATGCTGGAATTTGTGGTTCTATCAAGGAGTTACTGTTTAGGATGAGTCACTTCAGAACTTAACAAAGAAAACCATCTTTTTCCCAGAAATAATCAGATGTATCTATAGCTGTCCTTATCATAGTAACAGACAATCTGATATGTGTTTGAAAGTATTATGTGTGGATTTAGTTTTTTTTTTTTTTTTTTAATGAACTGTAGTTTTTGAATATTTTCTCATAATAAAAAAAACTTTGAAACAACAGAGATAATATAATAATGTTAATAATCAGTAATTACAAAATAAGTAGTACAATTTTCAAATTAATCAGTGGTGGTCAGAGGAATTATTTGTGTGTGTGTCTTGAGGAGGATCTGAATTACATGGCTGAGTGGTGTACCACAAAGACCACATCCTGGAATTTGGGAGGGTGTCAGGAGGGTGGTGTAAGAAGTAGAGAAGTAGCAGAGAGGTCACTAAAGCTCACATTCTCACACACAAAACCTGGAATCTTTAAGGATTTCCTAGAAACTCCACAATCAACAGAAAAAAGGTAAAGTTAAGCCTTCTGAAATTTACATTTATATTTATCAATAAAACCCACAGGAAAGGATCAGCACTCACAGTAACATTTTTAACTGCTTTATTGATTCTGTAGATTACTAAAGACATTTGTCTCAGAAATGAGATAAAACAAAGATTTTGGGCTGTTTTGTCTTTTTTTTTTTAAAAAAAAAAGAAAAATATAATTATATACATAATAAAGTGGGTAAAACCTTACGTCAGAATTAATTAACATTAATGCTTCAAGTGTAGAAGCTTTACAGTATACTAGATTGATATATATAATGTATATATGACTTCTACATTATCAATCAGTACAAAAAATGTTTTAGATTCCCAAACATTAGTTTTCTAGCACAAAATTAAATGTTACAGAAAAATGTTTGTACATCATTAAAGAAAGCAGCATATTACGTAAGAGACCACTTTTCAGACAAAAAACACAATGAAGGCTGCTGGGTTTTGCTGCAAAAATAAGAAGCAAGTGTGAAAGTCAAAGTTTCCAGAAGAACTGTGTCTGATTCTGCAAGATGCTCAATAAAACTTACCAGCTAATTTCCATATAAAACTGCACAAATTGTACTGGAGACTACTATTTTTATTTGTATTACTACTGTTTACTGCTCTGTACAGTATTTTTTTTATGTAGAAACATTTAATTTCATTATTTTGAAGGCATCTTTGCTCTACAGCATTTCTTTGCATGTGCCTAAAACGTTTGCACAGTACTGTATACACACACACACACACACACAAATATATATATATATATATATATATATATATATATATATATATATATATATATATATATATATATATATATATATAATGTTTGTGACAAACTGTTCAGAAGTTATAAGCAAAATTAGCCAATTTTTCATATCTCGTGACCACTTGGTGGCGCTGCGCAGAAACTGTGCAGGTACCCTCAGATCATGCTTGTAATGACAGCTATCAAGCTTTACAGAGACATAGCCTCAGGTTCGTTTTGGCATGCTTGCCATCAGATTTGTTTGTGTGTTGTTCAAAAATGGTTTGATTTATCAACTTGCATCCCATAAATTTTGGTCGGCATGGTCTGCAGATGATGTGTTTTGATTTTGGTGAAAATCAGACAGTCTCAGAGGAGAAAAAGTAGGTTTTCAAAACATTTCAAAATGGTGGACAGGAAGTTTGCTCAATCACCTAATTGGTATCATTGTTCTCGGCATGACTCAAGTAATCTATCAAGACCAGTCTCATGACTGTAGGCCAAACTAATCAAAAGATATTAGCATTTTTAAAAATTTCATCATAATTTTTGACCACAAGGTGGCACTGTCTTGAAACTTTTTGAGTACCTTCCAGGCATCGTGCCAAAAACAATGACCCAGTTTCATAATGATATGTCAATGCATCTGTAAAATATAGCATTTTATGACATAATTCGAAATGGCCGACACCCACAATGGACGACATGGAAAACTTGGATATTTGACTTGGTATGCCACACCATATTGAAAGAGACCAATCTTGTGAGTTTTGGTCAAACTTTTATATCTCATGACCACTAGGTGACCACTGCAGAGAATCTGTGTAGCTACCCTTAGGTTATGATTGTGATGACAACTACCAAGTTTCATCTCAATAGGCTAAAGCATTGCAGAGATATAGCCTCACGTCCATTTTGGCATGCTCGCCATTGGATTCGATCACACGTGATTCGAGAACGGGTTGACTAATCAACTTGAATTCCATAACTTTTTGTCGGCATGGCCTGAAGATGATAAGATTCGATTTTCCTGAAAATCAGATCAAGGGCCTAGGAGGAGTTTGAAAAAGTATGTCTTTCATAAAATTCAAAATGGCGAATATGAATTTTAGTGTACCATGGCATAATTGTATCATTATTCTCTGCATGACCCAGGCAATCTGCAAAACACCAAATGCGCAAAAGTGGTCAAAAGCTATTAGCATTTTTTGTAATTGCATTATAATTTTTGATCCTTTTGATACTTGCTGCCTGAAACTTTTTGAGTACTTTTGGGGCATGGTCACATGATGACACCTACCAATTTTTATAACAGTGTGCCAAGTGGTTCATAAAATACAGCATTTAGGACTAAATTCAACATGGCCGACCACCAAAATGGCTGAAATTTTAGGACAAACCATTCAAAGTTTATTTTAACAAAATGTGCTTTTTTCATATCTCATGACCACTAGGTGGCACTGTTCTGAAACTGTACCCTCAAGTCATGATGGCTATGACATATACTAAGTTTGGTATGAATACGCTGAAGCATTTCTGAGATATAGCCTCACGTCCATTTTGGAGTGCTCGCCGTCGGATTCATTTACGTGTTATTCGAGAACTGGTTGACTAATCAACTTGAATTCCATAACTTTTTGTCGGCATGGTCTGAAGATGATCTGATTCGATTTTTGTGAAAATCAGAACAACGGCCTAGGAGGAGTTTGAAAAAGTATTTTTTTCAGAAAATTCAAAATGGTCGGGCGGAAATTGTAACAACACTAATCACCTTGAGCCAAGGAATCAGATGAAAAAAGAATTTTGTTTCTAGCCCTTATGGTTCAAAAGTTTGGACAATTGGTGTCGCTAGAGGGCTTGAGTTACAGAGGACCTTTGGTGCTTGGCCCCTAAAAACAGGACATTTTCTGTTATTTAATGGTATACGTTCAGTAAAAGAAAAACTAAAAAAAAATCTTAAATAAATATGTAAAATAACAGAAAATATACTGGCAGCCGGACTTTGTCCTGAAATGAAAAAATGGAAATTTTCTGTTAATTTATGGATTACCTAAAGTAAATTTAAAAATGACAGCTTTTGTTCAATATTATACATATATACATATATAAAAATTTTACTTTTCTGTTAGTTAACGGTGTACCTACACTGAAAAAATCTAACAAATCTTCTGTGATAAAAACAGATGTTTTTTTATTAACTTATACATCGTTCACAATTCAATAAAAATACGAAACTAAGAACAAAAACATACAGTGTGTATAGAAAAGAATCACCCCCCTTTAAAATAATCACATTTTGTTGCTTTTCAGCCTGAAATGAAGATGGACACAGTTTGAGCACTGAACTTGAGCAGTCTTGCAAAGAAGAGTGGGCAAATATTGCAAAGTTTAGATGTGCAAAGTTAGTAGAGACATATCCCAACAGACTAAAGGCTGTAATTAAAAAAATTAAGGCAAATTAAAGCAAGGGGGTGATCCTTTTTCCAACTCAGTGATTCTGTTTTTTAATTTTTTTCTGACATGTTGGTGTTATATCTTTCACTTGGATGTTATAAGTTGCACTGAGTAAATACAGCTGGATAAAACAAAAACTGTGTTCGTCTTCATTTCAGGCAGAAAAGCAACCAAATATGATTATTTTAAAGGGGAGTGATTCTTTTCCATACCCACTGTATGTCCTAAAGGGAAAAGTTTCTTATCTTTTTCCAAGTTTGCTAATTCATTAAGTCTCTCTTAACATTACAAACAAACAAACAAATTACATCCAGTGATTAAATTATTGGAAAATTTGCAAGGTAAGAAAGTTTTTACAGAGGGGCAGGGATGGGGGGATTTGCTTCTTGTCCGCAGGTAAGATGAAGGATGTAAACAAAATAGAAAAATATATTACTGATTATCACTGACACAACAATTAAAAGTGACAAGTGGAAAGTGTCAAAAAAAGAAAGATTCTGAAAAAAACAAAAACTTACCACTTGTAAAAGAAACATGCAATAAATTCCTCAGAGGATGTTTTGAGCCACCAGACTGATTTCAATGGCTGTTTAAAAAAAGTATTAGAATTAATAAATACTACACAGAAAGAGAGAAAAAGAAGGCGGGAAAGCGAGGAACAGAGAAAGAAAGACACTGTCAGAGAGGGAAAGACAAAGATGGAGAAAAAGTGAGACAGAGGAACAGAAAGGTATGGTCGGAAGAGATGGAAAGAGTGAGAGAAGGAGATACTCAGAGGAGGGGAAATAGACTTGGAGAGACAGATAGAGAAAGAGACCAAGAGGTAGTTTTATAATAAATTAAACGTAAACAATGAGAAAAAAGTGGGCAAATTTCAAGTCAATCTGAGAAACCAGTGAACTAAAATCAGTAGACAAAATGGTGGAAGACACTGGCTACCTAGCAAGCTAACTGGCAACAGCACCAACTGTCAACTACCAACTGCCATGGAATCTCAGACCTAAGCCAGGATGAAACTACTAAAAAGGACAGCAAAAAGAGGAGGGAAGCAAAAACATAGCTATGAAACAAGAATAAGAAGGATTAACTACAGAACATTCCTGAGGGGTATCAACATTTTTATTTAAAGAAAAAATGGACTTCTAATACATCTATGTAAAAAAAAACATAGCTAAACAGCTTAGCTCTGTATATAAAGAAAGCATTTCTGTAAAAAGCTCTGTATATAAAAAAAAAAAATTCTCAATTGGAAAAATGGACCCAAAACAACAACAACCAGATGGATGGCATCTAGATAGTCTGGTGATCCACTACCCAGAGGACATGACCAGTGAAGCAGGGATGAAAAAATACTGAAACAAGCTGCTCAGCAATCACCCTGAGACACTCAGTGCAGACTTTAAAAGGCAAGGTGAAAGAGCAGTAATGACAGATGCTTACACCGCCATACTTACATGGCAGTAAAACAAAGAGCAATGTTACACTAACCTTATACAGTTTTGTTCAAATAAGTAGCAGTGCATTAATAAAAGTGAATAAAGAGCAAATATTTTTAATTCCATATTTCAAATGTAGTGAATACATTACACATTCAATTTCAAATCAAAGCATTAACAAATTTTATCAAGTCTGTGTTATTCTTTTACAGGAAGCAAAGAAAAGGAATATTAATCTGTTCAAAATAATAGCAGTGCCGACATTTTTCTCTTCAAACTCAAACACTTATAAACTGAAGAAATTTTTCAAGATTTAGCTTCATTTTAAATTACTGAAATAATATTTAAGTTCAAGTTCAAGTTCAAGTTCAGTTTATTTGTATAGCGCTTTTAACAATGGACATTGTCCCAAAGCAGCTTTACAGAAGTATATAAATTCAGGACATAGATTTTAAATTTATGAATTTAACCCCCAATGAGCAAGCCAGTGGCGACGGTGGCAAGGAAAAACTCCCTGAGATGATATAAGGAAGAAACCTTGAGAGGAACCAGACTCAAAAGGGAACCCATCCTCATCTGGGTAACACCGGATAGTGCAATTATAAATAAATAAATCCCTTCTATAAATGTACCAGTACAACACGGTCAAATAGCAGTTGTGAGACCATGAAAATTCATTACAGTTTTTATATGAAGTCTGTTTTGTTGAACTTCACCACTGTAATCTCAATGATCTTTAGGCTGCACCGTGTGGGGCCATCGTCAGCAGCATCATGTGACTTCAATTGATGAGGTCTCCAACCAGAAGTAGGGCATCAGGATGGATCAGGCAGGTCCGGAGAGCAGAAGGGGTCAGGGTCACTGGCATCTCAGGAGTATCATGTGTAGCTTGAAAGAAGGGGAGGGAGAGAGAGCGAGAGAGAGAGAGAGAGGGGGGGGGGGGTGGAGTGAGAGAGAGAGATCATTAGGTATGCTTATTGTCCCGTAATGGTTAAGGACAATGTACTTTGCGTGAGTGAAAGCAGGTACTCCGGCAGGACTAGCTATGACAGCATAACTAAAAGGGAGAGCCAGAGGGTAACACAGACATGAGGGCTCCCTGGGACAAGGCGGCCAGCCACCCCACCACCAACAAACCTGGGTGAACGCGTGAAAGTGGGCAGGCGACAGCATCCAGACATCCCAGTTCACCACAACACACTATGCCTGTGAGGCCTCTAGATCTGCTCCTTTACCTAAGGAGAAAAACTATTCATGAAAGGCTTGATTAAACAAATATGTTTTCAGCCTGGACTTAAACACTGAGACTGTGTCTGAGTCCCGAACACTAATTGGAAGGCTGTTCCATAACTATGGGGCTTTGTAAGAGAAAGCTCTTCCCCCTGCTGTAGCCTTCACTATTCGAGGTACTGACAAATAGCCTGCGCCTTTTGATCGAAGTAGGCGTGGCGGATCATAAAAGACCAAAAGTTCACTTAGGTACTGTGGCGCGAAGCCATTTAGCGCTTTATAAGTCAATAGTAGTATTTTATAATCAATGCGGGATTTCACTGGGAGCCAATGCAGTGTGGATAAGATAGGGGTGATGTGGTCATATCTTCTAGTTCTAGTAAGGACTCTTTGAGCTGCATTCTGGACTAACTGGAGTTTGTTTGTGCTCCTACTGGAACATCCAGACAGTAAGGCATTACAATAATCCAACCTAGAGGTGACGAAAGCATGGACTAATTTTTCTGCATCATGTAGTGACAATATATTTCTTATCTTAGCAATATTTCTGAGGTGAAAGAAGGCTATCCTAGTAATATTACTTACATGGGTGTCAAAGAAAAGACTGGAGTCAATGATCACACCAAGGTCTTTTACTGCTGCACATGATGAAACAGAAAGGCCATCCAGAGTTACTATATACTCAGAAAACTTACTTCTAACTGCATGTGGTCCTAGTATAAGTACTTCTGTCTTGTCAGAATTTAGTAAGAGGAAGTTAATGAGCATCCACTGTCTAATGTTCTTTACACATTCCTCGACTTTATTAAACTGGTGTCTGTCATCTGGCTTTGCTGAAACATACAACTGTGTGTCATCAGCATAACAGTGGAAGCTAATTCCATGTTTACGAATAATTTGACCCAGAGGTAACATATATAAAGAAAAGAGCAGTGGGCGTAAAACAGAACCTTGCGGAACACCAAACTTTACCTCAGTATGCACAGAGAATTCACCATTTACATCTACGAAGTGACAACGATCAGTCAAATAAGACCTGAGCCAGGAGAGGGTCGTTCCCTTAATGCCAACAACATTTTCTAGTCTACCAAGGAGAATAGTATGATCAATTGTATCAAAAGCTGCACTAAGGTCAAGCAACACAAGCATGGAGACACAACCCTGATCAGAGGCTATCAGTAAGTCATTTACCACTTTAACTAGTGCTGTCTCTGTGCTATGATGAGGCCTAAATCCTGACTGATATATTTCATGAATGTTATTCCTATTTAAGCATAGCTGCTTTGCTACGACCTTTTCTAAGATCTTGGAGATAAAGGGGAGATTTGATATTGGCCTATAGCTGGACAATTGACAGGGGTCAAGGTCAGGTTTTTTAATCAGGGGTTTGATAACTGCTAATTTAAATGATTTAGATACATAGCCAGTGCTAAGGGAAGAGTTGATTATTTTTAGAAGGGGTTTGATTATTTCTGGAGTAATCTGTTTGAAGAAACATGTAGGTAGGGGATCTAGTATACAAGTTGATGATTTGGAAGAAGAAATTAATGAAATTAGTTCAGTCTCTCTAAGGGGAGTAAAGCACTCTAATCGTTGATCTGATATTGCTATATTATTATCTACAGGGTTAGTTATAAGACTGTCTGGTTTTAAATTAATGGTCTGAATTTCTTGTCTAATATTTTCAATTTTGCCAATAAAAAAACTCATGAAATCATCGCTGCTATATAATGACTGTGTGCCTGATTCTGTGGCGGTTTTGTTCCTAGTTAATTTTGCTATAGTATTAAATAAGAATCTAGGATTATTTTTGTTATCTACAATTAAGGTAGAGAGATAGGCTGATCTAGCAGCACTAAGAGATTTCCTATAGTTCAGGAGGCTCTCCTTCCATGCTGTTTGAAATACTACCAATTTGGTTTGACGCCATTTACGTTCTAATTGTCGAGTGATCTGTTTTAAGGTGCGTGTGTGATCATTATACCAGGGTGCTAGCTTTTTCTCTCTAATTATTTTTCTTTTAAGTGGAGCTGCCTTATCTAACGTGTAACGGAACATTGACTCTAAGCATTCAGTCACCTGATGAAGTTCTATTGGATCAGACGGTGATCGAATCATAGTTGATATCTCTGGGAGGTTATCGATAAAACTCTGTGCAGTAGCTGACGTGAATGTACGTTTGACACAGTAGCGTGGTAAAGTGCATATATTATGATCAATGCGCAATTTACACGAGATGGGATAATGATCTGAGATAGCTTCAGACTGCGGAAATGTGACTATATTTTCTACATTTAATCCGTATGTTAGTATAATGTCGAGTGTGACCACCATTATGAGTGGGCCCTATTACATTCTGATTGACCCCTACTGAATCTAAAATAGACACAACCGCTGTTCTCAGAGAATCTTCCGGGTTATCAAAATGAATATTAAAGTCACCGACAATTAATGCTTTGTCTAAAGAAACAACCAGGTTCGAGATAAAAACTGCGAATTCACCAAGAAATTCAGAGTATGGCCCTGGGGGTCTGTAAATAATAATAAGTGGAATCGACTCGATAGACTTATTTTTAGTGGTTACATATGTTATACTAGTATGAAGAACTTCAAAGGAGTTGAACTTATAGCTAGATTTTTGTGCGACGCCTAGATTTTCATTATAAATGAGCGCAACACCTCCTCCTCTGCCAGTTAGACAGGGCTGATGTATATAACTGTATCCAGGAGGACTGGCTTCATTTAATGCTATGTACTCGTTTGGTTTAATCCATGTTTCTGTTAAACACATTATATTAAACTCCTGATCAGTAATAGTTTCATTAACAATAAGTGCTTTAGACGTAAGAGATCTAATATTTAACAATCCTAGCTTCAGATCAAAGGTGCTGGCTGTGAGTTCAGTATGGTCTAATTTTATGTTAATTAGGTTACTCAAACAAACTTTCCGAAAATTTCTACATATTTGTTTAGCTCGGGGAACAGACACAGTCTCAATAGGATAAACTACAGATGTCATATTGTCATTTAAGTAATTTGAACATTGACTATCATAACTGTTCTGAATTGTTATTTGAATTTGTACTTACAAGTCATATGGTGTGTAGTGTCTTGGAGATGTTGTCTGAGAGGAGATCCGCTCCGAGTCTGCTGGGGTGCAGGCCATCAGCGCGGAACAATCTAGGATGCTCCCAGAAAAGATTCCAGTTATTTATAAAGAGCAGTTTCTGTTCATTACACCATGTAATTAACCATTCGTTTAAAGCGAAAAGTCTACTGAACCTTTCAAGTCCACGTCTGTATGTGGGGAGAGGTCCAGACACGATGATCTTCGTTGTGGGTGATGTGTTGCGTACCGTCTCGATCAGACTGCCGAAGTCCCTCTTCAGGATTTCCGTCTGCCGCAGCCTGATGTCGTTCACCCCCGCGTGCAGCACGACAGCTCCGGTGTTCTTGGCATCCTTCAGGATCGCGGGTACCTGAGCAGCAACATCAAGAACACGAGCGCCAGAAAAACAGTGGGTGTGAACCTGACCTTTAGTTGAGGTGATGCGTATGTTCCGGACAATGGAGTCTCCGACAATCACAGCGTTGGGTTTGGTCTCGTGGAGAGGGGCGAAGCGGTTCCTGGTGGCGATCTTGAAGACTGGGGGTGGCGGAGGGGGAGAGGTCCTCGCCCGGCGTCTGGGCCGCGCCTTCCGCTGTTGGTGCACCCAAGGTCCGAGGTGTGTCGGCACCGGAGTGAAGGAGACCTGGGCTGGATGTGTCCTGGGTGCATGGCCCCTGTGCAGAGAAACGCACGGAGTAGAGGTGGTGAGAGTGATCGTATCACGCCGTGAGCTTACCGTGCTTTTGTGAGCTTCAGCGCGGGATGTCTCTAGCATGGCTCTCTGTTCACGCAGCTGGGCCTGCTTCTTTAGTAGGTCGCGGATCTGCTTCTCCACGGCCTCCAACTCCAACTGCACCGTGTGAAATTCGAACAAGTCCTCACCTGCACTCAAAGGTGAAGAAACAACCGACACGTTGTTGGCTTTAAACAGCAGTATTCGAGTGAGAATGTAAATAAGACTAGCTATAACAAATGGAAATGATAGCGCAAAGTTATTAATGAAAAAGGAAACAGTATAATTTAACTGCCGACACAAGCGACAAGCAACAAACTCCCGGCAAATGATTCGAAAACAGGAACTAGCGTCACCAACAGGAACTAGCCTGTTCTGCATAACAATTGTTTTGCCCAGCCATTGTCTGTGTTGCATCGAGTCAACCAATTTCTGGCACCCAGAAACAGGTATTTCAGCCCAGGATCAACAAACTACATTCCACAGTTCTTGTGAATTTTTGGGTTTTGCTTCAGAAACGTCTGGAAGTCAACGTTGCGTGAGCTTCATGCTGTGGGAAGCGCCTTTGCGCGCGACCGGTATCTGAAGTCTGGGTAAAATCACGCCTATAGGCCTGCCATGGTCAGGTGACGTGGCAATTAAGCACGTCGTGTGATATAAAAACGGCACCTGTGAACCACGCCATCAGCCTCTATTATCTGAAGCAAAGACGCAATTCACAGGCATGCCCCAGTATGACAAAGCTATGCAACGTCTCGTTCCCTTCTCAGGGAACAGGGTTACATGCATAACCCAAATGTTACCTTTCTAAGGGAACTCAATTTTGAGTGAGCTTCACGCTGTGGGAATGAGTATACCCACTCGGTCATACTGAGGGTATGGCCTGTCACAGAGGCTCCATCAGTAGGGGCATGGCTGGTTGAAATGGCGGCCACATAGACCCTAATTGTAGAATGGGCTAACCTTGCTGAGAAACGTTTCTGTAAGAACTCCAGGACTGGAATCTATGAGCTGGTGTCCCTCAGGGGCCAGACTCACAATTTCCATAGTTCCGGCCGAGAGAAACGTTCCTGTAAGAATTCCAGGACTGTAGCTATTGCGCAGTTTACTGGGTCACAATGACATTCCTGGCATTTAACATGGTCTCTACAACCTCGGTTGAGAGACCGGAATCTATGATCTGGTGCCCCTCAGGGGCCAGACCACAGTTTCCATAGTTCCGGCCGAGGGTGATAAATCATCCCTCTGGCTTGAGACAATAGATCCCTGTGAACAGGACTCTTCCAGGGAGTGCCATACAGCAGAGATATTATCTCTGAGAAACATATATGAGCTGGCCAATAAGGCCAAACTGTAATACTGAATAAATGTGTGCAACGTAGACCACCCCACCGCAGCACACACATCCTGTAAGGGTAACCCTTAGATAAAATCTTTGAGGAGGCAATCCCCCTAGTGGAATGAGCCCCTAGCCCAGAGGCGTAGCGAGACCACGCGCCTCATAAGCAATAGAGATTGCTTACAATATCCAAATAGAGATGCGTTGCTTTGACACAGCATCATCTCTACTGTGACTGCCAACAGATTAGCAACTGCTCCAACTTACACCACTGGCTGGACCGGTGAACGAAAGTACAGAGAGCCCTTACTGGACACAGTAGGTGCAATCTCTCTTGTTCTGGTGTGAGGAACGGAGGAGGGCAGAAAGTCTGCAACACTACTGGCTGGGAAGCGGACATAGGCACTTAGAAATCGTCCAGCCTAGGATAAAGAGAGAGGCCTTGGCTAGTCCAGGGGCAAAGTGAAGGCAGGAAGGGGCAACAGAGGGAGCTTGTAGATCTCCTACTCGCTTGAGAAATGTCAGGGCCAGCAGAAGAGCTACCTTTAGACTCAGAAGCTTCTCTGAGGTTGACTCTAAGGGCTCGAATGGCGCGCCTGACAGACCTTCTAGGACCACAGAAAGGTTCCAGGAAGGTATGCGTGGTCTGCAGATGGGCCTCAGCCACCTGAACGCTGCTGTTTGCTGTTTCGCCTTTCGCCATTGTATGCAGTGACCCACAAGCAAGACCTGCTGCCACATAGGCTTTGCCAACCAACGCCAAGGTGGCCTTACATGGCTTGGATGGCAAAGCTGGCCCCACTAAATTCCCTGCCGTTGATGGAGAGAGGTAGCTCGTAAGCGCCTCCTCCACCTTTGGCATGATACCCATAGTGTTCATTCATAGGGGTTATAAATACGGCTGGTGTATGGTTTTTCCCAGAAGCACGACATTTCATAATGCACTTATGGAAAACTTCTGTGAGGGAGTTTTAATTTCACTGGGAAGAAAGCGCTCGTCCAGCCTGCCACGAACCGCTTAATCTCCCCGGGCCAGTCTAAATTACTTTTCTACAGCCCTAGTGATTACTTCAAGCAGCTCTTTATATTATTGAGAGCTGCTCTCCGTTTTTGGTGTACTGGCGCCCCCCTCTGGCTCCTCAGAGTCAGAGAGGGTGGGTTGACTCTCCATACCAGAAGGAGGAGTCGCGACGCAAACTCTAAAATCGGGAAGCGGAGAGTCGTATCTGGAGGACAGAGCAAGAGATAGAGCAGCGCTCGTCTCCAGTTCCTCCTCCAGATCTATACAGGATCCCCAGGACCCGAGCCGGCTGGCTGCCTCAGCAGCCACAAGGCTCCAAAACCCAATTCTCTTCAGCTGAGAATAGAGCGAGCCGAGAGCGGAACTGCCTAATTGTGAAACGTTCACAATGCACGCAGTGAGCCCCCTCAAGGGCCGCTGCAGCATGCTCTACACCCAAACACTTCACACAGAAAGTGTGTCCATCCGTCCCCGAAATAAAACTTGGCATGGAATAACACACAAAGAGGTGAGGGACAGAATAGTAAAGATTTTTTTTTTTTCTGAAAAATTCGACAGAACATGAAGAGTTTTCAGGAGCATTCACACAGAGAACCGACATGCAGTCTTGCGCTGAAGATAATAAGGCTGACAGCGTGGTTCACAGGTGCCGTTTTTATATCACGCAACATGCTTAATTGTCGTGTCACCTGACCACAGCAGGTCTGTAAATAGGTGTGATTTTACACAGACTTCAGATACCAGTTGTGTGCAAAGGCGCTTCCCACAGCATGAAGCTCACGCAACATTGAGTTCCCTTAGAAAGGGAACTGCATTTTTAATGTCACCCCACAAGTTTTCAATGGGGTTGAGGTCAGGGGATTGAGCTGGCCACTCCATTACCTCAATCCTTTTTGTCTGGAACCAAGATGTTGCTCGCTTACGCGTGTGTTTGGGGTCGTTGTCTTGTTGAAACACCCATTCCAGGGGCATTTCTTCTTCGGCATAGGGCAAAATAATCTCTTCAAGTATTTTGATGTATTCAAACTTATCCATGATCCCTGGTATACAATAAATAGGCCTAACACTGTAGTATGAAAACCATCCCCATACCATGATTTTTGCATCACCATGCTTCACTGTCTTCACAGTGTACTGTGGCTTGAATTCAGTACCAGGGGGTCGTCTGACATACTGTCGATGACCACTAGACCCGGATAAACAATTTTACTCTCATTAGTTCACAGAATGTTATGCCATTTCTCTTTGGGCCAATCGATGTGTTCCTTGGCAAATTTTAACCGATTCTGCACATGCCATTTTTTCAACAATGGTGCTTTATGGGGGCTTCTTGTTGATAGCTTAGCTTTGGTCAAACGTCTTCTGACTGTAACAGTACAGGTAATTTTAGATCCTTTTTGATCTTTCTGGAGGTGATGATTGGCTGAATCTTTGCCATTCTGACTATTCTTCCATCCATTTTAACAATAGTTGCTCATTTTTTTCTGCATGTTTTGGGTTTTTGTAGCCATTTTAAAGCATTTGAGATCATTTTGAGCATCCTATAATTTGCTGCACTTCTTTATATGTTTTCCCGTCTCCAATCAACTTTACTTAGCAATTCAGAAGGAAATATATTTTATAACAATGTGTGAAACATTTGCTTCCCTTCTTCCTTAATAAAGGACAATTAATGACACCTGTCATTAATTCACAGAATGAATGAATTCTCTAATTAAACTCCACACTGCTATTATTTTGAACACACCCCTTTCAATGAATGAGTCAATTACTCAGAACAAGCAGCGTGCATGTCATGACAGCTGGGTCTGTTGTTTTTCTATTACACAACTACATCTACAAGTAAATTATCTGCAATGCATAGATATCTCTACTACAACCCCAATTCCAAAAAAGTTGGGACATTATGGAAAATGCAAAAAAAAAAAATAGAGTCATTTGAAATTTCAATTCACACTGTACTATATTGAAAACACATTATTAACACATTATTTGATGTTTTACTTTGTGAATTTAATTTATTTTTGAAAATATACACTCATTTCAAATCTAATGACTGCAACACACTCCAAAAAGTTGGGGAAATCAACTGCTTACCATTGTGTAACATCACCTTTTCTTTTAATAACACCTATTAAGCATTTGGGCACTGAAGACACTAGTTGGTTAAGTTTAGCAAGCGGAATTTTCCCCCATTCATCCATTATGCATTTCTTCAGCTGCACAACTGTACGGGGCCTTCATTGCCTTATTTTGCACTTCATAATGCATCACAAATTCTCAATCAGAGACAGGCCAGATGCTTACACAACCATCTGGGCAGAATGTGGTTTGGCATTGTCCTGCTCTGGATGGCAGAATATGTTGCTCCAAAATGTGTATATATCTTTCTGCATTAATGGTGCCCTCACAGATGTGCAAGTAACCCATGCCATGGACACTGACATACCCCCATACCATGACAGACGCTGGCTTTTGGACCTGACACTGATAACAGCTTGGATGGTCCTTTTCCTCTTTGGCCCAGAAAACACGACAGCTGTTTTGTCCAAAAACTATTTGAAATGTTGTCTCATCAGACCATCAAACATGATTCCACTGTGCTACTGTCCATCTCAGATGAGACTGGGCCCAGACAAGTCGGCGGGGCTTCTGGACAGTGTTGATGTATGGCTTCTGTATTCCCGAGCCCATGTCAGGATATCCATTACAGACTCATGACAGTTTTTAAGACAGTGACTTCTGAGGGATCGGAGATCACATGCATCACATGCAGAAGTGGTTTTCGGCCTTGCCCTTTAGGCACTGAGATTCCAGACTCAAAAGGGAACCCATCCTCAACTGGGTGACACCGGATAGTGCGATTATAAATAACTAAATCCCTTCTATAAATGTACCAATACTACATGGTCAAATAGCAGTTGTGTAACCAGGAAAATTCATTACAGTTTTTACATGAAGACTGTTTTGTTGAACTTCTCCACTGTTCACTGATGGAGACTTGAGTGCAAAACTGTTTGTGGCAATTGTAGTCGTAGCCATCATAGCATAACTGTTCATATGAATTGAGGTCCAAAGCCATCTTTATGGTTTTTAAGTGGTACCTTCCTCAGTAATCTCAATGATCTTTAAGCTGCACCATGTGGGGTCATCCTCAGCAGCAGCATGTGACTTCCAATTGATGAGAACCCCAACCAGAAGTAGGGCATCAGGATGGATCAGGCAGGTCCGGAGAGCAGAAGGGGTCAGGGTCACTGGCATCTCAGGAGTATCATGTGTAGCTCGAAAGAAAGAGAGAGAGAGAGAGAGAGAGAGAGAGAGAGAGAGAGAGAGAGAGAGAGATTATTAGGTATGCTTATTGTCCTGTAATGGTTAAGGCTAGTGTACTTTGCATGAGTGCAAGCAGGGACTCCGGCAAGACTAGCTATGACAGCATAACTAAAAGGGAGAGTCAGAAGGTAACACAGACATGACAGCTCCCTGGGCCTTAACCCTTGAGACACCACTGCCTTTTGCATAAAGCTGATTGTCAAGGAGACGTGCAAGGACTCGCTTAACACACTGATCATGGGTTTACAGAGAGGGTGAATAGATCAATATGTCATCAATGAACGCAGTCACAAATTTTCCAAGCATGTCCCTTAAGACATTATTTATGAGGCATTGGAAGACTGAGAGGGCACAAGAGAGCCCACATGGCACGATGCAGTACTCGAAGTGGCCAGAGGTGGTGCTAAAGGCCGTCTTCCACTTGTCACCCTCTCTGATGCGAACAAGGTTGTAGGCACTGCACAGATCAAGCTTGGTGAATATCTTGGCTGAACGAAGTTGCTCCAGGGCAGACGGGACAAGTGGAACGGGATATTGATATTTTACTGTGATCTGGTTGAGTCCATGATAATCAATGCATGGCCGAAATACTCCTCCTTTCTTCTCCATATGCAGATGCAGGAGAGGTGGAGGGACAAATGTACCCCTGTTGTAATGCCTCTCAGAAATAATCCTCCATTGCCTGTTCAACTGTGGTGAAGAAGGTGATGAAGAAGGAAATGTATTGTGAAGCTGTGGTGAAGACGGTGATGAAAAAGGAAATGCACCCTTGGTGGAGAGCAATGACCTTGAGCAAGAAGGGTTTAGTACATAGTGTAACTCTACTGTTTACTATGCTTCCTCCATCAATAGCGTGGCTTTTTAATGGGTGTTGCAATGGCTATGTGGGTATATTGATCTTCACGATGGTATTGTGGTCCATGAAATTCCCAGCTGCTCTGGAGCTGATCAGTGCTGAGAGAACAGAGACATGGTCTGAGTGTTTTATCTGCACATGTGGGTGCAGATAAAACAAAAATGGGGTGGACTCACCATGGAGGAATGTGTGGAGGTGGTGGTTCTCTCAGCGAGGCTGGGTTTGATGGGGACTTTCTCCAGAGAAGGGCGTTGTGCCACAAAATTATTGGGATGACCACAGTAGAAACAGTTTTTCCTTCCTCCATTTTTCATGCTCTGTGTTGCTTTACCCAGCCTGAACCAACTGCACTGGCCCTGAGCGGTTAGTTTTGGGAGTTGGACTTGCAGTGCCCTTATGCACTTGGATGTTAGGGATAAGGTGATCCAGATGCATAGGATCAATCAAGGAACATATTAACATCTTGGCAGGCCTGCTCTGTGAGCACTTCCAGTTTTAGTCCTTGGCAGAAGGCAGCTTTGGGTGCAGGTTCATTCCATCCACTTCCCGCTGCAAGTGTGCGGAACTCCAGGGCATATTTATCCACATTTCTTTGTCCCTGGGTTACAGAGAGGAATTGTTCTCCAATTTTCTTGCCTTCAGGGGAATGGTCAAAAACTTGTTAGAAGAGTTCCACTAAGTGGTCTTCCGCTTGGGCTGCCATGGAGTCTTGCCAGTCCAGCTCTCCTGCTGCATCCATGAGGTAGGCGACGTGATCTGTCATGTGACGGAGTTGGAGGCAGATGCAAGTGGAGATTAGCATTTTTATTAAACAAGAGCAGGCAGAAAGGTAGGCAGTCAGCAAACAGTACAATGTGGGCAAATGCAAAAACTAGTCAACAAGGCAAGGTCAAAAACCAGAATAGCAAGATACAAAATGCATGTTAGGGCACATTGAGCTTTACTTTGGAACTAGCTCAATGTCTAAAGTCTGTTTATGTACAGTAGGTGCAGGTGTGATTGGGAACAGGTGTGCATAGTTAGACCTCAGGTGACTGTAAATGTTGGAGAAGTGTTATGTTGGAGCTTGTAGTTCATGGTGGCCATGTTTGTAGGCCGCAATGTGTTCTGGAAAGTGGAATTTCTGGTTGATTCTGGCGCTGACGTGACATAAACTAACATAAATGATCAGTTTCTTCATGTTGCATAGTATCTTATCCAAAGCCAGTGCAGTCAAAAAACAAGCAATCAAACAAATAAAAAGGAGCTGTTATTTCTGCATTAATATATCTATATATTAATATACGTAACCTAGAGCCGAACTGGAATTTTAGTTGTTACATACAAAAATTGTTTCCAAGAATTGTGAGATTAAAAGTTTCATTGGTAAGTAAATATTATTAATTATCTATGTTCATGGTGGTTTAAGATGAATTACCACAGTTACATAACATACAGTATTGTATCCCTAGGGCATGTGTGTTACACCAGAATATACCATATGACTGTTATAATAGTGTGCTTTTAGTAAATTGGTAGCAACACCAGAGTCTTAGACTTTAATAACATCAAACACAGTACCTCCTAATAACTGGAAAATAAAAATATTAGAAAATTGTCCAAAAAAATGTTGTGTACTAGGATTTGTACTTTTAACATAAACTAAAGATACAGAAGCGGTAATCCAAAATTCTAGCATCTAACATTTTATTAATGCATAACGATATATGCATTAAAATGCAGGGTGAATCACTGAATTGTTTATAATAAATACTTATAGTGAAATAGTCATGATGGAACATAAAAACCTAATAGCAACTATTACAGTGACCTCTCTCTCTCTCTCTCTCTCTCTCTCTCTCTCTCTCTCTCTCTCTCTCTCTCTCTCTCTCTCTCTTACTCACGCATACACACGCTCTCTCTCTCTCAGATCATGTCCACTATAACAGCTCAGCCTTTACCCTATGGTCTGGAAAGAGAGAAACACATTGAGATGCTATACAGAGCTTTCTACCGGAGGTGGAGGTCCTCCATGGACCCTCAGGACCTCACTACCACTCCAGCTCCAACACAAGGTCCCCTCTATGAGGATCTATTACCTACATTCCAGGCTGCAGGTTTGGAGACAAACAGGCATAATGGAGACCAGTGGGTCACACAGACATTACCCGCAGGTCTGGCTGCTCTGAGAACAGTCAGCCAAATACACATAACCGCTATACCTGAGCTTCAGGGTAAGACGTGGGCCAAACCTGAAAACAATTAAAACCCCAATTCAAAAGAAGTTGGGACAGTATGGAAAATGCAAAAAACAAACAAAAAGTCATTTGAAAATTCAATTCACCCTGCACTATATTGAATACACATTATTAACACATATTATTTGATGTTTTACTTTGTAAATTTAATTTATTTTTGAAAATATACACTCATTTCAAATCTGATGACTGCAACACACTCCAAAAAAGTTGGGACAGTCCACTGTTTACCGCTGTGTAACATCACCTTTTCTTTTAATAATACTTATTAAGCGTTTGGGCACTGAAGACACCAGTTGGTTAAGTTTAGCAAGCGGAATTTTCCCCCGTTCGTCCATTATGCATTTCTTCAGCTGCACAACTGTACGGGGCCTTTGGTGCCTTATAATAATACTTTATAATGTGCCACACATTCTCAATCAGAGACAGGTCAGGACTGCAGGCAGGCCATGCTAGCACCCGCACTCTCTGCTTACGCAAGTATCTGGGCAGAATGTGGTTTGGCGTTGTCCTGCTCTGGATGGCAGCATATGTCACTCCAAAATGTGTACATATCTTTCTGCATTAATGGTGCCCTCACAGAGAAATCACATCACCTTCTTATTTAAACTTGTCAAATCACTATTAGTCCTACATTACCCCTGTCACAACTTTTTTGGAACGTGTTGTATGCATCAATTTCAAAATAAATGTTTATCTTGAAAAAACTATGTAGTTGATTAGGTAAAACATCAAATACCTTGTCCTTATACGTTTTTTTGTTTTAATACAAGTCAAAGTACATTTACAAATCACTCCTCTTTGTTTTTATTAGCATTTTCCATACTGTCACAACTTTTTCAGAATTGGGGTTGTATTACTTACTCGTTATTATGGGTGTAATACTAATTAGTAACACAGTGCTATTATCAGTATCTGTTTAGTGCTAGTACTAAGAGCATGGTCTGTGATTTCTTGCTCTTATAGTTCCCAAACCTAAGACCTAACCTAAATTCATACTTAGGTTCAACAAGATATATGCACAAAACTGTTGTATAATCTCGCTCATACAGTTATTACTTTTGTTTGTACTGCCAATGATGTTTTCTAAAGATTTTTTGTTCTCTTTCCCAAAATACACTATATGGTCAAAAGTTTGTGGACACATGGCCATCACACCTATATATGCTACATATTCCATATTTAGTCTCTCCTTTGCTGTTATAATAACCTCCACTCCTTAGGGAACACTTTTTGAGCTAGATTTTGGAGCAAGGCTGTGGGAATTTCCCCTTCAGCTACAAGAGAGGCCATTAGTGAGGTCAGGTACTGATGTCACCATGGCAGGTCTGGGACACTGTCGGCATGCTGTCGGAAGCAGGAAAATCTTAATGCTACAGCATACAAAAACATTCTAGACAATTGTGTGGTTTCAACTTTGTGGCAACAGTTTCCAGAAGGCCCACATATGGGTGTGGTCATATGTCCATAAACTTATGGTGATATAGTGTACATTTGTTATCATTTGAATAAAACACATTGTATTGTATATGTAAGGAATAAATCACAACAGGGCTTGTTGTTATAGGAAAATAATCAACAATGGGGTGGTCTGATTAGGCCCAATGTGAAGCGGCCACAGTGTTTTGTGGTACAGCAATTTGCTAATGCTTACAACTTTTACTAATTCAAGAATGACATGTCATACTTTTGGGCTGCATGGTTGCACAGAATGAATGAATGGATGAATGTTGCTTTTTTTAATCATTTAAATTACATTTAATATTGTGGAACATCTGTGAAACAAGGTAGTTCCTGTTATCAATTACAGTCATGGGAAAAAGAAAGTACACCCTCCTTCAATTCTATGTTTTTATTTATCATGGCCTAAACAACAATTGTGTAGTCCTCACCAACTTCTATAAGCAAACAAACCTCAAATGACAACAAAACAGGTATCTAGATGTAGTTATTTTTTCCAAAAAGTAAACCAACATTCAGAAACCAGGTGGGAAAAATAAAATACACCCTAAAATTCAGTAACATGTAAAAACACCTTTAACAACAATAACTTGAAATAAACATTTTCTGAAGAAGTTTATCAGTCCCTCACATTGTTTGGAAGAAATTTTGGCTGACTTCTTATTCACAGCATTGCTACAGTTCACTGATATTTGAGGGCATTTGTTTATGCACAGCTCTCTTAATATCCAACCACAGCATTGCAATGGAGTTGAACAAGGCCATTCCAGCACCTTGATTTTTTCTTCTTTAGCCATTCAGTTGACGATTTGCTGCTGTGCTTGGGTCATTGTCCTGTTGCATGACCCAATTTTGGCCCAGCTTAAGTTGCTGGACAGATAGCCTCACTGCTGTCTCAAGAATATTTTGGTATAAAGTGGAGTCATTGTCCCAATGACTGCAAGTGTCCTAGGTCCTGTGGTTGCAAAACAAGTCCCAATCATCACCCCTAGCAACATGCATGACGGTTGGTATGATGTGTTTGTGGTGATATGCTGTGTTCTGCATGATGACCAAACTCCACCTCATCAGTCCAAAAGATATTGTTCCAGAGCTTTTGTGGCCTGTTCAAATGCAATTTTGCAAACCTAAGTCATGCCATATTCATTTTGGAGAGAAGGGGATTTTTCCTAGCCACCCTTCCATAAAAGCCATACTAAAAGCCAGTCTTTTTATGATTGTGCTGTCATGAACATAAGCGTTTAATGTGCTTACAGAGGCCTGTAGGTCACATGACATAGCTCTTGGGTTTTTCTTTATGTCTCTGAGCATTAAATGGTCTGACATTGGACTGAATTTTCTGGGTGCTCCAGAACACCAAACTGCCAAAAGTTCTACTTTTATAGAGGTAGTCACACTTCTTGATGATTAACTAATCTTGTGCATTTCATTAGTAAGACCTGGCTGCTAATTATTCTCTTAATGATTGTGGAAGTAAGAAGGGTGTACTTATTTTTTCCCACCTGGTTTCTGAATGGGAGAAAATAACTACATATTGAAATCTGTTGTGGTTTTTTTGTTGTCACCTGAGGTTATTTATTTGTTTATGGGTTATTCCATCTCAAGTGGTCCAATGCAGGTTGCTTGGCTGTTTTTAATTTTCCTAATTTATTTTGAGTGATTACCTCTATGTATTGTCATTGCAATGTTGTACCAACATGATAGATCAGGCTGGTTCTTCAAATCTGACCCTCAAGGTCTACTGTCCTGCAGAGTTTACCTCCAATCTCAAACTCACAGCAGAATGCTACTATAGAGGACCTATTTCTCTCAAAATCTCAGGTTCGTATTTGGTCCCCCACCAGAGATATTCAACTCGAAATTGAAGGAAGTTTTTTTTTTTTTTTTAAATTGCACGTTCTCGCCTCCATAAAAAAAAGTCTCAAACCTGAAATGTTCTGCATGCACACTATACTTACCTAGGTAACCCCTAAAAAAATTAAGACTTAGACTCGAACCCTTCCCATTATAAATTGATCCTTAATGTGGAACTGTGAGCAATCTTGAGCATTGAGACTTAAGTCTAAGAAACAAGAATGTGTTAAATGTTTATATAATTTGTGTCATGACACAAAGATGGCCATTGTAGTGAAACCATAGTGATCACTCAAGCAAATTTGAAAATGTAAAAATGGTCAAGCACCCAACTTTGCAATTATTGGACCACTTGAGATGGAATGAGCCTTATAGAAGTTGGTGAAGACCACACAACTGTTATTTATGACCTGATTAATAAAAACACAGAATTGAAGGAGGTTGTACTTTCTTTTTCCCATGACTCTATAACAGCTAAAAAAAATAGTTAGTCATTCTCTCACCAGCCTCTTTTTTTTCTCTCATAAAGTTAATAAGACAAAAATATGCAACTTGTATTATTACCAAGAAGTCACAAAGTCCTCTGTCCTGAAGACTTTCATATGTCAGATAATTATACTTAAAGTTACAGCTTTACCTCTGACTGTTATCATGCACTAAAATAAAATAAATGTCTCCTCACAGAATACATTAATGCTAATGCATTAATATAAACCTTATAGCTGGAACTGTTGTCCATGTCGTGATGTTATAGAAACTTAATCAACATCAAGTATTCTATTTCTCAGTATGTCTTCACCTTGAGCAATACCCCAGACTCTAAGTATTTTCCAATCAACTTAAAATAGATTGAACAATGTATTTTAAATAAGTTAATAAGATAAAATTTTATATTATGTTTCTGACAAATAATGACATAAAATGTTGATAGTGAATTTGCATTTCACACTTGTGGACTGTCTAAACAAAAAAAAAAAGGGTTAGAACTGGGGAAGGAAAATAATGTTTAATTTGAAGGATGCATTCATACCCCTAGACAAATAAATTCTTATTTAAACTCTCACTTTGTGTCTCAGGTCCCCAATGCATTTCCCGGAGGATGTACAGTGTTGCTGCAGAAACCAGGCAACTGTTTCTGGCTGTGGAAGGTTAAAACGACATTTCCCATTTATGTTTTATATTAAGGAAATTTAATAACAAATAGTAGTTAGTAGTAGTAATGAATGTTATGCAGTGTATTGAAGTCTCTTGGTGTCCCTTGTCCTGGGATACAGAAACAACAGGAAAAATATGTTTTTCTGCTTGCCTGAGGTTGAATGGTTGGTGTCTCAATAAAGAGATGCACTAAATATAAAAAAGAAAGAAAGAAAGAAATGATGTAGAATGTAATGTAGTAACAAAGTAGGAAAGGTTTTGCTTCACTATCTTAAATTAATTTTGCTGCCCTATTCAGAATATTCACATTACATTAGCTGATTCACATTTTATTTTGCTTTTGTGTATTCTTCAAAAAAATTCATACCTGTTTTTGTATTTTGTATTTAAACTGGATGTGATCTCATCCAGTTGGCTTTTTTTTTTCTTTTTTTTTTTCTTTTTTTTTTTTACATATTTGAACAAGCAAACATTTTATCCTCTTTGTAACAGTGCCTATGTGCCTATTAATAAAGTTGATACTCTATCAAATGACACATAAAATTGACATTTTGTAGTAATTTTCACAATTTAAATAAACAAAAAACAGTTCAGCCACATGGTAAAAAGTAAGTACACCCCTACATTTATCACACCTTCAAATCCATAAAATTAGAATCAGGTGTTCAAGATTGGGTGCCAGTGATTAGAACCTGCTTGGGGAGTGTAGGTGGAACCTGTCTTATTTATAATCTCTCACATCTAGTGTCTGGTGTTCCCTTTGCTATTGAGGTGTGTGGTGTCATCATGCCAAGATCTAAAGAGTTCTGTAATGCCTTTAGAAAAAAAGGTTGTGGATACCTATGAGTCTGGCAAGGGATTTAAAAAGATCTCCAAATTATTTTTACATAAAATAATAACATGTATAAATACATCATTCCATTGGTTGTCTACAAATGGCGCAGATTTCAAACAACTGCCAATTTGTCCAGGACTTGCCCCGCAAATTCAGCCCAAGAGCAGACCGTCTGATTGGGGTCTCCAAGGACCCCAAAATTTAATCACAGGATCTGCTAGTAAGTCTTGCAACTGTTGGTGTCAAAATGCATGTGCCTACATCCGTGGCCAAAAGTTTTGAGAATGACACAAATATTCATTTTCACAAAGTCTACTGCTTTTTTTTGAGTTTTTAGATCTTTTTGTCAGATGTTACTAACTGTTACTGAAGTATAATCACAAGCATTTCATAAGTGTCAATGGCTTTTATTGACAATTAAATGAAGTTTATGCAAATAGTCAATATTTGCAGTGTTGACCCTTCTTTTTCAAGACCTCTGCAATTCGCCCTGGCATGCTGTCAATCAACTTCTGGGCCACATCCTGACTGATGGCAGCCCATTCTTGCATAATCAATGCTTGGAGTTTGTCAGCGTTCGTGGGTTTTTGTTTGTCCACCCGCCTCTTGAGGATTGACCACAAATTCTCAATGGGATTAAGGTCTGGGGAGTTTCCTGGCCATGGACCCAAAATGTCGATGTTTTGTTCCCCAAGCCACTTCGTTATCACTTTTGCCTTGTGGCAAGGTGCCCCATCATGCTGGAAAAGGCATTGTTCATCACCAAACTGTTCTTGGATGGTTGGGAGAAGTTGCTCTCTGAGGATGTTTTTGTACCATTCTTTATTCATGGCTGTGTTCTTAGGCAAAATTGTGAGTGAGCCCACTCCCTTGGCTGAGAAGCAACCCCACACATGAGTGGTCTCAGGATGCTTTACTGTTGGCATGACACAGGACTGATGGTAGCGCTCACCTTTTCTTCTCCGGACAAACTTTTTTCCAGATGCCCCAAACAATCGGAAAGGGGATTCATCAGAGAAAATGACATTACCCCAGTCCTCAGCAGTCCAATCCCTGTACTTTTTGCAGAATAGCAGTCTGTCCCTGATGTTTTTCCTGGAGAGAAGTGGCTTCTTTGCTGCCCTTCTTGACACCAGGCCATCCTCCAAAAGTCTTCGCCTTACTGTGCGTGCAGACGCACTCACACCTGCCTGCTGCCATTCCTGAGCAAGCTCTGCACTGGTGGTGCCCCGATCCCGCAGCTGAATCAACTTTAGGAGATGGTCCTGGCGCTTGCTGGAATTTCTTGGCCGCCCTGAAGCCTTCTTCACAACAGTTGAACCTCTCTCCTTGAAGGTCTTGATGATCCGATAAATGGTTGATTTAGGTGCAATCTTACTAGCAGCAATATCCTTGCCTGTGAATCCCTTTTTGTGCAAAGCAATGATGGCTGCATGTGTTTCCTTGCAGGTAACCATAGTTAACAGAGGAAGAACAATAATTTCGAGCACCACCCTCCTTTTAAAGCTTCCAGTCTGTTATTCTAACTCAATCAGCATGACAGAGTGATCTCCAGCCTTGTCCTCGTTAACACTCTCACCTGTGTTAATGAGAGAATCACTGACATGATGTCAGCTGGTCGTTTTGTGGAAGGGCTGAAATGCAGTGGACATGTTTTTTTGGGATTAAGTTCATTTTCATGGCAAAAAGGGACTTTGAAATTAATTGCAATTCATCTGATCACTCTTCATAACATTCTGGAGTATATGCAAATTGCCATCATAAAAACTGAGGCAGCAGACTTTGTAAAAATTAATATTTGTGTCATTCTCAAAACTTTTGGCCACGGCTGTACAATCAGAAAGAGATTGCACAAATTTGACCTGCATGGGAGGCATGCCAGGAAAAAGCCTTTGCAAGACTACAGTTTGCCAATGAGCATATCAGCAAAGACCAGGCCTTTTGGAATAATGTGCTCTAGACAGATGAATCAAAGATAGATTTGTTTGGCCATAGTAACAACAGACATGTTTGGCACAGACCAAAGACAGATTTTCAGGAGAAGCACCTCATACCAACTGTGAAGCACAGTGGTGGAAATGTTATGGTTTGGGGTTGCTTCACTGCCTCGGGGACTGGACAGCTTGCATTCATTGATTCAACTATTCTGCATTATATCTAAGAGTGCTTGAAGATAATGTGAGGCCATCTGTCTGAAAGTCGAAGTTAAACTGAAAGTGAACATTTCAACAGGATGATGATCCTAAGTACACTAGCAAATCCACCAAGGAATGTCTCAAAAAGAAGAAATGGAGGGTTGTGGAATGGCCTAGTCAAATCCGGATTTGAATCCCATTGAAATGTTGTGGGGGATTTGAAATAGGCAGTACATGCAAGAAAACCCTCAAACATCTTGTAACTGAAAGAATATTGCATGGAAGAGTGGTCAAAAAAATTCCAGTAAGCCTGGGGAACAATTATGCAAAACACCTACAAGAAATTATTCTGCTAAAGGGGGCAATACTAGCTTCTGAGGCCAAGGGTGTACTTACTTTTTTCCACAGAAGAATATCACACCTATTGATATTTCTGTTGAATAAATGATTGAAAAAGCTAATTTTCCTTGTGATTTTGTTCAAGTATATCAACTTCATTAATAGGCATTGTTTCAAAGATGATCAAATGTTTGCTTGTCCAAATATGTCAAAAAAAGCCAACGATTTCCATGGAGTGTACTTATTTTTTCACATGACTCTAAATAATATTTTATCAAATTTATTTCAGTTTTTAATTAATTAAATGATTCTTTTTGGAAAGCCCCACAGAGATATGCAGCTCACAGGGTGTGGTCTGCATGAGTTATATAAAATTTCTTTTGTTTGCACAGAAATATGGTAGAAATATGGTTTTATTTTGGAGCTCAGTAAGGCAGTGTTTAGGTCGGGTTAAAACCAAATAGTGCATCTCCTATTAGTATCATGTTAATTAACTCTGTCTTCTTTTAAGTTCTGACATATAATGCAAATATTGCAAATCATAAATGCATGCCACTGTTAACGTGTTTCCCAGAAAAGATGGGGAAAAAGAATAAAAATGTGTCTGCCATTTCCTATGACTGAACATTTTGGGCTTGGTTTGAAAGTCTGAAAGTCTTTTGTGACATTCCTGATTCTTGTGCGTGTGCCTTTTTTGTTTCATCCTGCAGGATCCCAATCACTAAAGCTGGCAAGCTTTCTAAAAAAAACAAAAACAAAAAACCTCAAACAAATAAAAGAAAACTTCCTATTGGGCCTCATTTATTTAGCTGGAAACGAACAGATTTATTTGTAAATCATTCATACGAGTGTTTACACATGTGGTATTCATGAAAATGCCGCAAAAATCCTGCAAAAAAAAGTTTTATTCTACTCATGCACCTGAGTGTGTGTATATTTATATAAGGAATAATTGAAGATTGGCCGTTGAATTATTACCAAAAAAAATGCACTTTGCGTCATGGCCGCATTACCACCTTGGGTGTGCATTATTTTCTAATAATTCAATGGACCGGAGTCAATTATTCCACTTATACCACAGTTACTACACCTCAAGACATGTTCAGATTTTTTATTTCAAGACATTTGTCAGGTTTTTGTCCTTAAAACACTTGCATGTGGAACTAATTTATTACACAGCCCATCTCAAGCCTCCGTTGCTAATTCCAAAACATAATTTTAGAACTAGTAATCGAGGTTTGAGCCATTGTTATGCAGTTATTGGAGAGAGAGAAAGAGAGAAAGAGTTCACAGCTTTTTTTTTTTCGTTTCATGCTGATAATATAAAAATAGAACAAATAAATAAATAAATATCAATAGGCCTATTTGTTCACAGGGTTTTCCTTTTTTATTACTGCAGAAAATACAATGAATAAATAAACAAATATCGATACTTGTTCACTGAAAACCTTCTGTCTCATTACTGCAATCACATGTGCTCTCTCACGCTCTTTCTTTCTTTTGTCTTGCTCTCTCTCTTTCCAATAACTGCATATCGATGGCTCAAGTCTCCGCTTCACCTCGTGGCTGCATTACCACATTGGGTGTGCGTTATTTTTCTAATAATTCAATGGCCTGTCATTATTCCTTACTTATTTCTAGAAAATCTAAATTTTCTGTCATTTTGTTTGTTGTTAAATGTGTGTGCTGTGGTGGGCAGTATGCTAGCTTTTCCGTTATTTCAGTTAACTTGGCGAAGTGATATGGAACTGTAATGCAGTCAAGACCTGACTGGAACTACTTTAGCTGTGCATTTACTGAAAAATAATTGCACACCTCAGAACATCTGTCAGCCAGTCAGATTCGAGAATTCAACACACACATTTAACAACAAAAAAAAGACAGAAAATTTTGATTTTCTAGAAGTAAGTAAGGATTCTTGTTCCTGGCTGACAGGAGTGGAACCTGATGTGGTTTTCTGCTGTTGTAGCCCATCCACCTCAAGGTCTGATGTGTTGTGCATTCTGAGATGCCTTTCTGCTCAACACAGTTGTAAAGAGTGTTTATCTGAGTTCCTTCCTGTCAGCTCATACCAGTGTGGTCATTCTCCACTGATCTCTTTCATCAACAAGGTGTTTCAGCCTGCAGACCCTCCATACACAGGATGTTTTTTTTTTTTGTTTTTCACACCATTTTGTATAAACTCTAGAGACCGTTGTGTGTGAAAATCCCAGGAGATCAGCAGTTTCTGAAATACCGGACTGAAAAGACACTTTAGGTGGGCTTGGATGTTTGTTTGTTTTTTCATGAGAAAGGGCTTCCGTTTACCAACCCTACCCCATAGGGGTATCCTATTCTACATCCTGTTCTGCTACTGTGGTGCCCCATTTTCTCCACTTGTTGTGGCCATCACAATGTTCGGTGGTATTCCATTGGAAATTCTTCTGTCCTCCTCTCCTGATCGATACCGTTCAACAATGAGATCCTGTACATACTTTGTAAGCTATTTTTGCAGACCATGGCTTCAACAGCCAGATGAAACAAAGATCCTACAGAATCCTGGAATCCTACAGAAACAGCTGTTCTTTATTTGGGGATAATCAGAATTGCTTCAATGATTTCAGATGTATGATAATTACTTTTGAATTTTGAGTTTGAATCCAGTAGTTAATTCTTAGCATGATCACATCATAAAACGGTGTGCACACATATGCAGCCAGGTTATTGTAAGTTTTTTTCTTCTTTTCTTAAATATTTCTATTTGTTTATCACTTGAATTTTGTTGATTGCTACATCACATTAAAGGAGGAAAAAGATTTCTCATGGCTTCATTTTTTATGTAACAAAAGAATTTTATACCCACTGTATATAGTAGGTACTGTATATAACAGTAAATCAACCAGTGGTTACAACTGTGGTGAGTAGAAAAGAATTTCATATCCACTGTATATAGTAGGTACTGTATATAACAGTAACTCAACCACTGGTTACAACTGTGGTGCATAGAAAAGTATCTCAGAATGCACAACATGTGAAACCTTGAAGCGGTTGGGCCACAACAGCAAAAGACAGCCATGAACAGGAATCTGAGGCTACAGTGGGGAAAAGCTAAGTGAAACTGGATAGTTGGAGATGGAAAAAGTCAGGTGAATCCTGTCCTTGGCTGATAGGAGAGAACCCCAATGTGGTCTTCTGCTGTTGTTGCCCATCTGCCTCAATGTTTGCCGTGTTGTGTATTCTGAGATGCTTTTCTGCTCACCTCAGTTGGAGAGTGGTTATTTGATTTACTGTAGCCTTCCTGTTAGCTCAAACCAGTCTGGCCATTTTCTTCTGACCTTTCTCATTAACAAGGCATTTCCACCCAGTGGACTACCACTCCCTTTTTTGTTTTTTCCACCATTCTATGTAAACTCTAGAGACTGTGTTTGAAAATCCCAAGAGATCAGCAGCAACAACTATGCCATAGTTGGTCACTGAGAGCACATTTTTTTCGTATGCGTACTTATTTCTTATATACACAGTATATACATATAAATTTATTGTGCTGTGTCTTTCAGAGACCTCATGTCTTTGTATGCAGTGCTGTGGTCCTGCTCGTGCCTGCTCTTTGCAGGGTTTTGACCAGGATCAGCAGAATATTTTCCTATTTGAAAGACCACTTAGAGGAGATATTTGCTGCCTGGGTTTCTGCCTGATGGAGATGAGGGCCTACACGGCCCAGAGGGAGCTCATTGGCACTGTCCGCCAGAGGTACACACAAACATTTCAGGACATAGAATAATGCATAATGTTTATACACTATATGGCCTAAAGTATGTTGACACCTGAGTATTGAACATCCCACTCAAAAACCATAACCTCCACTCTTCTAGTGAAAGGTTTAGTGATAGGAAATCAGCATGCAAAGAAATTCTAGAGAATTCTATGCTTAAAACCTTTTGGCAATAGTTTTTTGAAGACCCTCATATGGGTGGTATTGCCAAGTGTTCACATACATGTATTATATGTTTTTAACTGCCTATATGTAACATCTAATCCTAATGCAGCCCTAACCTTAACCTCAGTAACACTTTTTTTTTCGGTTTTGAAAAAAGAAGCACAAAAAAGATGTCCTGTTCTGAATTGCCATTCTGATACCTTTCTATGCAGAATCTGCTCGAATTAAATTTTCCAATATTACATCACACTCAATCCTTTTTTTTTAAATGGTTACTTCAATGAGTGTGCTGCTCTTGCCAAAACTCTTCTCCTTTTCCTCTTTTATATTCTCCCCCATTTCCTCCCTCAACATTTTCCACTTTCCTCCAGTGCTAGCTGTTCTGCATCATCAGATGTCACCTTTGTGAGCATTCAGCTCTCACTCTGTCTTTCCTTTTTTTCTCTTTTTGGCTGGCTCTTAAAATGCAACTACACACCCCATGATCTTTTTAACTCTGTGGAATTAAATCACTCATACAGCATTTTGTTCACAGTGCCAGGAAAAATAACTATCTTTATTTGAGAGCCAAAACCACTTGTCCAGTGTAGGCCACTTATACATTTACAGTACAGACTTGATGTTGTTTAACTACCACTGTAATAAAGGTAGATGTCTTAGAGGTATATCAAACCATTGAACACTTTGTTTGACATGAATTCATGTAGTTAAAAATAAACTACTTGTGTTCTTATAAGTCTTACCTAAGGGTCACTGATTGTAGCACATTAGATCAACTGTCTAATGTGACAAAAACAGATTTTGGTGTCACCTACAGCAACTTTAATGTGGCGGTGCATAACACGGCTCTCCCATCTGTCAGGTGGAGTATGTTCACACCCTACTTTGAGGTGTGTGACTCTGCAGACTCTCCCTTCCTGAGGATTCAAGGATCCTACTGTCCAATACGTTGCATCTCCGACCAGGAGTTTAAGGTCAGATACTAGGTTATATCAAACCTTATGTGGCTTATCTCTCTTTTACTCTTTTCAGTGAAGATCTTATTGCTGGAAATAATACAAATTTTAAGTACCTGGAATGGTGAATGAATCTAAGTATAATATGTAGCGAAAATTATACAAAAAGGGGCATTATTATGCATTATTCTTTTCCACGAGAATAATGTAATGGATCAACTTTAAACATGAAACGAAACAGAAGCGCACGCTTGGATTCAACGCACCTTTTTAAAGGAGGCGAGTTTTAAAGCGTGCCCACGTTATCTACAGGAATGTGTAGTAACTCGGATGAATCTGCAACGTTTAAAATAATATTCTCCACCAGTTACGATTTACGTAACAAATTAAAAGATGTGTAACACGTTTAAATGTATTCTCCAATTTATGTAAGGAATTAGCTCGGCTGGCGTGAAATATATCTATATATCTAATCAACGCGTGTTGTGACCAGTTATAAATATACATCAGCCATGAAAGGGAATTTATATAGGTGCACATATACATATAGATAATTAACTACAACGGATTATAATTAATTATGACTATGTATGTGGCCTAGATCAGCTTTATGAACTCTAAAGAGCGAGTTTATCCTTCTGGCCAGGAAGAATTAACTCACGGAGTTTGTTATTAAAGATTAGAGCCGGTAATCGAGATCGGAGCGTTTAAGGGACTCATCCCGTCAACAAAACAGAGAAAATCAAGCGTGGGATAATAGATTTTAATAGCTATATGTGACTATGGATAAACACGACTAACTCTAAGCAAAACATACATATATACACATCTATATACAGGGAGAGAAAAGGGATAGAGAGAAAGTAATGAAAGAAAGGGGAGCAGACAAAAACACAACTAATTAGCCTTTTTCAGAACCAGCACGAACTTAATTCTCCTGTAACACAGGGGTACAATCTTAAACGCAGATATAGATCATTAACTATACTTGCATAGCCTCAAGGTTGAGAGTTTGCATGAGGTCGTGTAGAGTTCGCTGGTTTGTTGTTGTTTGGAAAGGCGTGAGCCCGGAGGTAGTTGCATCTTGTGTCCGGAGAGAGAGAGATCCTGGCTTCCTCTTCCCGGGGCACGTGGCCCCGGGGGAGAGAAACCGGAAGAAGTGAAGTTGAGAAGTGAAGTCAAACTCTGAAGTCTAACTCTCAAATCCGAAGAAGAAGTGAGCGTGGTGTTGTTTTAAAACAACACCAGCGCACACGCCTCTTTGGGCTATGGGCCAATCAGGAAGTTGGGTTTGCATGTCCGGATGACTCTCTTTGTCTGGTCTCGGACCCTAATTTAAATGTCCAGGGAGGAGCTGGCTTATACCGTGTTATAAATGAAATTAAGTGAAAACATGAAATGATGTATCCCATTGCAATGTGATATGCATAATCAATCCGGGTATCTCGAGACGATTAACTACATACCAAATTCGATGGATTTGTGAAGAATATTACAAATAAAACCTGGTTACAGACATTTAAAATGATATGCTAGATTAAAACTATTTAAAGTCATTAAGGTTAGTTAAACACACAATATATGTAAACAAAATAACATCACACTATTTAGACATGGAATAATTACATATAATTACATGTTACATTGAAGAGAGAGAGATTTCTCCATTGTGTGTGTAAGGTAAGCGTGGGTGTGTGTGTGTGTGTGTCGTAAAGTAAGTGTGTGCGTGTGTGTGTGTGTGTGTGTGTGTGTCGTAAAGTAAGTGTGTGCGTGTGTGTGTGTGTGTGTGTGTGTGTGTGTGTTGGATCCCTGCTGACGAACTAATCATGAAGTTTCCCAGAAGTTCAGTCATCAAAGGTTTCTTTTATTGCAGGGGTAAGTCCTGTGTGGGTCCCAGAGAGACTTTTTGCATTCCAAAGGGGCATCTGGCCGCAGGAGGCCTCTCGGGGTTACTCTATGTTTAGTTTGGGTTAATGTAGAAATCAGTTTGAGAATAGATCATACGCTACAAATAATTCATAAAACAGTCATATGACATCAAAACAAGGAAACAAGCAAGCAAATCAAAACAAGTTTCAAGTGCAATTGATTAATCAGTTTAAGCTGAAATTAGACATACTTTGGGGACATATTTTATAACCAATTATGGGAGTGTGTTGTTTTTATATACACTTCCATAAGATTCAAGATTTTATTGTCATATGTACAGGAAACAGTCTGCTGCAGTGAAATTCTTGCTCTGTGAATCGTCCCAGCAACCTCTGACATACTTTAAACAGGACATAAGGAAAACACAAAAAACATAAAATACAAATAGTGCAAAAAAAAACACTATATCTACAATATACAGTCATGTGAAAAAATAAGTACACCCCATGGAAATTGTTTTTTTTTGTTTGTTTGTTTTTTTACATATTTGGACAAGCAAACATTTGATCCTCTTTGAAACAGTGCCTATTAATAAAGTTGATACACTATCAAATGACATAAAATTGATATTTTGTAGTAATTTTCGCAATTTAATTTAAAATGATCTCCAAATTATTTTAAATACATCATTCCACTGTAAGGAAAATAATCTACAAATGGCGCAGATTTCAAACAACTGCCAGTTTGGACTTGGTCATCCCAGCAAATTCAGCCCAAGAGCAGACTGTCTGATGCAAAAAGAAGTCTCCAAGAACCCCAAAATTTCATCATAGGCTCTGCTAGTAAGTCTTGCAACTGTTGGTGTCAAAGTGCATGCTTCTACAATCAGAAAGAGATTGCATAAATTTGACCTGCATGTGAGGCGTGCCAGGAAAAAGCCTCTGCAAGACTACAGTTTGCCAGTGAGCATATCGCCAAAGACCAGGCCTTTTGGAATAATGTGCTCTAAACAGACGAATCAAAGATAGAGTTGTTTGGCCACATTAACAGCAGACATGTTTGGCACAGAGCAGTGCCTCATACCAACTGTGAAGCATGGTGGTGGAAATGTTATGGTTTGAGGTTGCTTCGCTGCCTCGCGGATTGGACAACTTGCATTCATTGATTTAGCTATGAATTCTGCATCATATGAAAGAGATAATGTGAGGCCATCTGCCCAAAAGTTTAAAAGTGGACCTTTCAACAGGATTATGATCCTAAGCACACTAGCAAATCCACCAAGGAATGGCTCAAAAAGAAGAAATGATATTGATATTTCTGTTGAATAAATGATTGAAAAAGCTAATTTTCCTTGTGGTTTTGTTTAAGTATGTCAACTTCATTAATATGCACTATTTCAAAGTTGATCAAATGTTTGCTTGTTCAAATATGTCAAAAGCCAACAATTTCCATGGGGTGTACTTCTTTTTTCACATGACTGTACATACATGTGCAAGAGACAGTGTATACAGTGCCCTCCACTAATATTGGCACCCTTGGTAAATATGAGCAAAGAACGCTGTGAAAAATTGTCTTTATTGTTTAACCTTTTGATCTTTTGTTTAAAAAATCATAAAAATACTCTGCTCTTATGGATATCAAATAATTGCAAACACAACACAAGATTACCCAAAAAAATATCTTTGTTAAATATATGTGTGCCACAATTATTGGCACCCCTATGAATTCATATGAGGAAAAATATATTTTAAGTATATTCCCATTGACATTTTCAATTTTTTAGTATACCTAGTATACATAGTGACTAGGAACAGGAAATTGTTCAACCATGACTTCCTGTTTCACAGGGGTATAAATATGAGGTAACACATAGGCCAAATTCCCTTAGTCGTTCATAACAATGGCTAAGACCAAGGAATATACAGTAGCTGTGATGTGCAGCAAACGGTTGGTGAGCTTCACAAACTGGGAAGTGGCTATAAGAAAATAGCACAAGCATTGAAAATACCCATTTCCACCAAGTTCCAGTGAACTGGAAATGTTATGAATCAACCTGGAATTGGACGTGTGTCTATATTGTTTAAACACTGTGAAATGGATGGTTCGAGTGGCCAAAAAATATCCAAGGATCACAGCTGGAGAATTGTGTCTTGGGGTCAGAAAGTCTCCAAAACTACAATCCGAAGACACCTACAGTGGGGGAAAAAAGTATTTGATCCCCTGCTGATTTTGTACGTTTGCCCACTGACAAAAAAATGATCATTCTATAATTTTAATGGTAGGTGTATTTTAACAGTGAGAGACAGAATAACAAAAAAAAAATCCAGAAAAACGCATTTCAAAAAAGATATAAATTGATTTGCATTTTAATGAGGGAAATAAGTATTTGACCCCTTCGACTTAGTACTTGGTGGCAAAACCCTTGTTGGCAATCACAGAGGTCAGACGTTTCTTGTAGTTGGCCACCAGGTTTGCACACATCTCAGGAGGGATTTTGTCCTACTCCTCTTTGCAGATCCTCTCCAAGTCATTAAGGTCATTTTCAATGCCCTGGATGAGGGAAGGAGGTTCTCACCCAAGATTTGACGGTACATGGCCCCGTCCATCGTTCCTTTGATGCGGTGCAGTTGTCCTGTCTCCTTAGCAGAAAAACACCCCCAAAGCATAATGTTCCCACCTCCATGTTTGACGGTGGGGATGGTGTTATGACTTGGGGTCATAGGCAGCATTCCTCCTCCTCCAAACACGGCAAGTTGAGTTGATGCCAAAGAGATCTGACCACACCTGACCACAACACTTTCACCCAGTTCTCCTCTGAATCATTCAGGCAAACTTCAGACGGGCCTGTACATGTGCTTTCTTGAGTAGGGGGACCTTGCGGGCGCTGCAGGATTTCAGTCCTTCACGGCGTAGTGTGTTACCAATTGTTTTTTTTGTGACTATGGTCCCAGCTGCCTTGAGATCATTAACAAGATCCTCCCATGTAGTTCTGGGCTGATTCCTCACCGTTCTCATGATCATTGAAACTCCATGAGGTGAGATCTTGCATGGAGCCCCAGACCGAGGGAGACTGACAGTTTCTTCCATTTGCGAATAATCTCACCAACTGTTGTCACCTTCTCACCAAGCTGCTTGGTGATGGTCTTGTAGCCCATTCCAGCCTTGTGTAGGTCTAAAATCTTGTCCCTGACATCCTTGGACAGCTCTTTGGTCTTGGCTATGGTGGAGAGTTTGGAATCTGATTTATTGATTGTTTCTGTGGACAGGTGTCTTTTTACAGGTAACAAACTGAGATTAGGAGCACTCCCTTTAAGAGAGTGCTCCTAATCTCAGCTCATTACCTGTGTAAAAGACACCTGGGAGCCAGAAATCTTGCTGATTGATAGGGGATCAAATACTTATTTCCCTCATTAAAATGCAAATCAATTTATAACTTTTTTGAAATGCGTTTTTCTGGATTTCTTTGTTGTTATTCTGTCTCTCACTGTTAAAATACACCTACCATTAAAATTATAGACTGATCATTTCTTTGTCAGTGGGCAAACGTACAAAATCAGCAGGGGATCAAATACTTTTTTCCCCCACTGTACATCACTACAAGTTGTTTAGAAGGGTATCAAGAAAAAAGCCTCTACTCTCATCCAAAAACAAACTTGAGCGTCTTCAGTTTGCCAAACACTACTGGAACTTCAAATGGGATCAGGTTCTATGGTCAGATGAAACCATAATAGAGCTTTTTGGCAATAAACAGCAGAGGTGTTTTTGACGCACACAGAGGTAGCCATATGGATAGGTACCTCATGCCCATGGTTAAATATGGTGGTGGCTCTTTAAAGGAGACCTATTTTGATCCTTTTTACGTAATATAAGTAACATAAGATGTAATATAAGTCTCAGGTATCCCCAGAATGTGTCTGTGAAGTTTCAGCTCAAAATACCCCACAGACCATGTATTATACCATGCTGTAAATGCCCCTTTTTGGGTGGAACAAAAAACACGTTGTTTTAATGTGTGTCTCTTAAAATGCAAATGAGCTGCTACTCCCCGCCTCCTTTCCGAAAGAGAACAGCTCGTACTTTGGATACTACAGCCGCATTAGCCGTGGAATCTGCTAACAAGAGCATTCACAAAGCAGTCTGGTGTAAAAGGAAAAAAAAAAAAAAAAAAAAAAAAATCACCTTACTGTATTGTGCATAATAAAGGTACGGTTATGAATTATACATACAGTAAGTGTTATCAGGTTAAAAATAAAAATGATGACATAGCTCTGGTCTCTGTGAATCAGAGACAATAGTAACTTTAGCGATATCTCATATCGATCCATGTTGAGAATCAACTTTTCAGCAAATCCTGCTTTGTATTGACCCTCGATGACAAAGCAGTCTGGTGTAAATTGATTCGCACAAACATATACGAATTTAGCTATTTTTTGTGGCTCATTTCCTTCAAAAATTAAACTACTCCACTGCATCTTCAGTGGCTCTGATGACAGGAGTACATGAAGACTCTTATGTTCATTTTTACAGCCAACAACAGAACGCTTATAAAGCTTATGAATCTGAGATATTCTTCTTATCACTATAACTGCTCCAGCAAGGAGAACATGGTGGACTGTGTGCAGCTCACTCAGGGGAGGATCTATGCTAATAGGGCAGAGTCTGTCACCAGTCGGGGGTGGGGCCTGTTCATACGTGATGTCACGGTGGAGAGAAAATTAAAACGACTCATTTTGAGATACTGTTTATGATTTATGAAGAATATAAAAAAAGGAATGTGTGGATTTTTACCATTATAGGGTGGCTGTGTACACACACTGCCGACACACATTTATGTTCAAATACCATGTAAAAGTGAATTTTGCATAATAGGTCTCCTTTAATGTTTTGGGGCTGTTTTTCTGCCAGAGGACCTGGACATTATGTTAGGATACATGGCATCATGGACTATATCAAATATCAACAGATATTAAATGAAAGGAGATTTCTGAGGACCTCAGAAAAAGAGTTGCTCATGCTCATCAGGCTGGAAAAGGTTACAAAACCATCTCTAAAGAGTTTGGACACCAAGCCACAGTCAGACAGATTGTGTACAAATTGAGCAAATTCAAGACCTTTGTTACCCTCCCAAGGAGTGGTCGACCAACAACAATCACTCCAAGAGCAAGACATGTAATAGTCCACAAGGTCACAATGGAACCCAGGGTAACATTTAAGTAACTAAAGGCATCACTCACTTTGGCTAATGTTAATGTTCATGAGTCCACCATCAGGAGAACACTGAACAACAATTGTGTGCATGGCAGGGTTGCAAGGAGAAAACCACTGCTCTCCAAAAAGAACATTGCCGCCCATCTGCAGTTGGCTAAAGATCACGTGGATAAGCCAGAAGGCTAATGGGAAAATGTTTTGTGGATGGATGAGACCAAAATAGAACATTTTGGTTTAAATGAGAAGCGTTATGTTTGGAGAAAGGAAAACACTGCATTACAGCATAAGAACCTTATCCCATCTGAAACATGGTGGTGGTAGTATTATGGTTTGGGCCTGTTTTGCTGCATATGGGCCTGGACGGCTTGCCATCATTGATGGAACAATGAATTCTGAATTATACCAGCGAATTCTAAAGGAAAATGTCAGGACATCTGTCCAGGAATTGAATCTCAAGAGAAAGTGGGTCATGCAGCAAGACAACAACTCTAAGGACACAAGTCATTATACCAAAGAATGGTTAAAGAAGAATAAATTTAATGTTTTGGAATGGCCAAGTCAATGTCCTGAACTTAATTCAATAGAAATGTTGTGGAAGGACCTGAAGCAAGCAGTTCATGTGAGGAAACCCACCAACATCCCAGAGTTGAAGCTGTTCTGTACTGAGGAATGGGATAAAATTCCTCCAAGCAGATGTGCAGTACTGATCAACAGTTACCAGAAATGTTTAGTTGCAGTTATTGCTGAACAAGGGGGTCACACCAGATACTGAAAGTAAAGGTTCACATACTTTTACCACTCACACATATGTAATATTGGATCATTTTCATCAATAAATAAATGACCAAGTATTTTTGTCTCATTTGTTTAATTGGGTTCTCTTTATCTACTTTCAAGCACCACTACACCATGGTATAGTAGATGGCACAAAACCTTCCTTAACGCTCTCAATATAATCTTAAACTCTGCCAGAAAAGCAAGCAAGAAAAAAAAATCATTGGTATACTGAGCACCAGACACCAAATGGGTCGGCCAAGGAAAACAACATCAGCTGATGACAGAAACATTGTGAGAGCTGTATTTCTTTGCTAATTTCAATCAGGCCTTACGATTCCTACTGCTGATGAGTGGTTTGCATCTTGTGGTATGGCCTCTATATTTCAAAGTCTTCTTCAAATGGTGGATTGTGATACCTTCACCCCTGCCCTGTGGAGGTTGTTGGTGATGTCCTCTCACAATTTTTCTGTCATCGACTGCTGCTGTTTTCCTTGGCTGACCTGGTTGATGCCTGGTTGCAAGTACAGTGATTTCTGTCTTTTTCAGGACATTCCAAATTGTTGTATTAGCTATGCCAAATGCTTGTGCCAGTGCTCTAATTTATTTTCCCTCTATTCTCAGCTTCAAAATTCCTTGCTTTTCTCCCATAGACGGCTCTCAGGTCTACATGTTGGTTTATTCTTTTTACCAACAAATTAAAAAGGCTAAACCCAGGGCTCAAACCAAAAGTAGACATTGGCTGCGTCCGAAATCGCGTACTGTGACAGTACATACTTCATTCGATACAGTACCTACTGCACGGCCATTATATTACATACTAATCAGTATACATGTATTATGACTACAATCCTGGACATACTCCATCCGCCATGTTAGCATTGTCATGTGATCTTCGACATCATAAACACAAAAATCTTAAACAAGTTAACGATTTATTCGGGTATTGTTAAACAAGTCCTGTTTAACCAAGGTATAATAGTTAAAAAGTGCCGACGCGGTCTTCCGCAATTTTTTTTTCTGAGCTTGTCCGCACCAGTCCCGTTGCATTATGGGATTGTTTGACTCGCGTAGTGTCCATCGGTTGCACACTGCAAAATCTCGCCAGAAGCAGTACGCCATCTGGGTATTTCTCGCCTACTGAGAATTCGGACATACTACCCCTCAGGCGTACTGCTTTTCGCTACTATACAAGTTCAAGTTCAAGTGGTTTTATTGTCATTTCAACCATATACAGCTGGTACAGTACACAGTGAAACAAAACAACGTTCCTCCAGGACCATGGTGCTACATAAAACAACACACTAAACCACATGAGATGACACAGAACTAAAGAGCTACACATTCTACCTAAAGTGCACATGCAAACAACACAAGACAGTACAGTAACACCTAAAACAGGACAATGGGCACAGTAAGTAACAGTGTCGCGCCGACCAGTACACAGTTCTAGTGTGAAAGTGTCAAGTATACAGGTAGTGCAAAAAGATAGTGGTATGGCTTACAGTAGGTAAGTATACGGTTTCGGACGCAGCCTTTCCAGCAATTAACTGTTTAGACAGTCAATCTAACAGGGCACACCTGGGCAATAAGAAACACCTGTCACTCATGTGTTTCAATATTTTTGATCATTTGAAAAGTGGGTTGGTTCAAACAAAAGGTGCCATTTTTAAGTTGTTTAACACATCTAGAGGTAAATAACATGAATTGAAAGCTGAAATTCTATCGTCTCATTCATCTCTTCATCTCAAACCAAATGTCAATGTCTATGTATAACAAAAACAATAGAATTGGCCTTACTGTTCCTATACTTTCAGGGGACTCTAGAAAATTACAGTAAATCTCAATTCCTGTATTTTATATTTTATTCAAATACTATCTTTATTTGATTGTGGTTAATAGTTATACAATTTTAATTAGTATATTAGATGTATTTATTGATATTACTTTTGATTAACCACAAATAAAGCATTTTTCTGGTTGTTTAATTGTATGCTCAAATGTAAACTGGAAAAAAAGCACTCTGACATGATTTTGGTCAGATATGGCAAATATTAAATAAGTAATAAGGAAACTGTTGGTGCAAGTTGCATAAACATTTTATGATCAGATTTGAACATGCACAACTTTGATGAATAAGGCCTTGGCCTCGTCTCATGACAATTTATAGATTACTAACACCATCAGCCTGTTGATCCTGGAGTTTTAGGTCAGAATTAAGACCCCTTTCCATGAACATGCTCCTGGAGATCTTTGCCAGGTGACTACTATAAAAGACATTTTATCTCAATGAGTTTTTATCATGGTTAAATAAAGGTTACAAACAAATCTTCCAGTGGAACTGAACACACCTGGCCTTTGCTAGATATGTTGGAATGGAACTAAATGCTGCAGGACAGCAAATCTTTGTCCCTGAAGGGGAGTTTAATGTAGTTCTTCACTTTACAAAATGTTCCAAGTAGATGAACCTTTAATTCTCTTTTCCAAAAGCAGCCAGCTTTCCTCTGTGATCTATAGGCTGATTAGTTGGATTGCCTCAGATAGCCTTTATGTACTATGGTTCTGTTTTGGTAAAGATATTACCAATGCAGTAATACTAAAGATTTTGCTTCTGATTTTTCATGAAAACCTTAGGTTGTCTCCATGATCGGTGAGCACATTGGAACAGTATGGAAAAAGTGGCCAGGCTACAATGAAAGCTGCAACATGGACCATGAACATTTTGGGTTGGATGGTGAGAATCAGAATGTCCAATTTATTTAAAATGCTGTATATGCCAAAATTAACAGAATTTGAATGGTTGGATTTCTGGTAAACATACAGATTTTTGGCTCCCTGAGATTAAAAAAAAAAAAAAAAATCACAAACAGATTGGGTTGATAGGCCTCTAATGTTTCCTACTGATTATGTTCTTCCCTTAGTCTCTCAGAACATGAATGTGAATACCAAAGTGTTACTTCTAGCAGGTACATTTCTCCTGGTAAGTTTATGAAATTTAAATCTCAATCAAATAACCTAACTGAATTTCAGCATAGTGTGAGAACACTAAATATTATGTTTTATTTTCCCAGAATCATATGTTTTTTGAAATGAGCTGAACCAAAAACATCTGAAAACCAGCATCGTTGGACTGTAAACATTGGCAAAATGTCTTGAATTTCCAAACAGCCACTGTAAAGACTTACAAAAACTATATACTGTATGCTTTGAACTACTGGAATTTGAAATGAGTAACCTTGATATGAATAAAATACATGGCTGGAGTTATATCACAGTAAAATACTATTTCAACTAAAACTATCATTTATTTAAACTATCATCTCCAATTAGATCATAATATTTATTTGCTGTCTAAACAAAATTCAACAACACATATCTATACTCTAAGTAATTGTTCATAATTTTTTTTTTTTTTTTTTTTTTTTTAAATACAGTGTAGCTATTCAGTGAATTTTTGGTTGCTTGGGATTCAATGTATACTGCAGCATTTTGGATTTGAAATTAAACTAAATCTAAGGTCAACATCTAGACTGTCAGCCTTTTCCTAGTTCCTTTTATAATCTTTCCAGATTGTTTGAATGTTTGAAATACAGAGACCGAGATGACCACCACACACCAGTGATTTTATGCTCCTTAAACCATTTCAGTGTTGATTTGCATGCTTGGTGTAATCATCATGTTGACGTATCTATATATGGCCAAGCCTGGCAGAGGCAAACAGTTTTTTGGGGTAAAATATCCTGGAACTTGGGGAAATTCATGCTATCGGCCCTCACAAGAGCCCTTGGATCACAAGCCACAGAACAACCCCAACTCCTGAATCATCCACCACAATTTACAATTTCAACAATTTGCCAAAAATAAATAAATAAATAAATAAATAAATAAATAATAAAAAAGGTGACCACAACTCATAATTCCAGTTGTAGTTCCAGTGATGCTTGCTCTTCAGGTTTTCAGGGTCCTGTTATTCTGTTATGGGGGTGTTTCTCTGCAGCAGGGACTGGAGCACTTGTCAGGATAGAAGGAAAAAAATGGATGGGGCAACATACTGTCAAATTCTGCTGCCCTCTGCCAGAAAGATGTCAATGGGAAGAAAATTTACCTTCCAACATGACAATGACCCAAAGCACACAGCAAAACTGACCACACAGTGGTTGAAGGAGAAAAAGGTGAATGTCCTTGCATGGCCTAGTCAGAACCCAGACTTAAACCCCATTAAAAATCTGTTGAAAGACTTGAAGACTGCAGTCCACAAATGGTCACCATCAAATTTAACTGAACTTGAGCAGTTCTGCAAAGAAGAGTGGGCAAATATTGCAAAGTCTAGATGTGCAAAGTTAGTAGAGACATATCCCAACAGACTAAAGGCTATAATTAAAGCAAAAGGTGGTTCAACAGCTTGTTTTGAAACAGGTGTTTCAAAGCTCTAAAAGTGTTTATGTTTTGTTGGCCTTTGGTGCGACACCCCTAAATTATTATTATTATTATTATTTTTTTTTTTTAACTAAAAACTAGGTTAAACTGCATAATTATGTAAAATTGTGCAAATGTATCCTGATAACTGCTAATGACATGTTAAGCTAAAAATAGCAAGGTAATAACTCACACAAAAGGCTGAAACATCCTTTCCAGAGGACAAACATGTCACTCAAGAGGACAAGGTCTCTTAAAGTAGCATTTTAAATAATTAAATAAAGTTTAACTAATTCTTATTCTTTTTTTGATCATTTTCAGTGTTTTAATTGCAATAATTAAACTACTTTCTGCTGTTTTGCAGAAAATTTGTACTGTTGTAGTGATGATATGATGTATGATAACTGCTATATAGGGTCATGAAAATAAATTATTTAAGTTAATTAACAGAGATTCGGGAGGAGCATGTCAATTTTAATCTGACAAATCACAGTCCGCGAGCATGAGTATATAAGCGGCAGCTTACCTGCTTCCCGTGACAGATTTTCTTGGCATCCCACCTCCTCCCCATCTCCACCTATTTTCAAATATTCACTATTTGACTAGGTAAGTAAAGTCCGGGGAGGTGATCAGGACTCGAGTCAAGTCTCGAGCTCGAAGCCCTCCAATATCGGACAGCAGGCCAAATATACTCTATTGAAGATTACATTTACATGCGAACTACTGAAGTATAAAATGTGGTACTTCACTCTTTTTGGGCAGAAAGAATTGAGGTAGAGAAATGAGTAGGAGAGAGAGAGCGAGAGAGAGAACATGAAGTATAGAGAGAAAATTAACAGGGATCCACGCAGAAGGGGGGAGATCCTAAGAGAACGATGAAGAAAGTAGAGTTTAAATGTTGCTTTGAAAAATGCAACAATTAAAAAATTTCATTCATCTTAATGAATATAGTTTTGAGCATCAAACATATTTATCTGTGCTGCATAGTACAAGGCACAGCCTATCTTGTTAAAATTAAGTTTTAATAAATTTGGTGGACAAATTATAACAATTTTATAATGAGATATGAATGTTTTTTTATAATGAATATAATGAATTTTTATAATGAATAATTGAGTGCTTATAATTATAGAATTATACAATCGGAACATATGTGTGTTTTCAAAGAATTATAGTCACTGACATAGAAAATGTTACAATATTTCAAACAGGTATAATGAAAGGAAGGCTGAGGGGAGAGTGGAAACCTAATGTAATACCTCTTACATTCTCTTTAATCCAATAACTACCAGTGAAGTGTTATTCATAATTTCATCATAAAAAAATAAACAAAAATAACACCATATGAAAATAAGTGTCTAACAATTTATATATTACTTAACTTTTTTTCTTCTTTTTTTTTTTGTCACACCATAGGAATTGACAAACTTTGAAGTTAGTGATCCCTTATATTTTCTTAAATATCAGACTTTACACTACATAAATAGGTTTTGTTTTTGTTTTTTTCAAAAATTGTGCTTTACAAAAAGTGTTTTTTTACTGCATACAGTGGGTATAGAAAAGAATCATCCCCCTTTAAAATAATCACATTTTGTTGCTTTTCAGCCTGAAATGAAGACGGACACAGTTTTTGTTTTATCCAGCTGTATTTACTCAGTGCAACTTATAACATCCAAGTTAAAGATATAACACCAACATGTCAGAAAAAAATAAAAATAAATAAAAAACAGAATCACTGAGTTGGAAAAAGGATCACCCCCCATTTTGTTGAACCCCCTTTTGCTTTAATTACAGCAGCCTTTAGTCTGTTGGGATATGTCTCTACTAACTTTGCACATCTTTATTGCACATCAATATTTGCCCACTCTTCTTTGCAGAACTGCTCAAGTTCAGTTAAATTTGGTGGTGACCGTTTGTGGACTGCAGTCTTCAATTCGTTCAACAGATTTTCAATGGGGTTTAAGTCTGGGCTCTGACTAGGCCATGCAAGGACATTCACCTTTTTCTCCTTCAACCACTGTGTGGTCAGTTTTGCTGTGTGCTTTGGGTCATTGTCATGCTGGAAGGTAAACCTTCTTCCCATTGACAACTTTCTGGCAGAGGGCAGCAGATTTTCCTCAAGAATTTGACGGTATTTTGCCCCATTCATTTTCCTTCTATCCTGACAAGTGCTCCAGTCCCTGCTGCAGAGAAACACCCCCATAACAGGATATTACCACCTCCATGCTTTACTGTAGGAATGGTGATATTTGGATGGTGAGATGTATTGGATTTCCACCAGACATATCGTTTGGTGTTGAGGCCAAATAATTCAATTTTAGTCTCATCTGACCATAACACCTTTTTCCATGTGGCCTCAGAATCTTCAAGGTGCGTTCATGTGGCCTTTCTTGAGGAGTGGTTTTTTTCTTGCAACCCTCCCATACAAGCCGCATTTGTGGAGAATTTGTGATATTGTTGTCACATGCACACAATGACCACTCTTTGTCATAAATTCTTGCAACTTCAGAGTTGCTGTAGGCCGCTTGGTAGCCTCTCCGACCAGTTTCCTCCTGGCTCTTTCATCCAATTTGTGTGACGTACTGATCCAGGGAGGGTCTGTGTTGTACCAAATAGCTTCCACTTCTTAATAATAGACTTCACTGTGCTTCTAGGCATTGATAGAGCCTTTGATTTTTTTTTTTGTATCCATCTCCTGTGTAGCATACTTGTGCCTGTCCACAACTTTATCCCAGAGATCTTTTGACAGTGCCTTGCCACCCAAAGTTGATGGTTTGCTTCAGTTGCACTACAAAATACTCCAGGAAAGCTCTTTTCATGCTGAGCTAATCAAAATGACTGCGGCTGATCACAGTTGAAAGTCAAATGGCTTTGTGTGCCATTGAGAAGGTGATTAGCTACACCTGACAGAGTTTTTAGGAGGGGGGGGGGTGATCCTTTTTCCAACTCAGTGATTCTGTTTTTTTTTTTTCCCCTGGTGTTATATCTTTCACTTGGATGTTATAAGTTGCACTGAGTAAATACAGCTGGATAAAACACAAAATGTGTCCCTCTTCATTTCAGGCTGAAAAGCAACAAAATGTGATTATTTTAAAGGGGGGTGATTCTTTTATATACCCACTGTATTTGTCAACTACCCAGAGAGAGGAGAGAGAGAGAGAGAGAGAATTTTTGGAGGAGGAATGCTGCCTATGACTGAATGAATGCTGCCCAAGAACACCATCCCCACCGTCAAACATGGAGGTGGAAACATTATGCTTTGGGGTGTTTTTCTGATAAGGGGACAGGACAACTGCACCGCATCAATGGACGGAGCCATGTACCATCAAATCTTGGGTAAGAACCTCCTTCCCTCAGCAAGGGCATTGAAAATGGGTCGTGGATGGGTATTCCAGCATGACAATGAAGCACATTAAGGTCTTGGAGTGGCCTAGCCAGTCTCCAGACTTTAATCCCATAGAAAATCTGTGGAGGGAGCTGAAGGTTCGAGTTGCCAAACGTCAGCCTCGAGACCTTAATGACTTGGAGAGGATCTGCAAAGAGGAGTGGGACAAAATCCCTCCTGAGATGTGTGCAAACCTGGTGGCCAACTACAAGAAACGTCTGACCTCTGTGATTGCCAACAAAGGTTTTGCCACCAAGTACTAAGTCAAAGGGATCAAATACTTATTTCCCTCATTAAAATGCAAATCAATTTATAACTTTTTTGAAATGCGTTTTTCTGGATTTTTTTGTTGTTATTCTGTCTCTCACTGTTAAAACATACCTAACATTAAAATTATAGACTGATCATTTCTTTGTCAGTGGGCAAACGTACAAAATCAGCAGGGGATCAAATACTTTTTTCCCCCCCTCACTGTATATCGGGTAAACCAGTAATCAAACTGAAGTAGTCTGAGACAACTGAGACAATCTCAAGTCACGGTTTTCAATTAGAGATCAGATTGCTTACAGGCCTCAGTGTTTCCTCCATCTTAAACTCTGTCAAAATACATCAGTGCACAAGCCAGTGTTAGCAGCAGCTGCATATTTGACTTTTATTGCTATCAGTCATCTGTAATCCAAACATTACTTCAAACACACCCAAGTTTATAAATCCAGGCAGTATGCAAGAGATGTCCACAAACCATGACCAACCCCAATCTCCAAATCCACATCAGTTTACTTTACTTGGTGGTAAAGGAGAATCAGGATTTTTCAGCTGACAGCATAATCATGAAAATATCTTTCCTAGGCAAAAAAAAAAAAAAAAAAAAAAAAAAAAAACACACACTTAGACTCAGACTGCTGAGTGCTTCTGGGAAGCAGGCACTGTGCGATATCTTTTAGGCTTTTAAGCTTCAACACACTCAGCTTAAAACAAAAATAATCAAGAACAGATTCCATCATATATCTCTTCAAAAAACTTTGAAAATATATTGTCTCTCACAATTTCAAAAACAAAACTAACACTGAAATTAAAATACTGCACTATAGTAAAATGTAACCCTGTTTATGACATTATCAAATAAAAGTACTTGCTTTCTAAGAAAGGTGGGTTATGTGAAGCTGAATAACCTGCCATATGAGGTCAACATGACTTACTGTACAACAATGCACCAAATTTAATTTGATTGGTTTTGTTAATCAGCCTTCATCACAACCACAGTAGCGACAATTTTTGAGGCTTGTTTCTGCACCGGCTTAAGTTTTTCTTAATGAGTATTCAAAAACATTTGTTACTGGTCATTTGACTCCTCCTTCATTCTCAGGGGCATTTTAGCTGATCAGATATTTTGACCAGGAAAATGGGCTTTCCAGTAGTCAATATTCCTTTTGTTTTCTATTCAAAACAATGTTAATTCATAAATAAGTGAGTTGTATGCCTTAGGAACGTCCTCTTCATCCACACTGATGGTAAGTAAACCTAGAAATGAAATAACATTGTATTAAATTAGAGACTGAAAAATAGCACATTGTCAATGTCAAATTTAGCTGTGTGTCACATTATAGTGGTTAAGCTTTAGACTCATAAGGTCAAGTATGGTGCAGTTTTGCTTTTGGCATGATGAGGTTTTGGAGTGTTATATGGAGATGGATGGATTTTTTTTAAGGTGCTATACTGGCCTACCCCTGTCATTGTTCACCCTTGAGAAAGGCCTAGCGACCACCACTAGCATTCACCAGTCCATGGAAATCCTCCCAAGCCCTGAAAACACAGAAAAATGTACACGAATGTAAAATAAAATCTTCCTATTAAAATAATGTCAATGTGTCTTTTGTGCTCCATGGTTGTGTTTTGGATCAAGTTCAAAGATGTGTTTTGTACACCCTGGTGGTGCTTGGGATAAAGTTAATAATGCAAGCATGTGTGCATTTGTGTCACTCACTTGATGCTGTCAGTGTGTGTTTTGTACTCCATGATGGTGTTTGGTGGCAGGTTAAGGACTCTGCGAAGCGTGTCTCTGATGCGAGCAGTAGTGGCCTGATCACTTGCCGTTTTGTTCCAGATAGATATGATATCCTCCTAAACACACACACACACCCCTCAATTAAACCACCTACTCTTAAGGGCATCAAACTACAGCAATGCACCTAAATCACTTATTTCAACTAATTTGCTTCATAACTAATGTGTCATGAGTGTAAGAGCGGCAAGAACATTAAATAAAGTCTGAAGTCACACATCCGATCATACAAACCACTAGGGAATAGTTAAACAACAATTTAATAAAACCCTACACACCAAAATATTTTAAAATGTTTTGCTTGCTTTGAATAAGAATTATGATGCCACCTACAAACTTTATCAATAAAAAGTGTGTGATTATTCTTTTTTTAGGTTATTTCTCTTTAAACAACTGCGTTACATTTTCTAATGCAGGCAACACGTCAACAGACCTCCATATGCATTTCCAGATTAGTCACATTTACAGAATTGATGACTGGAGTGAAGCTACAGACCTCTAGATTAGCACAATGAAGCAAAAGCCCATGATGTAATTGGGTATTCGGGCTCAGTGTTTTAGTACCTGGAAGCGGACAGAGACAACAGCGCCACAGATCTCTTCACCAACCATGAACTGCTCACCCAACATGGCCAGGATCAGATTCTCCCAGCAGCGTGAGGCCAGACCCTTCCGCAGCCGAATTATCCACTTCCCTCCACTCTTATTAGCATCATCCTAGAGACATAAACGAGACAAAACAGAGAGAGACATTAGTTTTATTTCACTTCAGTATATTTATAAAAAAAATTTAAAAATATTGAAATATGCACCTCCCACATGGGCTTGATTCCCTCCTTAAACAGGTGGAAGTCGCTGTGGCCAGTCAGATCACCTGGTCTGATCATGTGACTGTAAAACCGCCAGAACTGCTCCACCTGTGGCACAGACTGTACATTAGTTTTGATGAAATGAGACAACAAACGGAACTGTGAGGAGTTAAGAATATGCAGGGTTGCCTTAGTGAGTGTGTGTTTGCTTTTGTTTACAGTTATGACTGCAAGTGTGTGTGGATTGGTATGAGTGTAAGTGGATTCTGTGTTTAGACAAATTTAGGCTTAAAGAGAGAGGGATTGAGTGTATAGTCTATGTATTCAAGTCTGGCCCTCAATTTAAACAAATATACGTGTGACCAACCGAAGCAAAGCTGCCGATTTGTTTGATGTTCTGCTCATAGCTCTGTGTACTGGCTGGTCTGCCTGGGGTTCGCCGAGAATACCAGAATGTGTAGTTATATTGAAGAGGGTGTTCACCTGCCCCAGGAACCACAGCCTACAACACATACACAGAAGCAAATGTGTGTACAGTTGTATCAAACTCACTAGTTACTGTCACAGGCCACAAATATCATACTGAGCATGACAGCAAAACATAAAACCAAAGAGTAAAGTGTGAAAATTGTGAAAGCGTGAAAATTGTGAGCTTTGTGAATACGTGTCCTGGGATGAGCACAGGACAATTTTATGAACAAACATACACAGAAGCACACACACCTTCCTCTTGGTAGTGTTTTGGTCCTTTTCCTCATCCTCATTCCTTTCCTTCTCACCATCTTTCGGTGAGCCGTTGTCCTGGTCGTGATCTCCACTGTCGTCATCTTTCAGACTGTAATTAGCACAGAGGGAAAAAAGGAGAAGTCAGTGGATAAAATGGCATCATCAACTACCGTCTAAAAGCATCAAAAAAACTGAAATATCCTGAACTTGTGATGCCACCAATCTTTATAAGAGCCCCTGGAGGAGCAGCCCCAGATTCAACAGATTCTTTATAAGAGCCCGTGAACGAGCAGCACCAGATTCAACCCGGCTATGCATACCATTGTTGTTCAGTGTTCTCCTGATTGTGGACTCATGAACATTAACATTAGCCAATGTGAAAGAGGCTTTTAGTTGCTTAGAAGTTACCCTGGGTTCCTTTGTGACCTCGCAGACTATTACAAGTCTTGCTCTTGGAGTGATCTTTGTTGGTCAACCACTCCTGGGGAGGGTAACAATGGTCTTTACTTTCCTCCATTTGTACACAATCTGTCTGACTGTGGATTGATGGAGTCCAAACTCTTTAGAGATGGTGTTGTAACCTTTTCCAGCTTGACGAGCATCAACAACCTCAAAAATTTCCTCAAAAATCTCCTTTGTTTGGCCCATGATACACTTCCCCAAAGGTGTTGTGAAGATCATATTTGATAGATCCCTGTTCTTTAACCTGTTGTTAAGTGCAAAATTATGCTATGTACACAGCTGCTGTGTGTACATAGTAGGGTTGTCACGGTACCAAAATTTCAGTAGTAGGTACCAATACCAGGAAAATTCCACAGTACACTGTACCAATTTCGGTACCAAAACAAAACACAAAAACATGCTAATTGAACAACACTCTATTTTATTAATAAAGTTAAATATCAATATAAAATGTGTTTTAAAAAAAACAATGCCATTCTGTTTACTTCAAGTATTTCAAAGTTTCAAGTTTTTTTTTCCACAAGAAATTAAAAAGTATAAAAATAAAAACAAAAAAAATTACAATCATGCAAAACACAAAAATGCCATACTTGAACAGCACACATTTGTTATTTATAAAGTTAAATATTAAAATATATTTAAGCAAATGTATATGTATATTTCAAGTATTTCTGAAAAATGCTTTAAATTTTGGCTTTAGGTTTTTTCCCTTCAAGTAAATAATAACTAAATAAATTACAAGCGAAAAATACAAACTATTTTAAAAAGTTTCTGAAACGAAACACTTGCCACTCGTTAGGCATCTTTATGCACAGACTTTTAAATTGAAGTGCTTAAACTCACTCAGCAGCCATTTTCAATGTCAATACGTCGGCAGTGTTCACAAGTGAACCGGAGTTATAACAGAGAAAACCTGAAAGATTAGGCACATCTGCCTATAATCTGAAATGACTCAGTAATAGTCTGTGGGTATTTATTGATGAAATAATGTGTTTTGGACTAAATATTTTTACTTAATTGGATCATTTGGACCTTTGCCAGTGAAACAAGACTGTTTTTGTTGGGATGTTATGGATCAGTGAACTATTATGAGGATTCATAAGTGAGTTGTCTCAGTTTTGTAAGTGTTGTTTTATATCAATCGAAGCACAAGAATCTTAGCTTTCCAAAGATACATCGCATGAGTACCTACATAAACACAGCAGCTGTGTACATGGCATAGATTTACACTTAACAACACGGCAGTCCACCGGTGGGCCGTGGATGTTTTTAAAGGAATTAAATGTTTAATAAGGACACATGACCGTATTAGCGTTACACGCGCGTATGTAAACAAAAACGAGGATGTTTTTTTGCAATCCTACACTTGAATTAAACTATGCTACAACATCCATAATGCAACCGCTACCATAATTGCACGGCGCACCTATGAAAAGTTCCCGACCGACTACCTGTCAGACAGCACATCAGTACCGGGTTGACCAGGTACTCGGTACTACCGGTACTTGTGAAAATCTGGTAGCATCAACTTTTTTTTATTTTTTTAGTACCAAATTGGTACCGAAGTACCAGTACTTTTGACAACCCTAGTTTGCAGGTTACAATCTTGGGTCGCACACTTTTTTTCCGCTGTCACTTGACGATTACACCGATGGTGACTGAGGTCACGTAGAGCATAAAAGATAACGCTGACATAAACAGTTATCTGAACAAACCCGTTGACTGAGTATTATGCTAAAGCTAGCAGCGTCACATTACGTGGGTATGATGTCATGTGTCATCGACTGGGAAACGGCTTATACTTCCGGTTAGTAAAAAAAAAAAGTGTATAGTACGTAATTTGGGACAAAACTTTGGTCTGTACTCTCCAATGCGTGTTTTCGGAACAGAAGTAACGTAATGAGTAAATGTACCCCGTGCCGTGTGCAGACCAACTAATCGATAATGCGATTCGTTGACAATGACTTCCATAATCGATTATTATCGATTTTATCAATTAGTTGTTGCAGCTCTACATTACACATAAAGTGAAATATTTCAAGCCTTTTTTTGTTTTAATCTTGATGACTACGGCTTACAGCTCATGGACATGAGATACTGGAAAAATATCCAGTATCAAAAATATTAGAATAAAGAATTTATAATACAGCAAGGTCGACCTGAGAAGACTCTAATCAGCTAATTAACTCAAAACACCTTTTTACTCAAACCACCGTTGCTCAGTGGTCCAAAGTTCTCTGTTCGTATAAACTAAATTTTGCATTTCATTTGGAAATCAAGGTCCCAGAGTCTGGAGGAAGAGTGGAGAGGCACAGAATCCAAGTTGCTTGAAGTCCAGTGTGAAGTTTCCACAGTCAGTGATGATTTGGGGTGCCATGTCATCTGCTGGTGTTGGTCCACTGTGTTTTCTGAAGTCGAGAGTCGATGCAGCGTCTACCAGGAGATTTTAGAGACTTCATGCTTCTATCTGCTGACAAGCTTTATGGAGATGCTGATTTCCTTACCAACAGGACTTTATTGGGCCTTTATTCTAATATTTTGAGATACTGGCAACCGCTGGCAACAAAAGTGAGTACACCCCTAAGTGAAAATGTCCAAATTGGGCCCAATTAGCCATTTTCCCTCCCCGGTGTCATGTGATTCGTTAGTGTTACAAGGTCTCAGGTGTGAATGGGGAGCAGGTGTGTTAAGTTTGGTGTTATCGCTCTCACACTCTCTCATACTGGTCACTGGAAGTTCAACATGGCACCTCATGGCAAAGAACTCTCAGAGGATCTGAAAAAAAGAATTGTTGCTCTACATAAAGATGGCCTAGGCTATAAGAAGATTGCCAACACCCTGAAACTGAGCTGCACCTCGGTGGTCAAGACCATACAGTGGTTTAACAGGACAGGTTCCACTCAGAACAGACCTCGCCATGGTCGACCAAAAAAGTTGAGTGCACGTGCTCAGCATCATATCCAGAGGTTGGCTTTGCAGAATAGACGTATGAGTGCTGCCAGCATTGCTGCAGAGGTTGAAGGGGTGGGGGGTCAGCCTGTCAGTGCTCAGACCATACGCCCCACACTGCATCAAATTGGTCTGCATGGCTCTCATCCCAGAAGGAAGCCTCTTCTAAAGATGATGCACAAGAAAGCCGGCAAACAGTTTGCTGAAGACAAGCAGACTATGGACATGGATTACTGGAACCATGTCCTGTTATCTGATGAGACCAAGAAAAACTTAGTTGGTTCAGATGGTGTCAAGCGTGTGTGGCAGTAACCAGGTGAGGAGTACAAAGACAAGTGTGTCTTGCCTACAGTCAAGCATGGTGGTGGGAGTGTCATGGTCTAGGGCTGCATGAGTGCTGCATGAGTGCTGCCGGCACTGGGGAGCTACAGTTCACTGAGGGAACCATGAATGCCAACATGTACTGTGACATACTGAAGCACAGCATGATCCCCTCCCTCCCTCCCTCCCTCCCTTCGGAAACTGGGCCGCAGGGCAGTATTCCAACATGATAATGACCCCAAACACACCTCCAAGACGACCACTGCCTTGCTAAAGAAGCTAAAGGTAAAGGTGATGGACTGGCCAAGCATGTCCCCAGACCTAAAACCTATTGAGCATCTGTGGGGGAGTGCAAGGTCTCTAACATCCACCAGCTCTGTGATGTCGTCATGGAGGAGTGGAAGAGGATTCCAGTGGCAACCTGTGAAGCTCTGGTGAACTCCATGCCCAACAGGGTTAAGGCAGTGCTGGAAAATAATGGTGGCTACACAAAATATTGACACTCTGGGCCCAATTTGGACATTTTCACTTAGGGGTGTACTCACTTTTGTTGCCAGCGGTTTAGACATTAATGGCTGTGTGTTGAGTTATTTTGAGGGGACAGCAAATTTACACTGTTATACAAGCTGTACACTCACTACTTTACATTGTAGCAAAGTGTCATTTCTTCAATGTTGTCCCATGAAAAGATATAATAAAATATTTACAAAAATGTGAGGGGTGTACTCACTTTTGAGAGATACTGTATGTGTGTGTGTATATATAATGTGTGTATATGTGTATATATATGTGTGTGAGAGAGAGAGATAGATAGATATAGATTTTTCTTATTTTATGACTTTTACATTATCAAGTCAGTACAAAAAACATTTTAGATTCCAAAACATTAGTTTTCTAGCACAAAATTCAATGTTACAGAAAAATGTTTGTTTGTCATTAAAGAAAGCAGCATATTACATTAGAGCCCACTTTTTAGACAAAAAACACAATGAAGGCAAGTGCGAAAGTCAAAGTGTCCAGAAGAACTGTGTCTGGTTCTGCAAGGTGCTCAATAAAACTTACCAGCTCATTTCCTTATAAAACTGCACAAATTGTACCAGAGATTACTATTTTAATTTTTTTTTTTTTTTTTTGTCACACCAAATATTGACTTTGTTTCATTTACTAGTGTTTACTGCTCTCAGTATTTATTTATTTATTTATTTAAATTTAGAAATATTTAATTTCATTATTTTGAAGGCATCTTTGCTCTACAGCATTTCTTTGCATGTGCCTAAAACTTTTGCACAGTACTGTATATATATATATTATTATTATTTTTACACAGCCTGAGCCATATCCCCCTGCAGTTCTTTCCTGGTTTCCCACTGAATCTAAGCAGGGTTCAGCCTGGCCAGTATCTGGATGGGAGACCTCCTGGGGGGGAAAAACTAAGGTTGCTGCTGGAAGTGGTATTAGGGAAGCCAGTAGGTGGTGCTCTCCCTGTGGTCTGTGTGGGTCCTAATGCCCCAGTACAGTGATGGGGACACTATTCTGTAAAAAGAGCATCATCTTTCGTATGACATGTTAAACCGAGGTTCTGACTCTCTGTGGTCATTAAAAATCCCAGGTCACTTCTCGTAAAGAGTAGAGATATCACCCTGGTGTCCTGGAGAAATTGGCACTTGTCTATCATGGCCCTCTAATAATCTCCATCCCTGAATTGGCTATATCACTCTCCTCTCCACCAATAGCTGGTGTGTGTTCTGGCACACTATGGCTACCGTTGCATCATCCAGGTGGATGCTACACACTGGTGGTGGTTGAGGAGATTTCCCTCCATACTATGTAAAGTACTATATAAATGTAACTTATTATATGAATAATATAAAATTATACATACAGTATCTCACAAAAGTGAGTACATCCCTCACATTTTTGTAAATATTTTATTATATCTTTTCATGGGACAGCACTGAAGAAATGACACTTTGCTACAATGTAAAGTAGTGAGTGTACAGCTTGTATAACAGTGTAAATTTGCTGTCCCCTCAAAATAACTCAACACACAGCAATTAATGTCTAAACCGCTGGCAACAAAAGTGAGTACACCCCTAAGTGAAAATGTCCAAATTGGGCCCAAAGTGTCAATATTTTGTGTGGCCACCATTATTTTCCAGCACTGCCTTAACCCTGTTTGGCAGGGAGTTCACCAGAGCTTCACAGGTTGCCACTGGAGTCCTCTTTTACTCCTCCATGACGACATCACAGAGCTGGTGGATGTTAGAGACCTTGCGCTCCTCCACCTTCCGTTTGAGGATGCCCCACAGATGCTCAATAGGGTTTAGGTCTGGAGACATGCTTGGCCAGTCCATCACCTTTACCCTCAGCATCTTTAGAAAGGCAGTGGTCATCTTAGAAGTGTGTTTGGGGTTGTTATCATGTTGGAATACTGCCCTGCGGCCCAGTTTCCAAAGGGAGGGGATCATGCTCTGCTTCAGTATGTCACAGTACATGTTGGCATTAGCTCCCCAGTGCCGGCAGCACTCATGCAGCCCCAGACCATGACACTCCCACCACCACCATGCTTGACTGTAGGCAAGACACACTTGTCTTTGTACTCCTCACCTGGTTGCCGCCACACACGCTTGACACCATCTGAACCAACCAAGTTTATCTTGGTCATAAAATATTTACAAAAATGTGAGGGGTGTACTCACTTTTGTGAGATACTGTAATATATATATATATATATATATATATATATATATATATATATATATATATATATATATATACATATATATACACACACACACACACTGTATATACACATACATACATACACACACACACTATTATTACTAATACTATAATAGTTTAATCATTGTAAAATGAATCGTATGAGAGTTTTGCCACTAGTACACTTCGCTATAGGAACGCGCTATACAGAAGTAAAGTCGCTTATTATTTAAAATAAATGAACAACGTTTATGTGGCCATTGGTTTGTGAAGGTTAAAATATTAAGTTAACAGCTCAGTGTTGAGTTTACAATTCCAATTAAAAAAATTTTTTCAATTTAATTACTTTCTGGACTTGGCCGGACTCGACTTGGACTCGGCCATTAAGGACTCGGACTTGAGTCCAACTCGGCCTCTTTTAGAACCGGACTCGATTGGTTAAGGACTTGGTCTCGACTCGAACAAAGGTGGACTCGGACCCAACACTAGTATTCAAACTATAGGGAATATACTATAGGGAAGCAGGCAACAACCAAGTTCTGCTTCTTTTCATTCCAGTTAATGGAATTTCCCCACTTCCTTCCCAATAGCAAAGTTGTCACCTTGTGATGGTGAACTCATGTGGGTAGCCTATATAAGGTTCTGTCCGACCACCTGGGACACTCAAGTTGAAAAGAATGGCTATAGGATCAGGAGTGATGTAGCAGGGACCTTTTATAGCCAACTCACATGGGATCATGGTCATGAGGTGACAACTTTTGGTACAATTTCTATTAGGACTCAGCAAGGAAACAAGCAAATGAACTGTCTGCCAACATTACGCATTAAATTTAAGCAGACAATATTTATAGGTCTACTTGTTTGCGAGTTATTGTTTGGATTAAACCCATTCATCTCAAATGGCCAGCGAAATAGGCTAATAATATAAGAACCTAATAATGAATAGAATCGCTTTGATAATACCGAGTTGTGATTTCCACAACTGTGTCAAAATAGAAAAAAAAATTTTTAAAAATGCAACAACCTGGCTTTGCTTCACTGACCCCACTTTGAGAAACACTACTTCACTGACCCCACTTTGAGAAACACTACTCTACTGCACATTTATTTAGACAGCACACAAGTCTCATCAAAAAAACAAACAAACAAAAAGTTTACTTTTAAGCATGTTGATTTGTCTTAATCTCGTCTACACGGAAGAAATTACTACAACTACACTTATCATAAACACTCTTGCAGGACGAAAATTTGAGCAATTATTCTTTGACTGGACAGCGGAGAGTCAGAGAGAGTACGGCGGCTTCCAGTGTACCTGCCCCGGCTGGGTGCTCACGATGAACCCGGGGATTCATTTGCGGCCTACCACACCGCCTGACTATTCAGGCTAGTAATGCACATGTTTATGCTTTATGTTTATGTTCCCACTTAACATTCCTTTTGTGTAGAAAGACTAGACAATGTAAGCTTGTGTCGCCATGCTTCCAATTGAGCTGTAGACCTGTACGCGTGTAGCAGACACACCTCTCACCCCTTCTCTCCGCTACAAACAGCTACATGGAAGAACTTTACCCACAGGATTTGAACTTGACAGACAACAGAAACATCTATTTAAGGACGGCCGAGTTTCGATGGTTACTGTTTACTCACGCGTCAAATTTGTTGTTCATTATTTCCTAAGTTCCAATCTTTCTCCGCTCGCTGTCCCGGCGGCCGACCCGTCAAATCCGCAGCATCAGAGCACGAGCATCCTGGTTCGCTGGCGAGGGGACCGCGCATGCGCGCATGCAACTCTTTCGGAAAAGCCCTTATATAGTAAAAATCTATTTACCTTTTATTAAAGTAAACCAAAAGTAATATATAAAAGCGTGTGGTCTATTTAATGACACTGTTAGAATTGGCTACAACATTTTAGCCATCATTCTGTGTACACGTGTGGATGGTCCCAAATATTTTGTACTTGGTTCAAATTTTTCATATGCTCAAACTGTTACTTTGGCTGCCATGTTCAGCCTTAGCTCTAATTAGATTAATATTATAAGAGCAAAGTAAAGGAAAACAGACCACCATGACAATGAGCGGAAGAAAGTACCACTGCCTTGCTAAAGAAGCTGAGGGTAAAGGTGATGGACTGGCCAAGCATGTCTCCAGACCTAAACCCTATTGAGCATCTGTGGGGCATCCTCAAACGGAAGGTGGAGGAGCGCAAGGTCTCTAACATCCACCAGCTCTGTGATGTCGTCATGGAGGAGTGGAAGAGGACTCCAGTGGCAACCTGTGAAGCTCTGGTGAACTCCATGCCCAACAGGGTTAAGGCAGTGCTGGGTGTACTCACTTTTGTTGCCAGCGGTTTAGACATTAATGGCTGTGTGTTGAGTTATTTTGAGGGGACAGCAAATTTACACTGTTATACAAGCTGTACACTCACTACTTTACATTGTAGCAAAGTGTCATTTCTTCAGTGTTGTCCCATGAAAAGATATAATAAAATATTTACAAAAATGTCAGGGGTGTACTCACTTTTGTGAGATACTGTACCTATCATTGGTTTAATTATATTAAAAAAATGATTTGTCAAATCATCAGCATGAAACTCCACAGTCCACACCACCAATCTGTTGGGGGACATCCTAAAAAAGGAGACGCATGAGGTTAAGTGTATGATTTTGACATTTGTCCCAACTTTACTTCTTTATAACCAACCTTGTTTTTCAGTAGCATCCATGTGCCAGGTGCAATTTTGGCTGTCATCTTACTGCAAAAAAAAACAAAGAAAAAAAAAAACACAAATAATAAAAACATATTTCTTAATATACAAGTTAAACTGTGTAGCAGAAACAGTCTGAAGCTTTGAGCCCATGCAAAAAAATACAGCAGTCCGCAGTATTTGGGTATTTCTTGTAACAACTGTCACAGCATGCAAAATCAGAACATCATGCAAATAAGCATTAAGCAAGGTCTTTACATATAAAAGAATAAAGTGGACCAAACTATTTATATTCATATTCATATTCATAAATAATAAATCGCAAGGCCCAACACCCGATCCGAAAAGCAATCGAACAGTCCGCAGAAACAACAAATGACAACAAATTCTAGCTTCATTAAGATTATAAAGCCATGCACAGATTCAGTATTTAGCTTTTACACTTAAGTTAATAAATACGTTAATTATTCACCACATAATGGCAAAAACATTACGGACAACTCACCCTGCTCGCCACCATGCTTGTTTCTTTGTCAATAACTCGCCCCACACTTCCATCCTTTGGCTGCCGGTCTGGCGCTGCTGGTCTGAAACTGCTGGTGCTGCAGTTCTGCAGCTAGATATACCTCGGGGAAACTGGTGCAAGTTGCTTAAAATGTTTCGTTTAATTCAAGTTTATTGTCATTATGTGCTGTATTTGCACGATGCAGTGTAAATTCTGTCGTTTATTATAACGGAAGTGAGCTAGTATTAATGAGGCCACGCTGCTCCTCACTTGCAGTGTAGATGCGGTGATAAATGGTGTAGTGCAAGTAAGATCTGTAATGTCTAATTAAAACGGTACAGTCAAAGTAAACACAAGTAAACCAATAGTGAGGCAGTGAGTAACAGAAACCACAAGGTCCAGTGAAAGTGAAATTTTATTAATAAATTAAGTTTAATTCAGTGCTCTTTGTGCATCTATATATATATATATATATATATATATATATATATATATATATATATATATATATATATATATATATATATATATATATATATGTGTGTGTGTGTGTGTGTGTGTGTGTGTGTGTGTGTGGGTATAGAAAAGAATCACCCCCCTTTAAAATAATCACATTTTGTTGCTTTTCAGCCTGAAATGAAGACAGACACAGTTTTTATTTTATCCAGCTGTATTTACTCAGTGCAACTTATAACATCCAAGTGAAAGACATAACACCAACATGTCAGAAAAAAGTTAAAAAATAAAAAAACAAAATCACTGAATTGGAAAAAGGATCACCACCCTCCTAAAAATGACTTGTAAACTCAATGTGTAGCTAATCACCTTCTCAATGGCACAAAAAGCCATTTGACTTTCAACTGTGATCAGCTGTGGTCATTTTGATTAGCTCAGTATGAAAAGAGCTTTCCTGGGGCATTTTGTAGTGCAACTGAAGCAAACAATCAACTATGGGTGGCAAGGCACTTGTGGACAGGCACAAGTCAGGAGATGGATACAAAAAAATTTCAAAGGCTTTATCAATGCCTAGAAGCACAGTGAAGTTTATTATTAAGAAGTGGAAGGTATTTGGTACAACACAGACCCTCCCTGGATCAGGACGTCACTCCAAACTGGATGAAAGAGCCAGGAGGAAACTGGTCAGAGAGGCTACCAAGAGGCCTACAGCAACTCTGAAGTTGCAGGAATTTATGACAAAGAGTGGTCATCGTGTGCATGTGACAACAATATCACAAATTCTCAACAGATGTGGCTTGTATGGGAGGGCTGCAAGAAAAAAGCCACCCACGACTGAGCTTTGCCAAAACGCACTTTGAATGTTATGTTCAGATGAGGTGTTAGTGTTATGGTCAGATGAATTATTTGGCCTCAACACCAAACGATATGTCTGGCGGAAATCCAATACAGCTCACCATCCAAATAACACCATTCCTACAGTAAAGCATGGAGGTGGTAATATCCTGTTATGAGGGTGTTTCTCTGCAGCAGGGACTGGAGCACTTGTCAGGATAGAAGGAAAATCGATGGGGCAAAATACCGTCAAATTCTTGAGGAAAATCTGCTGCCCTCTGCCAGAAAGTTGTCAATGGGAAGAAGGTTTACCTTCCAGCATGACAATGACCCAAAGCACACAGCAAAACTGACCACACAGTGGTTGAAGGAGAAAAAGGTGAATGTCCTTGAATGGCCTAGTCAGAGCCCAGACTTAAACCCCATTGAAAATCTGTGGAATGACTTGAAGACTGCAGTCCACAAACGGTCCCCATCAAATTTAACTGAACTTGAGCAGTTCTGCAAAGAAGAGTGGGCAAATATTGCAAAGTCTAGATGTGCAAAGTTAGTAGAGCCATATCCCAACAGACTAAAGGCTGTAATTAATAATTAAGGCAAATTAAAGCAAGGGGGTGATCCTTTTTCAACTCAGTGATTCTGGTTTTTTATTTTTTTTCTGACAGGTTGGTGGCATATCTTTCACATGTAATCTTTCACACGAGTAAATACAGCTGGATAAAACAAAAACTGTGTCTGTTTTAATTTCAGGCTGAAAAGCAACAAAATGTGATTCTTTTCTATACCCACTGTATATACTGTATATATAAAATAATAAACATATTATTAATAAACATATTTATATAAATATATGTATTTATATTTATATAGTTTATATTTGTCACACTCAGTTTGTGGATTTTATTTGAAATAAAGGAAAATAATGATACTGAAAGTGTGCCCCCCCCATCCAATTAATCGATTAATCGAAAAAATAATTGGCCAACTAATCGATTATGAAAATAGTCATTAGTTGCAGGCCTACAGCTGTTGTTATACAGGCATACTTACTTTCAAAACTTAGCTGTTCTGCATTTGCAACGCATATGCTCGCCCCGCTTGCCTGCCTGTGCACTATTGCTCGTAGATTAAGTCATTATTACAAGATGTTGTCATTATTACGAGAAAGTTTCTCATTATTACGAGATGTTGTCATTATTATGACATGTTGAGTCATTATTACGAGATGTTAAATCATTATTACGAGAAAGTTTCTCATTATTACGAAATGTTGTCATTATTATGACATGTTGAGTCATTATTACGAGATGTTAAATCATTATTACGAGAAAGTTTCTCATTATTACAAAATGTTAAGTCATTATTACGAGAAAGTTTCTTATTATTATGACTTCATATTTTTACTCAGCTGTGGAAACGGCTTCCATATCGGCAATTTGCTCTGCAATCTGATGGTTTGAGGTAGAGGGCTACATTGAGGTCGGGATCCAACTCAAATCTCGCAGGAGCGGGCGGTTGTACCTTTGCTCAGTGCCGTTGAAAAATAGAGTTGCGACACGCTTTGACCTCACACTTTGGTTCATGTAGCTCTCAATAGTTCCAAACAAATCCGCGCTGTCAACCTGTTTGAATGGGTTTAAGTGGGACAGACAGCAGCAGTGACTATATTTGCAGCAATTTTCTGTATATATTAATGCATATCGTGCGTTGATTACTACATTGACTGCATTTATAGTAGCATTTTTTCTGGGGAGTGATGGAGAGACAGCATTAATCAGTTTTTCTGTGTTCACTTTTGGAAGAAAAGAGGATTGCTCCCATAACGTAGAATACATTTACAGTATGTATGCATTCATATTTTTCTCTTGCTTCTATTGTCATAATTACTCACATCCTAATGTTATCTTATGTTAAGACACTCACATAATCATGCACAACAAGTGAATATCAATGAATGCAAGCAACTGCTCAATTTAACCCACGAAAGAAGTTTGGTCAGTAGTGGAAAATAAAAGAGATAAACAATTGAATTCAGCAAAACATTTTATTATATAATATATCCAGGGAGAGGGCAGGTAAGTTTTTCCTTGAATGGGCAGTCTTCATAGAAACTCATTCCACCTCGTACAGGGAGAGAAAGACAGCAGAAAGCAGGCCACTTACATACAATTCCTGGAAAGTGATTAAGCTGAAATTATTCAGTGAAATTGATAAATAAAATGGCAGTGCCTATTTAAAAAAAATACTATACCTCTTATTATTATATAATGTTTATGTATTTATGTTTTCCCTGAATGTTCAATGTTGAGGGTGGGGTAGGGGAGTGTTTATAAATGTTTATAAATGTTATTGTATGTATGACTATGTTCTTTAGTTTAGTTTAATGTTATAAAAACATAATAAAGATAAAATAAAATAGATTTGGATGCAAAAAATAAATAAGAAAAAAAGGAAAGTATTAATGAGCCCTGGTAATTTTAAAGTCCTTCATAAACAGCAGAATACCTAAAATAACGGACCAGTCTGATGTGTGTAGATGTGTGTGGTTATGTTGTATTATTTGCATGAATTAAATAAATAAATAAATAAATAAATAAAAATCCCATCTATTCAACAGCTGGAACTTGAGATACTGCATCAGTGACTATAGGGATGTCTCTTGCTTTAGACGTCTCTATCACCTCCTAAAAGAGAGAGAAAAAAGTGATAATCTTAAGATATTGTAAAATTGTGTGTCATCCAAATGATGCTGGTCCAATAAGCACACTGTAATGTTCACTTTAGGCTGCACATAAATGTTTCATCAGTCTAATCAAAGTTGGGCTGCAAATCCAACTGCCAGTTTATTAGGTACACCGAGCTAAAACTAATACAGTCTAACCTTAACAACAAATCTAATCACAGAATATAAACTTTGTATTTTAAAAAACGCCAATAACTGCAATTAATTTGAGGTAAATGTAGGCCAACTGACATCTGGTTATGTTGGCAACAAGTGGTTGCCCCATGACATGCGTCACTTCCGCATCCTCCGATTCCTACAGAAGACTATGGGAGTGTCGCAACTCTCTTTTTCAACGGCGCTACCTTTGCTGGGGGTGGGAGTGGGGGTGGGAGTGGGAGTGGGCGGTCGAAAATATAGCACGGGTCCCGGGATTTGGCACGTAACAAGAATGGAGTCAACAAATGAAGTTGTGAAGAAAAAAGCAGGTAATTACTTCACAAAAACAAAGCAAGGCAAGTCCAACAGTGTGCTTGAATGGTGGAAGTTCAACAGAGACTTGAAAACCTGAACGTTTCATTTTGAGTATCCCTGCGTCTAGTGCGCCGTCAGAGAGGGCATTTAGTGTGTGTGGGCGGATCTTGGAAGAGAGACGCACAAGCCTGGGACCGCAGTCGATCAGTAAGATTCTCTTCCTCCATAGCAATCTGGAGTAGGCCAAGTGATTAATAATTTCATTCATTCGTTAAGTACTTTTAATGTTTTTTTTTTGTATTATTTATTTTCTTTTTTATATATGTATTAGATCATTCTTTTTTTAATATATGTTAATTAACACCTAATAATAGGTGTTAATAAACACCTGTGATATTGGTGAGATTTGTATTTCCTATTTATTTTTTTTTATTTAATTTGTTTTGTATTTAATTTACTTAATATTTATTTATTTTATAAGTAATTCGATCAAATATTGTGCCTTGTTAGGTTACTGGAGTGTGTTACACATACATTTAAATATGTTTTTAGGCTCCGTTAATTGTAAATGTTTTGTTTTAAGAGTTTTATAAGGCTAATAAAAAATTGGTCCAAAAAATTGGTCCCCTGCTCACTAGCAGAAGCAGCGCCATTGCGGCAGTAGCCAAGTAGCCAGTTAGCTTAGCTTAGCTCTTAGCGGGTTTAAAGCAATATATATATATATATATATATATATATATATATATATATATATATATATATATATATATATATATATATATATATATATATAAAAGAAAAGAGATAATAATGAAACACACTCACTTTTTGTTGCAATTGAGCAACATCCAGTGTAGGTCCTATCTTGAGTGAGATAGGAACTACACTGGGATTTTGCTCAATTGCAGCAAACAGTGAGTGTGTTTCATTATTATTATTTTGCTTTAGACGTGCTAAGGCCATAAGCTAAGCTAAGCTAATTGGCGCTTGCACTTTTGCCGCAGATCGATGGCCGGAGTGGCAAAGAGCACACACGGCTTCTCCTTCATCTCGTAGGATATGATGCATATATACACTGGTGAATTTTATATAAGATCTCACTCCCTCCAGAATGTTTAATTTTAGCGGCAAGAAAACTGGTTTGTTGTCAAAAGTGGAATGTTAGTTGCACCACCCATGTTACTATGGCAGTAGTAGGAACGCCTATTGGTGACTCCATAGTACAGCGACTGGCGACGTGCAGCGATAAAATCGCTGTATGTGTGAATGTACCTCAACTCTTGTAAGGACAAGCTACAAACACGTAATATAGTAGCTGGCTCTTCTTCTTTCTGTTTACAGACGTGACGTAACCACGCAAAGGCGTGGTGATGTCAAAGGCCACGCAAATGACGTCAAACTGACGTTTCCCACAAAATCCGACCCGACAGCTCAAATTATAAATCATTATTATAAGCTTACCTTTGCGAATCGTGGTAAGGTAAGGAGCCAGTTTTGAAAACTGATTTTTTTTTTTTTTTACATATTTGCTCAATAATTGATTTTTGTTAAGTTTTAACCAAAAAAAAGTTCAATACTGCAGCTTTAAGAAATGTTTTTTGGATAGAAAATGTGAATGTAAACACCACATTTGTTTACATTGAATTTTTTTGTAATCTGTATTTGATTTTATCAGGTGATATGAAAATGGGCATATTAAGCAGGGAAATCCTCAAACTGTGCATGTCTCAGGCCTTCCTGGACTGCAGTTCAGCCCATCTCGTCTAGATTTAAGTGTGCATTGTATCCATGCAGGCATTGGAGTTCTCCACCCTAATTTTCTGCAAGAACCAGGTATGTTAAAAGAAAAAGGAAAAACAAGTTAGTCACAGAGTAGCAAAATACAATTGTTTTCCATGTACCAGTTTATTTGTTAAATTGTATACACCAACAATGTACATGCAGAGCAAAGGGAAGGTGACAGTAGACACTTATTTTAACCAAATTGGGTTTGTACCACAGTAAAAAATTGCTCAAACATTTACAACATAGTATGTGACCTGTTTAAGCTATAAAAATGTGCTGTCCTAAAACAGCCATTGGCCACTTCAGAAGGAATGAGAGCTGACTTGTTCACCACTCTCTCTCTCAAACCTGGTTTAGCTGTTGGCAGGCACACCAGCTCTGTGTGGGTCAGCCGGTAACTCTCCCTGAGTGATCTCTTTGTTCTTAATGGTGGGACGCTTTGCTTTCAGATGATCATTGTATGGCAGCACAGTGCTTCTAAAAACCATGAGAGAGACCATGGCATGTGGCGGCAGCTTCAATAGGTCCTATTAGATGGCAGGGCAGAGTGCCATCGGTTTTCATTAGCGGCGACCCAGTAGACAATATGTGCTAAACGCGATGTAAACTATTTGGCTTTCATCTATGGCCAGTATCAAACGACCCATGTCAGCAGAAAGCTGGAGACAGAAAAAGTACCCCCCTCCAAAACACTACAGCCGCATCACAGAGACATGAGAAGTCTGAAAAGTAAAGAAAAAAAACAGCATTAGTGGTTTACAATAAGGGTTGGATAGTATATTGGTATAGCAGTTTACTGTAATAAGGAAACCTGCTAATAACAAATTGTGTAACCCCAGTCATATCACAGTAAAAGAAGTTATCTGTAACCTGGACACTGAACAATTTCTTGTTGGAATGCGTTCATGTTATTTACCATGCCATTGGGTCCATTGTTGACATTCCGCCTTCCGCAAACGCAGACATGACATGTGATGTCATTCACACATACATCACCAAACTACAGACCCATCACCCCAGCACATTTATAGCTATGTGGGGAGAATTGTCTGGAACCATGCTTCTCTCTTCACATCTAACAACCTTCAGACAGTGTGTGGAATGCAAAATGAGACAGACAACATTGGATCTGCTGTATGTCAAAGATGTCTACTGTTTCAAAGCACTACCACCACTGGGGAGATCAGATGATAACATGGTTCATCTCATACGCCTGTATAAGCCCATGGTACAGCGGCAACCAGTGACCAACAGGAGAGTGAGGAGGAGGAGAATCAGTGAAGGGATGCTTTGAGGTTACAGACTGAGATGTGCTCTGTGCTCCCCATGGTGAGAACATAGATGCATAACTTGCATAACGGACTATATTAACTTCTGTGTACTAGACATTGTCATACCCTCTAAAACTGTATGCTGCTTCTCCAACAATAAATCATGGATCAGTATTGAGCTGAAAACTCCCCTCAACCCAAAGAAGAAAACCTTCAGTGCAGGGGAAGGGGATGAAATGAAGCGGGCCCAGAGAGAGCTTAAAGTGAGGATTACTTTTGAGCAGAAAAACTTGTGTGATGTTTGGAGAAGCTTGAAGAACATCACTGGCTTCAACCAGAGTGGCTCCAAATCAACTAAGGGCAGCCATGAATGGGCAAATGAGCTCAATCAATTCTTTTACACGGTTTGATGATAGCCCCACTCACACCCTCTCCTCTTCAATACTCCCTTTGCCTCCCCCAAAAGCTCTCATCTCTGGACAACAGCACCTCATTCAATCAGTGGTTTGCAGTCTGGAAAGGGTTCCTGTCAAATGGAACACTTCATGTGTGGTGTTCCATTTGACCCAGTGCCCAAGAAGGGGCAATCAAAAGTCGTAAACAACTTTTGATCGGTGACCTTAACATCACACATAATGAAAATCCTGGAAAGACTGATATTAGCTCACCTTCACCCACTGGTAAAAGCTGGACAAGACCTACTACAGTTTGCCTACCAAGACTGCATTGGTGTGAATGATGCAGTTATCTATTTGCCAAATGGGGCATACTCCTACCTGGACACATCAGGCAGAACTGTGAGGGTTATGTTCTTTGAGTTCTACTGTTGGGGAAGAAACTCCAGTTGATGCAGATGGATGAATCCATCATTCCATGGGTAATGGACTACCTAACTGGCAGACCACAGTTTGTAGGACTCCATGGTTGTGTGTCAGATATGGTACAGATATGTGCAGCACTGGGGCCCCTCAAGAAACTGTATTGGCTCTTTTTCTGTTCAATCTGTACACCTCAGATTTGAGGTACAACATGTCATGTACAGAAGTTCTCTGATGACCATAGTGTGGTGCATCAGAGGAGGGCAGGAGGATTTAGTACAGGGCCTTGGTGGAGAATGTGGCTGAGTTGTGCAAACTTTAACATCAGCAAGACAAAAGAGATGGTGATGGACTTCCAGAGGTCCAAGCGCCACCTAATGCCTGTCGCCACCGATGGAGAGGATGTGGAGTTCGTGAGCACATATAAGTATCTGGGCATGCATTTGGACAACAGACTTGATTGGACTATCAATACAGAGATAGAGATAGTGTACAAGAAGGGTCAATGTCTTCTCTACATTCTGAGGAGGTTGCAGTCCTTTGATGTATGCACATCACTCCTGTGGGTGTTCTGACATTCAGTTGTATCCAGTGCTCTTTTCTATGTTGTTGTGTGCTGGGGAGATGGTATTGGTGCAAAAGCTTGCAATAACTGCATAAAGCCTGCAACCCAAAGACATAACCAAACTGTTGTATTCTTCTTTTGTGATGCTTTTCCAGGCTTGTACCACAGCTTCTTTCAGTTGTTTGTTTTGGGGGGTTTCCCTCCAGTCTCCTCTTCAGGAGGTGAAATGCATGCTCAATTGGTCTGGTGATTGACTTGGCCAGTCTAAAGTCTTCCACTTTTTTCCCCTGATGAAGTCCCTTGTTGTGCTGGCAGTGTGTTTGGGTCTTGCTGCAAGATGAAGTTCCTCCCAAGTAGATTGGATGTATTTCTCTGTAAACTGGCAGACAGAACATTTCTGAATTCTGAATTTATTCTGCTGCTACCATCATGAGTTACATGAATGGTAAAATGGGCAGGTTAAAACAAATGGTACCACGTTCTAAGTTGTTTAACACGTCCAGATGTAAACATCAGGAAATGAAAGCTGAAATTCTGATGTACTGTCTCATTCATCTGAACCCAAATGTCTTCAGAATCAGAATCAGAATGAGCTTTATTGCCAAGTATGTTTACACACACAAGGAATTTGTTTTGGCGACAGGAGCTTCCAGTGTAGAAAAGAAATTGAATATCACAGTATTTAAAAAAATTAATCAAATAAATAAATAAATAAATAGATAGATAGATAAATAAATAAAAAAATATGATACAATGCAATACAGTACTAAGACATAGCAAAATAGACAGGAATATGTATGTACAGATATGCTATTTACAGTGTATAGCAAAAGCAAAATAATTGGCCTTGCTGTTCCAATATATCCAGAGGGGACTGTGTGTGTGTATATATATATATATACACACACACACATATAACAATCAGCCATTACATTAAAACCACCTGCCTAATACTGTGTAGGTCCCCCTTGCACCACTAAAACAGCTTTGACCCATCAAGGGACAAATTCTACAAGACCTCTGAAGGTATGCTGTGGTATCTGGCACTAAGATGTTAACAGCAGATCCTTTAAGTCCTGTAAGTTGCGAGGTGGGGCCTCCATGGGTCGGACTAGTTTGTCCAGCACATCCCACAGATGCTCAATCAGATTGAGATATACACATACATACACACACACACACACAGTGGGTATGGAAAAGAATCACCCCCCCTTAAAATAATCACATTTTGTTGCTTTTCAGCCTGAAATGAAAATGGACACAGTTTTTGTTTTATATAGCTGTATTTACTCAGTGCAACTTATAACATCCAAGTGAAAGATATAACACCAACATGTCAGAAAAAAATAAAAAAACAGAATCACTGAGCTGGAAAAAGGTTCACCCCCCTCCTGAAAATGACTTGTAACTCAATAAGGTGTAGCTAATCACCTTATCAATGACACACAAAGCCATTTGACTTTCAACTGTGATCAGCTGTGGTCATTTTGATTAGCTCAGCATGAAAAGAGCTTTCCTGGAGCATTTTGTAGTGCAACTGAAGCAAACAATCAAATATGGGTGGCAAGGCACTGTCAAAAGATCAGGGATAAAGTTGTGGACAGGCACAAGTCAGAAGATGGATACAAAAAAAATTCAAAGGCTTTATCAATGCCTAGAAGCACAGTGAAGTCGATTATTAAGAAGTGGAAGGTATTTGGTACAACACAGACCTTCCCTGGATCAGGACGTCGCTCCAAACTCCAAATGAAAGAGCCAGGAGGAAACTGGTCAGAGAGGCTACCAAGAGGCCTACAGCAACTCTGAAGCAGTTGCAGGAATTTATGACAAAGAGTGGTCATTGTGTGCATGTGACAACAATATCACAAATTCTCAACAGATGTGGCATGTATGGGAGGGCTGCAAGAAAAAAGCCACTACTCAAGAAAGGCCACATGAACGCACCTTGAAGATTCTGAGGCCACATGGAAAAAGGTGTTATAGTGAGATGAGACTAAAATTGAATTATTAACGATATGTCTGGTGGAAATCACATACAGCTCACCATCCAAATAACACCATTCCTACAGTAAAGCATGGAGGTGGTAATATCCTGTACTTGGGTGTTTCTCTGCAGCAGCGACTGGAGCACTTGTTAGGATAGAAGGAAAATGGATGGGGCAAAATACCGTCAAATTCTTCAGGAAAATCTGCTGCCCTCTGCCAGAAAGTTGTCAATGGGAAGAAGGTTTACCTTCCAACATGACACTGACCCAAAGCACACAGCAAAACTGACCACACAGTGGTTGAAGGAGAAAAAGGTGAATGTCCTTGCATGGCCTAGTCAGAGCCCAGACTTAAACCCCATTGAAAATCTGTGGAATGACTTGAAGACTGCAGTCCACAAATGGTCACCATAAAATTTGAGCAGTTCACGCAAGAAGCGTGGGCAAATAAAGTCTAGATGTGCAAAGTTAGTAGAGACACACACACACACACACACACACACACACACACACACACATACACACACACACACACATATATATATATATATATATATATATATATATATATATATATATATATATATATATATATATATATATATACAGTATCTCACAAAAGTAAGTACACCCCTCACATCATTTGAAAAAAATTTTACACATAGACAGTTGCACTGTAGTGTGGTAAACGACAAAACCTTCAGTATGTGAAGTAGAAGATTTTGCATAGTAAATTTTCTTGGACAAGTAAATGTTTTCCAAACGTAGCTGCTGTATCCATGTCCAAGTTTCTCACTGAGTAATAATGTAACAAACACTGGCATTAAAGCGTATACCAGACCCTGTCCAGTTAACAATGACTGCACAGTGTCACCTGCTGGTTCTACCCTGTCATCACACACACACACACACACACACACACACACACACACACACACACACACACACACACACACACACACACACACACACACCTCATAGGCAATGAGACACCACTAAATTGAATTTTAGTCTAGATCTAGACTAAAATCTTGTGTCACATTTGGATCATGCATATAACATGCATGATTTAATGTCATGTCAGGTTACACTGAAGACAGATGGTTAATATAGGCATTGCTGCAGAAATACTGTGATATGGAAATTATAGCAGATTTTCATGACAGAATATTCATTGTCGCAGTTAAAGAATGAACAGAAATAAGTCTGATATCCAGTGCTTTAAAGCTGCACTCACCTCCTGAACTGCCTGGCCCAAACACTCCTGACATCTTATTGCTTTCCTGCACAAACACAATACCAACATATGTACCAATGTCTGTGAACAGACTGAAAACCTACCTCCAGGGCAAAATCCTACAGTTTGAGCATATAGACCACTTAAAGTTTTCACATTAACAGCCTCCATAATAAATAATTCACTAAGGTGCTTTTTTTTTTAGCCCATCACAATGAAACTACTGCAGTTCAGAAAAAGAGAATATGGCATAACAGGAGTGGACAAATCAGTAGCCCTGGCAGCCAAGAAAAAGCAGAATCAGTTTGTAATTCATAGTTGCTCCGAGGACAAGTAGGTTCAACAACCAGAAAAAGAAAATAGCACTTATTAAAACAAAAGGTAGATATATTTAAATGTAATGCACTTCACGTTGGTGTGATGCACCTCAATGTTATAACTATAACACGGGCTCTTTGTTCCAAGGGGCCATCTGGTTGACAGTAAGACTAGAGTGGTGCTTGAAAGTTTGTGAACCCTTTAGAATTTTCTATATTTCTGCATAAATATGGCCTAAAACATCATCAGATCTTCACACAAGTCCAAAAAGTAGATAAAGAGAACCCATTTAAATAAATGAGACAAAATATTGTACTTGGTCATTTATTTATTGAGGAAAAGGATCCAATATTACATATCTGTGAGTGGCAAAAGTATGTGAACATTTGCTTTCAGTCTCTGGTGTGACCCCCTGCTTAGGGTTGTTGTCCTGCTGCATGACCCACTTTCTCTTGAGATTCAGATCATGGACAGATGTCCTGACATTTTCCTTTAGAATTCGCTGGTATAATTCAGAATTCATTATGTTCTATCAATGATGGCAAGTCGTCTTGGCCCAGATGCAGCAAAACACGCCAAACCATGATACTACCACCACCATGTTTCACAGATGGGATAAAGTTCTTATGCTGGAATGCAGTGATTTCCTTTCTCTAAACATAACCCTTCTCACTTAAGCCAAAAATTTCTATTTTGGTCTCACCCATCCACAAAACCTTTCCAGTAGCCTTCTGGCTTGTCCACGTGATTTTTAGCAAACTGCAGACAGACAGCAAATGTTCTTTTTGGAGAGCAGTGGCTTTCTCCTTCAACCCTGCCATGCACACCATTGTTGTTCAGTGTTCTCCTGATGGTGGACTCATGAACATTAACATTAGCCAATGTGAGAGAGGCCTTTAGTTGCCTAGAAGTTAACCTGTGTTCCTTTGTGATCTCGCAGACATGTCTTGCTCTTGGATTGAGCTTTGTTGGTCGACTACTCCTGGGGAGGGTAACTGTCTGACTGTGGATTGGTGGAGTCCAAACTCTTTAGAGATGGTTTTGTAACCTTTTCTAGCCTGATGAGCATCTTTGAAGATTTTTGATAGATCCCTGTTCTTTAAATAAAATAAGGCGCTTACTCACACCTGATTGTCATCCCATTGATTGAAAACACCTGACTCCAATTTCACTTTCAAATTAACTGCTAATCCTAGAGGTTCACATACTTTTGCCACTCACAGATATGAAATATTGGATCATTTTCCTCAATAAATAAATGACCAAGTATAATATTTTTGTCTCATTTGTTTAATTGGGGTCTCTTTGTCTACTTTTAGGACTTGTGTAAAAATCTGATGTTGTTTTAGGTCATATTTATGCTGAAATATAGAAAATTCAAGCACCACTGTATTTTTACTTGGTGCACTAATTAGCTTGCACAGATGACAGTCTTTTCAGAAACAGGAATTACACAAATATGGAAACACTGATGAAACCAAGTACAAAAAAATCCTGTGCAAAGCTGTCATATATGCAGTCACCTCACAATTACACATATCATAAAGAAGCTAACCAGACTTGAATAATATGTTTTGGGTGCGATACATGGATAGAAAACCTCAGCTTACATAAAAAATACAACAACTGCTGATTCATTTATTGAGGGGTGGTGTTTGCAAAAATATTTGTAATTGTGATATGCTAAATGACATATATTTGTTTGCTAGTCAATATTAAAGGGGTCAAATGATGATTTTAAAAGTTCATTATTTTGTTTACTGGGTGTAATAGAATAGGTTAACATGCTTTAATGTTCATTATTTTTCACATACTGTATATTACTGCAGTACCTCTATTCCCAGTCTGTCTGACACGCTCTGATTGAGTCCGGGTTTCTCCAAACCACCTCCATCCGAAAAGCCCAGAGTGCTCTGATTGGCCAGCTGACCCATTGTGTTGTGACTGGCCAAAAACCTCAAGCGTGTCTCAGAAATCACACCCCTTACCATAATCGTGAGCTTCAGCTTCCAAGGCTTCTAAAGCAATTATAAACGCAGTTAATAATGTCGTTGGTTTTACCATATCAGTTCGAGCCAGAGTCAGATTCTGGAAGTGTGGATGATCAAGCAGATCAATCGGAACCAACTTTGCAAACACGACTTGAGCAGAAGTTTTTATTTTGTAACTCTCTTACTTTTCAGATACGATGTTATAACGGTTCAATTTGTCTTTTTCACTGTAAAAACTTTATGTCCTGAAGTGACAACATAAAATACAGTTTAAAAAATTTTAATTAATTAAAAATGTAAAAATTTATGGCGGCATTATGCTGATATTTCAAACTGTGACGTAGACGTTTGCGGAAGTAATATCTGGACTTCGATCAAGGTGTTTTAGGCAGGCCTGGAGCAGTGTTCTGTTAGATAGAATAAATCCCTTTGTGGGAGACTATGAGCTTTGTAACTTACAGATCTTATACATGCACAAACAGATACATTACACACTAAAGGAAAAGGAAAACATCATATGACCCCTTTAATGAACTTAACTAGCTAAAAAACTAGCCATAGGTTATTACATTATGTTAGCTACCATGTTCTAGTCTAGTCAAATAGGTTTCCAAGCTAGGCAGCACATTGGAACTTTTACTTGCCAAGTGGGCTAGCTAATGAATTTGATTTGTCCACCCTGTACAAGATATACAGGTTTTAATACCATCATTTGTTGAGTAATGGTGATTAAAGTTTGTGTTCGGTAGAGTGGGTTTACCCTGGTATTTTCCGTGCGATGGTGAGTGTGTATTCCGCTCTGCAGTCTGGCTGGTATGTGGAGGGCAGAATGACATAGCCAGCAGGGGGCAGCCTACACTGGACACTGATTTCCTGAGAGTGAGCGTGAGGAACACAACTCACCACAGGGCACACTGTACCTGAGATCACCATGCAGTCCCCTTCACCGGGAACCTACACACACACACACACACACACACACACATGACATGTAAGACTTTTAATGGTGTGCCCAGTGCTGCCTTCACATTTTGACAATAAACATTGTGTAAATGTTGTTATTGTGATTTGGTAAGAGCTTTATTTTGAATAGATACTACTATAAAGTCATGGTTGAGAAAAAGCAGGGGAATGTTAATGTACTGTGGTGAGATATGGGTTCATGCTTTTTATGCATGTTCCATAAAAACAACATCATCCTGTTTGAGAAAAATTAAATTTTTTCGGTCAGTGCTTCGGTGCAAAGACAGAGCTTCCTGTAAAATATGTAAGTCTACATGAATTAATGATTAAGTTAATAGTGGTCTTGTGGGCACAAAATATGAATAAATTGTGAGTTACTAATAACTATGACACCTTTGTGATTCTCACCAATTACAAGTCAAATGTTGCTTGCCCTCCTGCACAATTTTTATAAATACTTAATAATCATGTTTGAATGGTCTTTTTGATTCTCAGCAACAAACAAAAGCATGCATACTACCAAGAGGAACCCAATTTTGTAAGCATAAACTAAAATTTGTACATGTAGTATTGAACTAAATCGCACGTCTCTCCGATTATGTTATTATGTTTATCTCTGTTTGATTGGCATCACAGGCTGGGAGAGTTGGACTGTGGGCGGTCAATTATACATTATAATAAAGTCTATGTATTATATCCATCATATCGATATGTGTACAGTCTGCCCAACCACCACCCCACCTCCAGCCGCTACTGACCTTATAAATGTGAAAGCCAATGGCATGAAGAGAGTTTTCTGGCATATGCTGCCGTAGCGTGACTCTAACATTTGTCCCCCCAGGGTCATAAGTCACTATGAGGGGAACATGAGGGTTCTGTCCATGTGACGGAAAGTTCCGACTTCCTCCAGCCGTAGAGCCGACTGTCCAGCAGCCGCTCACACTTGCCATCTCCCATTCTCCCCCTACACACTCCTGCTGCACACTCACCTTTACTGAACTACAAAGAGTGTGGAGGAAAGATATTGATTTATAACAACCAAATGTCAAACAAATACAGTATAAACAGTAAACTTTCCAAATGATGACATGATTTAAAATCTGATTAAAAGATGACTACACTGTATATATTTACAATGGATATAAAAAGTCTACACAACCCTGTTAAAATGGCAGTGTCAGGACCACAAACTCCACTTCCCAGAACACATCGCAGCCTACAAACATGGCCGCTCCAGACTACACATCCCAGAAACCACGGCAGCTTACTTGCTCCCAATCACCGGACTTTTGATCACATACACCTGTTACCAAGACTTTTGCCTGTGTGTATATTCTAGGTTTTGACTGTTTTTTCAGTTCACGTGTTAGATTTGCCTAGTTTATCCTGTTTGCTTATCGCATGGCCTCGACTGTGTTTTGACTTTGCCTGATGTTTTGGATACCTCCGCTTTGACCTTTATTAAAACATTTGGACTGCACTTGCATCCGTCTCCACTCGCAGTTTGTGACAGGCAAGTTTTTGTGATGCAAAAAATATAAAGGATAAATCATGTCGGAACTTTTTCCACACTCAATGTGAAATTACAATGTATGAAAATTAAGTGAAAAATAATCAGAAATAGTTTTAAAAAGTTATAATAACCTGGTTGCATAAGTGTGCACACCCTTTTATAATTGGGGATGTGGCTGTGTTCAGAATGAACCTACATCACCAAGAACAGGACGTCCCTCCAAAACTTATAAAAGGACAAGACAAAAACTAACCAGGTAGGCTGACAAGAGACGCTTGGAGCTATAGGAATATCTGACAAGAACTGATTACTCTCTGCAAGTGACAACAATCCCTCATGTCTGGGTTATGGTGGCTAGACTGAAGCCCTTTCTCACAAAAAAGAAATCCAAGCGCAAATAAATCATCCCAAACCATGTGGCAAAATGTGTTATGGTCTGATGACACCAATTCCAAAAGGTATGTTTGGTGCAAAAAAACGCACATCACCATAAGAACACCATACCCACAGTGCAGCATGCTGGTGGCAGCATCATGCTTTAGGGCTACTTTTCTTCAGACATAACTGGGGTTTATCAAGGTGGAGAGAATCACCTTTCAGCATTACAGTGACCCAAAGCATACATTCAAATCAACAAATAAATGGATTAACCAAAAGAAGTTAAATGTTTTCGAATTATCTAGCCAGAGCCCAGACCAGAATCCAACTAAAAATCTACGGGGTGACCTGAAGCGGGCTGTACAATTTGATGGCTCTAGAATTCTTTTGCAAGAAAGAGCGAGAAAATATTGAAAAAATATTGCTATATTTTTTGCTAGAAAATAAGTCAAGATGTGCCACACTGATAGACTCTTACCCAAAAAGACTGAGTGGTGTAATAAAATCAAAAGGTGTTTCAACAAAGTATGAGTTTAGGAGTGTTCACACTTACGCAACTAAGTTATTGTAAGTTTTTTTATTTTTCCTTTTTTCTCTAAAAACGTTTCTGGTTGTTTTCCACTTAATTTTTATACATTGTAACTGAGGGTGGGAAAAGATCTGACATGATTTATCTTGGTTTCATTTTTTCCATCACAAAAACCTGCCATTTTGACAGGGGTGTGTAGAGGTTTTATATTCATTGTATTTAAAATAAAAGAAATGCATGCACACCTATGGAAGTATTTTGCAGGTAATTTTCAAAAGCAATTGCAAACTGTATCCTATTTGTGGACGCATAAATTGTGACATAATGAAAATGCAAACCGTTTGCATTTTTGTTCACACGAACGTACAGTGCCAAATTTCAAATAGAAACGCAAATTTCCCATGTGGAGTATACTATGGGGCGTGTTTGTATTTGGAAGTGATGTCACTCACAGTAGACCGCATTTTAGACTGCCTTGTGGTCACCGGACATTCACTGCACATTCGAGATTCTCTCTTCTATTTCTCAAAAAATAAACACACTGAAAGGACAAAATGTGTAATGTCTTACTCTTTATAGTGCTTTATAGTAATAGTCAGTAAGGGACCGTGTAAAAATTGCTTGACCTGGACAACTGTGTAAGATTCTACCAAGATAACAGTCGTCTGCTTCACAGGATATCTAATGTATTGCAGTATTATGATACACTATGGATACAGTATTTATGATTTTTTATAGCATATATTTTATTAATAATTATTAATGATATACATTTTTAAATGAGTGATTACACATATAAACAATTAAGCAATTTTTACACAGTCCCTTACTGACCCTATTACTATAAAGCACTGGTGAGCTGCGTTTCTGAAAGATTAGCTTCAGGGGGATTTAACGGGAGAAAAATAAAAAATATATTCAGTTGTACTTGGTTCTTGTTCCACCCCAGAGTAAGATAATACACATTTTTTCCTTTCTGTGTGTTTATTTTTTTGAGAAATAGAAAAGAGAATCTCGAATGTGCAGTGAATGTCCAGTGAAAATGGTTTGCATTTCATTTGCATTATGTTACAATTTATGCGTCCACAAATAGGAAACGTGATTGCAAATACAGTTTGCAATTGCTTTTGAAAACTGTCCGCAAAATACTTCCATACACACCTGAGGTAAGTTGGGCAGGTAGCATGCACTCGAAGAAGGAAGTGCCCCTGTGCTCCCTGTAGGAAGGTGCTGGGCACAAGCAGGTAGAACCCAGCACTTAAGTGTGCGTGTACCACCACCTCACGTTCATATGTGTGTGTGAGTGAGGATGCACAGGGCGTCGAGTTCAGTGTCCTTGTCAAGTTAAAGCGCTTTTTGTCCACCTGTGAAACCAAAATAAACCATAAAATCACACACTGACTAGTCATATTCCAAATCTTTGTACTCATCCTCGAGTGGCTAAGAAATGGTAAATGAACTACTAGCACACAAGTGTGAGAATGCAATATGACTAAAGAAACACTAGAAAGTATTTGATAGGACATGACAGGCTATGCACTCACTAGACATTTTTTTTTCCACGAACCTTCCATACATGCAGCGCAATGGCCTGATAGTACGGGTGCTGAGGAGTATTGCCAACTGATTGCCGTTTCTGGGAATTGTACAGTGAGCTCCATGGTCCATGCTGCAGGAGTGACATGAGCACCTCTCCACCTTCCCGAACCTTTAACCAGAATTTAGGATTGCTGCTGTAGCTACTATTGTTACGGCAACCCCCTGCTGAGTGGCCTTTGACCCAGGAGCCGCCTATCTGCTGGGTGTGAGTCAAGAGAGACCCTGTAACAAGTGAGGAGGCACAAAGATGGCAGCTGATTCCATATGATTTCCTATAAAGCTGACCATAAGGATTGGAGGAAACAATGTTTTTATAATCCACTGAGGCCTGTTACTTGAACTTCCTAGATTCAATCTAGATTATGATTCTCTGCAAAGAAAAACAGATTTAAGTACTATCTTAGACATTTTATGGTTTGACATATTTGTTTGGCTTAAATTATCATTTTAAACTTAATTTATGATCTCTATAAAATTGTTTGTGCTAAAGCGTATTAATGATATAATCAACTTTCATTCATGATTCAGTCATGATTCATGATGAATGTATTTTTGGAATTACTAAAATCATGAAAAGTATACTTAAGAAGCATTTGATAACTTAAACAAATACAATAACTACAGTACTATGCAAAAGTTTTAGGCAGGTGTGAAAAAATGCCATAAAGTATCATGTAATCCCAGACAGACTTGATGTTGAGATCAGGGCTCTGTGGGGGCCATACCATCACTTCCAGGACTCCTTGTTCTTCTTTACACTGAAGATAGATCTTAATGACTTTTGCTGTATGTTTGGGGTTGTTTTCATGCTGCAGAATAAATTTGTGGACAATCAGATGCCTCCCTGATGGTATTGCATGATGGATAAGTATCTGCCTGTACTTCTCAGCATTGAGGAGACCATTATTTCTGACCAGATCCCCAACTCCATTTGCAGAAATGCAGCCCCAAACTTGAAAGGAACCTCGACCATGCTTCACTGTTGCCTGCAGACACTCATTCGTGTACCGCTCTCCAGCCCTTCGGCAAATAAACTGCCTTCTGCTACAGCCAAATATGTCATATTTTGATTCATCAGTCCAGAGCACCTGCTGCCATTTTTCTGCACCCCAGTTCCAGTGTTTTCGTGCATAGTTGAGTCGCTTGGCCTTGTTTCCACGTCGGAGGTATGTCTTTTTGGCCGCAAGTCTTCCATGAAGGCCACTTCTGACCAGACTTCTCCGGACAGTAGATGGTCCGGAGCTGATGGCACCGCTGGACATCTTCCGATTGCGAAGGGAAGTAAGCCTGATGTTTCTTTCATCTGCTGCAGTAAGTTTCCTTGGCCAACCACTGCGTCTAAGGTCCTCAACATTGCCTCTTTCCTTGTGTTTCTTCAAAAGAGCTTGGACAGCACATCTGGAAACCGTTGTCTGTCTTGAAATTTCTGCCTGGGAGAGACCTTGCTGATGCAGTATAATTACCTTTTATCTTGTTGCTGTGCTCAGTCTCACCATGGTGTATGACTTTTGAAAGTAAATTGTCTTCAGCAACCTCACCTTATTAGCTGAGTTTGGCGGTTCCTCACCCAGTTTCATTCCTCCTACACAACTGTTTCTGTTTCAGTTAATGATTGTGTTTCAACCTACATACTGAATTTATGATCATTAGCACCTGTTTGGTATAATTGTTTAATCATACACCCGATTATATATGCCTACAAAATCCCTGACTGTGTGCAGGTGTACCTAGAAGAACTGATGCTGTTTTGAAGGCAAAGGGTGGTCACACCAAATACTGATTTGATTTTATTGATTGATAGATTTTTCCTCTGTTCACTCACTTAAAACTATTAAACTATTAACATGTCTATTTTTGAAAGCATTCTTACTTTATAGCATTTTTTCACACCTGCCTAAAACTTTTGGACAGTACTGTATATTAACTTAAAATGTTTATATAATTCAAAATTTACTACTTTAATTTTAAACCTTAAACTTACATAGATTAACAGGCAGTGTGTTCTACCTTCAAAATGTGATATGGAACCAGTAAAAGCTTTTTTTCTCATGGCACTCAAGTTATTATCTTTACTTTAGCTAAGTAGCAACACTGAACTGAAACATGGAACACAACCAAGATGATCGGCAAAACCACATGAAAACATAAAAAATGTGGAAAAACTTTACCTTTCAGTAAGATTATGCAAATGTGGATTAGTCTGGTTCAAAAGTACTAACCCCATTTCCATAAAAGTTGGTATTTTTTCTAAAATGCAATAAAAACAAAATTTTGTGATTTGTCAAGTCTCTTGAAACTTTAATTAGCTGACAAAAGTACTAAGAAAAGATATTCAATGTTTTCACTGACCAACTTAATTGTATTTTGTAAATATAAACAAATTTAGAATTTGATACCTTCAACACACTAAAAAAAAAGTTGGGAGAGAGGCATGTTTACCAGTGTGTTACATCACCCTTCCTGTTAATTACAGTTTTTTAATCATTTGGAAGCTGAGGATACTAATCGTTGCAGTTTTGCAAGTGGAATTTTTGCCCATTCTTGCTTGATACAAGACTTCAGCTGCTCAACAGTCCTTGGTCGCCATTGTCTGATTCTCCTCTTCATGATGCGCTATAGGAGACAGATCTGGACTGCTGGCAGGCCAGTCAAGCACACACACTCTGTGTCTACGAAACCACACTGTTGTAGCATGTGCAGAATGAGGCCTGACATTGTCCTGCTGAAATAACCATGGACTTCCTGGGAAAAGACGTTGCCTTGATGGCACATATGTCTCTCTAAAATCCCAATATACGCCTCCGCATCAGTGGTACCTTCACACATATGCAAGTCACCCATGCCATGTGCACCGATGCAACCCCATACCATCACAGATGCTGGCTTTTACACCTTTCGCTTATAACAGTCTGGTTCGTCTTTTTCATCTTTGGCACGGAGAACTCGACGTCCATTTTTCCCAAAAACAAGCTGAAACGTGGACTCATCTGACCACAGCACACGTTTCCACTGCCTTTCAGTCCATCTGAGATGAGCTCGGGCCCAGAGAACTTGGCGGCATTTCTGCATAAAGTTGATGTGTGGCTTCCTCCTTGTGTAACAGAGTTTCGGGTCGCATTTCTGGATGCAGCGGCGGACTGTGTTAAGTGGCTGAAGTACTCCCGAGCCCATGTGGTTATATTTATCACAGTAGCATGATGATTTCTCAGGCAATGCCGCCTGAGGGCTCGAAGGTCACACTCAACAGTGGTTTCTGGCCTTGCCTTTTACACAATGAGATTTCTCCGGATTCCCTGAATCTTTTCACAATATTATGCACTGTAAATGGTGAAACACCTAAATACTTTGCAATCTTGCGTTGAGCAATGTTCTTTTTGAACTGACTGACAATTCTCTCACGAACTTTGGCACAAAGTGGTGAGCCACGTGTTACAACCCGCTATATAGCGTGGGTATGTTTTGTGTATTTGCTGTGTGGAATCTGTGCAGGTCAGGCGTTCCAGACTCCAGTCCAGGTCTTCCTGCCCTCCCTCAGCTTCGTGTGCTGCTTCTGCCCCCAAGATGACATCATCAGTGGGTGACAGTATTTAAAGGCCTTGGAAGCCAGCACTATCAGCTTCATTTTTGATGCTCACTTGTTTGGCCTTTGTGCTTGTTCGTTTGCTCTATTAGATTTCTTGTGATATTTCTGGTTTTTGAACTGTGCCTGTCCTGACTTTGAGATTGATCTGCCCTTTTATGTTTGTCTGTTGTGTAGATTTGTATATAGTCACTTTGCTGTATTGTTGTAAATATCACACAGTGTATATATTCACCGGTAGTAGGGGTGTGACTGCCATTTTTGTTGGGTGTGGGTTTGCCTCTGTTTTTGGTAAGGGAGTTTAGGGAAGCTACTTGTCTTTTGTTTATGTTTGTCTGTGTAGGTAAGTTAGTTTTCCTTAACAGTAGTTTTTGTTTGTTGTTTTGGCCTTGGTCCACCCTGAAGTTCTCCGGTTTATCTGTGGTGTACAGCACATGTGTATATACCTTGTAAATACCACAATATATATATCACCCTTTGAGATCTACTCCTGTGTCTCATTCCTGTTATTTCCAGCACCACATACTTTTCACTCCACCTTTCATTACCCTGTGCCTTTATTTACGCTGTGTGACCTAACCCTAGACTGGGTCCTTGCTGGCAAAGACTGAGCTTTTGGTGGATGCTCCTTTTATGACCAATCCTGATACCCTCCCCTGTTACCAATTAACCTGATCCTCCAAAATGGTGCTACTTGAATATTCTATAAACTTTTCAGTCTTATTTTGCCTCTGTCCCAACATTTTTTGAAAAGCATCAAATTCTACATTTTTGTGTTGAAAGCATCACATTCTAAATTTTTAAATATTAAATATGTAAATATTTACAAAATGCGATAAAGTTGGTCAGTGAAATCACTGAATATCTTTTCTTTGTACTTTTGTCAGTTAATTAAAGTTTGCAAGCTCTGTAAGATAAGTTGAATTGTTGTTAGTAAAAACAAAGTTTAACTGTATTGTAAGAGGAAGGAAGCCCAATATAATAACAGCAGTCTTCATAAATTAAGTATGCTTTGCTATGTTTTAGATATTTAATTTAAGACAACAATAAAAGTCTTAATGCCAGGTGCAATCATAATAAATTTCCTATACTGTTCTGATCCACTATCTTGGATTGCGTAAAGGCTGAAATTGAATGCAAGTAAATGAGAGTCTGCTTGGTATATACTTGACACTTGACTACATGTGCATGTGAGTATGCAGCAGGGATGTACATGGCATTGCTCTAAGATGCCTGCATACCCTAGGAACATCAGGAGGATTAAAACCAGTTCCACCAGATGGCACATCAGAGCCAAAACATCCCTGTTTCGTATTGTCAGTTGCTAAGTTTAACCATTTCAAGCCAGTGATTGTGGAACACACATCAGTCACGTTAAACACAAGGACAAGAACTTAGTTTCTCTTTACCACCTTCAGACTTTGTCATGATTGTTGTCATAATCTGTGTCTCAGTCGAAAACTAGGACTTTACATTTAAAAGTATTAACTAATCTACAAGATCCAGAACTATTTTTTAAAGTTTGAAAGCTACATGAGAGGTTTTTTAAACTCAAACATTTCAAAGTGTAATAGAAAATCGGTTAGTGGTAATACTTAAATCTAAAAAAAACTGTGTAGAATAATATACAAATATGTGACTTGAGACACAGATGAAATTTGTCTAGTCTGTTGCAGATATTGTGGCACTGTGCTATATTGCCTCCACTATTTACCTACTATTAAGATAGGTAGTCACTGCATGAGAAGTAACAAATATTCTTTAATTAAAACGTAAATTAAAAACTCAGTTGATTATTAGAAATGTAATCATGTATAATTTTATTGGTATGTTTGTTACCTCTATATCATTTTATCATCTACAGTGGTGCTTGAAAGCTTTTGAACCCTTTTTCAATTTTTTTTCAAAATTTCTGCATAAATATGACCTAAAACCTCATCTGATTTTCACACAAATCCTAAAAGTATACATATAGAACCCAATTAAACAAAAATATTATACTTGGTCATTTATTTATTGAGGAAAATGATCCAATATATCTGTGAGTGGCAAAAGTATGTGAACATCTAGGTTTAGCAGTTAATTAGAGTCAGGTGTTTTCAATCAATGGGATGACAATCAGGCGTAAGTGAGAGTCCTGTTTTATTTACAGAACAGGGATCTATCAAAGTCTGATCTTTACAACACATGTTTGTGGAAGTGTATCATGGCATTAACAAAGGAGATTTCTGAGGACCTCAGAAAAAGAGTTGTTGATGCTCATCAGCCTGGAAAACGTTACAAAACCACCTCCAAAGAGTTTGGATTCCACCAATCCACAGTCAGACAGATTGTGTACAAATGGAGGAAATTCAAGACTATTGTTACCCTCCCCAGGAGTGGTCGACCAACAAAGATCACTCCAAGAGACGTGTAATAGTCCGTGAGGTCACAAAGGAACCCAGGGTAACTTCTAAGCAACTAAAGGCCTCTCTCACACTGACTAATGTTAATGTTCATGAGTCCACCATCAGGAGAGCACTGAGCAACAATGGTGTGCATGGCAGGATTGCATGGCAGAGTTGCAAAAACTGCTCTCAGCAGAACATTGCTGCCTTTCTGCAGTTAAAAGCTCATGTGGACAAGCCAGAAGGCTAATGGAAAAATGTTTTGTGGATGGATGACACCAAAATAGAACTTTTTGGTTTAAATGAGAAGCGTTATGTTTGGAGAAAGGAAAATATTGCATTCCAGCATAAGAACCTTATTCAATCTGTGAAATATGGTGGTGGTAGTATCATGGTTTGGATCTGTTTTGCTGCATCTGGGACTGGACGGCTTGCCATCATTGATGGACCAATGAATTCTGAATTATACCAGCGAATTCTAAAGGAAAATGTCAGGGCATCTGTCCATGAACTGAATCTCAAGAGAAAGTGGGTCAGGCAGCAAAACAATGACCCTAAGCACACAAGTCATTCTACCAAAGAATGGTTAAAGAAGAATAAAGTTTTGGAATGGCCAAGTCAAAGTCCTGACTTTAATGAATTGAAATTAATTGGGTTCTCTTTATCTACTTTTAGGATTTGTGTGAAAATGTGATGATGTTTTTGTCATATTCATGCAGAAATGTAGAAATTTCTAAAGGGTTTACAAACTTTCAAGCACCACTGTAAGTAAGCATTTTTGTCTAGGCTTGGTTATCATTTGTCAATTGTAATTTTTGTTTCTTGAACAATTGTTTGAACAAGATGGTTACGTACATTTTTTTAATTGGGTTACGCTCTTTATTTGATGTGCCAGAGCTCTTTATTTGATGTGCAGAAGAGTCTTTTAAATAATTAGAATTTTACTGTTGAATTACTTTCTGAATTAAATATTCAAAAGTAATTAAAAGGTCTATAGTTGCAGACCCATGAACAATGAATAGGCCAGGTTAAAAAAGTAGGATTTTAAAAAACATACATACATCCCAAATTTCTAACGTTCTGTATCACTATTCAAGAGTTTAGGAGTAATATAAGGAAAATCCTCCACTATTTGTGCTGCAAGTGATCCTGGGGTTTAACAGCAGGCGTGCCGCAGCAAACAAAGTGCTCAGAATGGGTTATACTCATTCGAGACACCAGAAAGATATGCCGAAGAGAAACAGTTTAAACATCAGAAGCAGTGCTTTGTAGTCACTGCAAAACCTAACAGGCAGCCTGGGTATATTGGTTGTAGCTCTATTTTCATAAATATTGTTTATATTGCTATTAATAGAGTCAAATTGGTATTGCTGAAAAATACCAGAGTCAGTCAGTAGGATGTGTGTTGTGGGTACCCGTGTAAATGCTCTGAAGATGATGATCCTCACTGATTGGATATCCTACAGTGACTTCATCAAATTTCTGCTGGAATTCCGTCTCATCTACCCAGAATTCTCCCTCCTTTGTGAGGCCCAACAGATCTGCAGAGCATGAGGGGTCCAGCAAAGTCCACCCCGCTCCTCTAAAGCGTGTGTGTATGTGTGTAAAGGAGACAGAGAGAGGGAATGGGGAGAGAATGAAGGAGGTTGTGAGATTTCATGTACGTCTGCATTACAATAGCCATTATTATTTTGTTGCTCAGAGATAAGTTGCAAATTACTGTACTGCTGTCCTTAAGCCGTTGAGCTGAATGAATCTGAACTTCTATTGTTTAAACTTTAATACTATTAGAGTTAATTGACTGTGGTTCAAATTAAACATTATGGTTCAAATCATGTTCCCTAATGGAACTTTCAAAGTTACAGTGTGGTAAAAAATTATTTGATCCCCTGCTGATTTTGTACGTTTGCCCACTGACAAAGAAATGATCAGTCTATAATTTTAATGGTAGGTGTATTTTAACAGTGAGAGACAGAATAACAACAAAAAAATCCAGAAAAACGCATTTCAAAAAAGATATAAATTGATTTGCATTTTAATGAGGGAAATAAGTAATTGATCCCCTATCAATCAGCAAGATTTCTGGCTCCCAGGTGTCTTTTACACAGGTAATGAGCAGAGATTAGGAGCACTCTCTTAAAGGGAGTGCTCCTAATCTCAGTTTGTTACCTGTATAAAAGACACCTGTCCACAGAAGCAATCAATCAATCAGATTCCAAACTCTCCACCATGGCCAAGACCAAAGAGCTGTCCAAGGATGTCAGGGACAAGATTGTAGACCTACACAAGGCTGGAATGGGCTACAAGACCATCGCCAAGCAGCTTGGTGAGAAGGTGACAACAGTTGGTGCGATTATTCGCAAATGGAAGAAACTGTCAGTCTCCCTCGGTCTGGGGCTCCATGCAAGATCTCACCTCGTGGAGTTTCAATGATCATGAGAACGGTGAGGAATCAGCCCAGAACTACACGGGAGGATCTTGTTAATGATCTCAAGGCAGCCGGGACCATAGTCACTAAGAAAACAATTGGTAACACACTACGCCGTGAAGGACTGAAATCCTGCAGCGCCCGCAAGGTCCCCCTGCTCAAGAAAGCACATGTACAGGCCCGTCTGAAGTTTGCCTGAATGATTCAGAGGAGAACTGGGTGAAAGTAGTGTTGTCAGATGAGACCAAAATCGAGCTCTTTGGCATCAACTCAACTCGCCGTGTTTGGAGGAGGAGGAATGCTGCCTATGACCCCAAGAACACCATCCCCACTGTCAAACATGGAGGTGGGAATGTTATGCTTTGGGGGTGTTTTTCTGCTAAGGGGACAGGACAACTGCACCGCATCAAAGGGACGATGGACGGGGCCATGTACCGTCAAATCTTGGGTGAGAACCTCCTTCCCTCAGCCAGGGCATTGAAAATGACCTTAATGACTTGGAGAGGATCTGCAAAGAGAAGTGGGACAAAATCCCTCCTGAGATGTGTGCAAACCTGGTGGCCAACTACAAGAAACGTCTGACCTCTGTGATTGCCAACAAGGGTTTTGCCACCAAGTACTAAGTCGAAGGGGTCAAATACTTATTTCCCTCATTAAAATGCAAATCAATTTATAACTTTTTTGAAATGCGTTTTTCTGGATTTTTTTGTTGTTATTCTGTCTCTCACTGTTAAAATACACCTACCATTAAAATTATAGACTGATCATTTCTTTGTCAGTGGGCAAACGTACAAAATCAGCAGGGGATCAAATACTTTTTTCCCCACTGTATGTTATTGTAAAGTTAATAGTCGTGTTATTGTTCTGTATAACAACAATTGTATTTTTGTTTACAGGTGTGTTAATAGCATGTGATTTTACTTTGTGTATTGGCAGCAAACTCTCACGGCTACCTGCATATTCCAATTAGGCTAATGCAAAAATTACAACTTCGAATTAAAGACACAGCAAAGATGGCAAAAAATAATCATGTCCCATAGGCTGGAAAATACAGCACCCACCTCTCAGTCCAGGCTCCTTCCCAGCACCTCCTGCCCCACGGGTTGCGTATCTGCAGCAGCTGCACTTGTGCTCCAGCACTTGTTTTCACATCTTTCCATTCCATTACACTCAGAGCGTGAAACTGACCCTGCTCAGGGGCACCTACAGAAAGATTGAAAAAACACACTGTAGCTAGCGCTACTGAAAAACCTATAAATATTGTGAATAATCTACATAGACTATAACAAAATACTAAAGTACACACTACAACCTACAGCACTGCAGTACTGTACATAAAGTATGACAATATGCTGTATCATTATATATTATAATGTCAAAATGTATAATAATATGCTGTATTTCAATAACAATCAGTATAGTAAGTTTAAGTTCAATGACCATAACAATACAGTACAGCATTATTTGGTAACACTTTCTATTAAGCCCATGCTCAGAATGAATTATAGACCCATTTATAATTATTTATAAGCAAGTATTACTGTGTTATAAATACATTTATAAAGACACAAAAAGACCTATACTTCATTATAATAACACTTATAGCTACATTTATATTATTGTTATAATTACTTATAAGTGATACACTTGCTTTTTCAATGCCCATGCTCATAATACATTACACACCAATTTATAAGTATTAATTAGTCAGTCTTATGGTTTCATTAATGTATTCATAAAAATGCAGCATGCATTTTTATGTTATTATATTATAGTTATAATGACTTATTAGTAATGCAGATTTATTTCTATATCCAATAAGTTAATTACTTTATATTGTTGTGGATTGTTGTTTTGTGCTGCCTTATAAATACTTATTGTAAGTGATAATACAATTTCTAACCTTTATAAATGCATCATTGATGGCTTTAAGTAAAGTGAAAATATAAGATGCAGTTTCCATATTGCAAGTGTTAAGAAATCATGAAGATGTGCTTATTATGTTAAAAATGCCTTTAAAATTGTTTATTTGTAAATGTAACTAACTGAGCAATAATGGTTTTAATAAAGTAATGGAAAAAACAGAAACCATATTAATGCAAACAGTTGCAAAGATTTTTTGTTTTGTTTGATTGTAACGTTAATTTTTGAAGTACAATGTCAAATCGGAATATGCATTTCAATGCATATGGCAGAGGAGCTATAGCTTTTAACAAGTCAAACTTTCTAGTCAAATGTTACGATTCCCCCTCGCGCTGATCGCCGATGCACGCAGCACACACTTACGGGTTCAGCGACATTGACTATTTACTTCTCCATGTGTGTTTTGTTTTGGTTCATGTCTTGTCTCCGCTCCTGTATTGTCACTGGTTGTGTCCTAAAATGTCTCAGCTGTTTTGTGTTCACCACTGATTGTATTTGTTATTTAAACCCCTTGTGTGTCTGTGTCCGACGCGAAGTATTGCACAGTTTCCTTAGCGGGCTGTCTACTACCAAGCCTTTGTTCATCGTGTTGTTTTAATGGTTTTTGATCCCCGTTTCAGTCCTCGTGTTTTCGAACCTTGCCTACCCCAGTTCATGTTGCTTGTTGATCGCCTGACCCACGCCTGTTCTTGACCACGATACCTGCCTTACGATTTGGATTGTACAACTGGTGTTCCTAATATCTGCCTGTTCCTAATAAACTGACTTTTATCTGCATTTGCATCCATCTTCGCCTCCATCAACCGCATTACGTGACATCAAACAAATACTTAACAAACAAATTCCTGACATCAAGAAATTCCTGTGATGAACAAGAGCATTAAGAACAAGTGGCTGACACACTGTGTCTCAGAAGGTGCTGGCTGTTGGCAAAAGTTCTCCATCAAATTTCATCTGGGAAATTGTCTCTTTGATGGCACTGCTGATTGCAGCACGACATCCATCAATAAATGTGGAGAGCTTCTCCGCACACTCATTCCATGGAGTGAACTCAGGAGTAGCTAATTTCATTTCATTAATATAATTTGTTGCATTAATGTTTTTTTTTCATTATTTTCATTAAAACCATTATTGTTCAGTAGTAACATTTACAAATAAACAATTTTAACCCTTTTTTTTACCAGTACACTGTCAACTTATTGGACATTTCAGTATAAACAAATGAAGTATTTTATCGCAGCAAGTCCGTTATAAGATTAGTCAGGACACTGTTGGCTTTCTATGTGTGCAGTCTCATGACTGTGTGTTTAGCTGCAGCTGAGCAGGGCCCACCAATAGTATGTTCCTGCAATACCGGAGGCTGCAGTTTCAGGACCGCAGTCCTAGGACCGCATTTCAAGGACCCTAGTTTTTTTTGTGACAGCGCCACCTACCGAATTGGAGAACCGCAATCCTAGGACCCAAGCTTTGGAGGACCGAAAAAGGACCGCATTTCTAGGACCCAAGTTTTGAAGGACCGAAAAAAGTGTAACCAAGGCAGTATTTCCACCAAATACTATCTACTTATAGTTTTAAAAGGTTTATTACACCCAAATACTACTTTCTTTCTTGAGATTCAACTTGGCTGCTAAGAGCTGCATGTTGAGCACTTCGTGTGACTAGCATAATTAACTCATCAAGTAAAATAAAGAAGGAATCATATGCTGTGGCCTTTTCAGTCACTAGATCTCAACCATATATTTTAAAGTACACAGGCAAGACACAAGTATGACTCTGGGGGCAGATTCAAGATTGTGTATATTTTATAAAATAATAAATAATAACAATTGAACACACACAAAAAGCCATTTGTTCATCAGCTGCCACATGGACAGAACTTCTGTCTTCAAAGACTCCTGAGAGAGAGAAAAATGGAGTGAGAGAGAGAGAAGTGAATGAAATAAGGAACATTTACTTGAACATTTTCAACTCTGTAATTTTAAATTTCATATTTAAAAGAGCTCAGTGACCACAGAGCGCACACACACACACACACACACTATTTACTATACATATATAATTAATATATATCAATCTTCATGCCAATTAATGTTCAGATTACTGTTATTGTGTACTGTTCAAAGATTTGGAAAACATTTATTTTGATGTTTTGGGAACACTCTTTCTTGAAACTTTCATGTCAATAAAGCCCCTCTGAATTGAGAAAAAATTTAAGAGAGAGAGGTGCAAGAAATCCAAAAAGAAATAACATTTACATGACTTTTCCTAACCCTTAAATATTTAAAGCCCATATTGTGAAGTATGTAGCAGCACTACTAACCAAATGAATGCTCTCCCTTTTTTTCTTCAATTATTTTATCCCTCTATTAAATTCCTCCACTTCACTGAAATAGTAAATGGAGAACATACTCACTGCTGGCTTAACAGAAATACTGTTAATGCTTAAAAAAGATACACTGGACATTGTGTAAAAAAACAAAAACAAAAACATTTTCTACTCTTACCTGTGATGATAACCAGGACCAGAAAAGAAGACCTGCTCAGCCTCCTGCAAAGACAAATTTTGCAGCACAGCCAGGCCGTATATGATGGCCTATCAAGAGAAAATGGTTAATTTAAATATACACGGGTCTGTACACAAGCTGCATACAGTATAGTATACAGTAGGGTTTAAAAGTACAGTAGGGTTTGAAAGTTGTTTGGATTCATTGCTCAAATGGAATTGATCATAACATTCAGGCTGCTTTTCATGCATAGACATATTATAACTCAATTTGCATTCCCCGAGAGAATGTTTGCAAACTTTACCTTCATAGGGAACTGTGCGGTTGAAATGGCTCTCTAAATGGGTTTTGACTTTGCTCAACTTTGTTGGGTGAAACAAAGCTGAACTGCAGAACACATCCTTGCAGCATGTCGTGTATTTCTTCACTTCGGGCAAGGATCTCCCTTCTTGGATTGTTATGTGCTTCTTGAAAAAGAGAGAGCCCAATTGGTCAAATTAAACATTTTAAGTTCATTTCATAAGCATAAATAGACATAAATTAGGCCTAAGCCTAGTACTTGACCAACAGATTTTTTTTTATCTTCTGTCATACAATTGCCTGCATGAAGCTAAATCTGCATCTTTGAAATCAGTTCATATAGACTATACAGCACATAACAGAATCTAACACGTGGTATTTTAATAGTAAATTATTATGCAGGCATTTCTGTTATTTATGACTATTAAAAATGTCAAATCTCATTCAACATTACAAAAACAATGTCAAAATGAAGAGACGTGCTGATAACATGTATTGTGGGGTAAACAGGAAGTCAGCACAGTTTAAATATTAAGATTATTTTAACTTAATTAAAATGGTAAAACAATGAGTATTAAACAAGCTTTGAAGACAGTAGCATTTAATGTAGCCGACAGACACATGATATCGACATGCTTTTATCATATTTTTAAGTGTAATGTGCTGGCTAGAATTTATTATCATAGTCATTAAGTCCAGACATAGTTGGGGCTTTCATTAAACAAATATGCAGTTCGTTTTACAGCATTAGAAGCTAATATATGATGGTTTCTATATAGTGCATTTAAGACTATAGTTAGCAACTCTCGGTCACTTCAGCTACATTAACTGTCCATTAGCTGTCCAATTCAATGCATCACAATTGTTTTGTTAAATGTTAAACAAATAAAAATTGATTCACATTTGGTACTCACACTTTGATTGTTGTCCATCTTCTATGTTGCCAGAAGAAAATGCGGTCACTGGTCCTCTGATTCGGTAGGTGGTGTCGTCACTAAAAACCTAGAGTCCTAGAAATGCGGTCCTAGGACTACAGTCCTGAAAATGCAGGATCATGCTACTCGAGCAGGGGGGTGGGAAAGGGGAGACCATGCTATCCAGTGACAATTGTGAACACCTAAGCCTCTGCCAAGAGAGACACAGCCTCAGCTGGGTGAAAACACTGTGTACTCTGCCTTCAGAGGAACAAGTACAGCAAGATTATTTGCAAATGCAGGTCTTGTGATGCGTTCCTGTGTACTATAGTGGACCATCTTTGTTTCACTGAGTGGGGATGATGTCAAGGACAGCCAAGCTCAATGATGCACACTAGACTCTGACTCTTATTTTTTTTATTCAGGTTTTTTGCACTTTTGTTCATGTTTTGCATGCACTAGTTTATATTTTGCACTTTCATATTTGTTGTAAATAGTTATTTTTGCCTCCTAAAATCCAGAAAGAAGCCGTTTCTAAAAAAGGTCCATCTGAAGTCGAGTTTGAAGCTTGCACAGACACCTGAAGAATCCTGCAACAAACTAGCAGAAGGTTTTGTGGGCAGATGAAACCAAAGGAGAACTTTCTGGCATGAATGCAGGAACAAGGTGGATTCAGGAACAAGGTTTTTCTGGAGTGACCTAGTCAAAGTCCTGACCTTAATCCAATAAAAAAAAATAAAAATCTATGGTATGACTTGAATGTTGCTGTCAGCAAAAACCAACCCATTGCAGGGCACAACTGCACAAACATTCACACACTACAGACAATTTGGAAATGCCAATCAGCCTACAACGCATGTTTTTGGACTGGGGGAGGAAACCAGAGTACCCAGAGGAAACCCCTGAAGCATGGAGACAATACGAATACTCAAATGCAAAGGCAGGAATCGAACCCCCACCCACGTTGGTGTGAGGCAAATGTGCTAACCACTAAGCCACCATACACCCCCCCAACCCCAGGTGATAAAACTATAAAAGAAAAATTCCCCATTTTCCCACATGATGCAGATCAACCTGACCAGATAATCAATTGCATTGTGCTTGAATAGGAAATGTTTTTGAGCATTCAAAACTTTGAATGGGATGTGAGAGATTATGTCCTTGGGGCAGTTCCTGTTATTTGAGCTGTTCCTTGTTTCAGTTCTTTAAGTGCAAACAGTGTGCAGTAGAGGGCAGTAGCACTAGATAGCAACTTTTGTGAACTGCCTGTTCACTGCTCACTGTTGACTGGTGATGATGTTTACACTTTAGTACACAGGTTCAGGCTTTTACTCCAGTGTTGGACAACTCCCATATTGAGCCCATTGTTAATTGGCTAATAAGTGAATAAGATACAGTGCTGTGCAAAAGTCTTAAACACCCTAAATTCTTGCATTATAGATGTCTCCTGCTTTAGTGTGTCAGTTAAAAAAAAAAAAAAAAAAAAAAAGTTTTCTTCCCCCCACTGTTAAACAAAGCGTACTTGTCTTTAAAGAAAGGAGGATATTAAGAGGAGTGGACAAATTTATTTAGCTAGCCCACCAGGCAAAAGCTTCAATGTGCTGCCCAATCTCACTTTTTGGTTGCCTGGAAACCTAATTGACCATGTTTTAAAAAAAAACAAAAAAAAAAAAAACACAGTGTTACGTAACATAATGAAATCAAGCATGGGCATAGTTAAGTTCTTTAATACAGCTTAAGGGAAACAAATGAGTATACTGTCCAGGTTAGGGGATTTCCCTTTAAATCATTATAATGTGCTCAGATGTTGAAAATTTCACTGACGCATTTTGAAGCACTGTATATGAGTATTGTCAATATAAAATACTGAATAAAATTTTCAGCAAGTGCATCACAGGAACTATGTGTCTTGTCCTATTCAGTATTACAAGTTAGCTGACAACATTCTCATAAAAGAACAAGCTCAAAGAGTTCACTAATTCATGAAAGGCTAATAGTGTGCGATTTAACTACAGCATTACATGAAGTGCATTAAGTTTAAATAAACTATACATATCAATAAGAACCTTTGTTTTGATAAAGTCAACAAGGAGGGTTTTTACAGTCTAACATTTTTTAAATTTGTCTTTAACATTTTTTTTAAAAACATTTTTTACTTTGAAACTACGAATGCAAAACAATAAAAAAATTTTTTTTAAAAATTCTATTTCTATTTTATTTCTAAAAAGTTGCCAAGCGCTCCAAAACAACTCTGTCTAATGTATCACAGTGACAATTGCACATACTTGCGCTGTTCGCCCACTCACCAGTAGAGGCTTTGTGTACACAGCAACTGATGTAACTCTGCTTCCTCATCTCCTCTGAGAGCTCTGGGAACAAGCTCCTCCCTCCAGGTGTGTTCACAGACTTTTTTAAACTCCAGCGTTCAGCCAGACCCCCACTCAGATCCACCACTGCCTCACACACCTGTCCTGCCCATAAACGCTCATATGAACCATGCAGCCTTTAGAAAACAGACAGACAAAATATGCATTTTTGTGTACTGGAAAATACACTATATAGCAAAAATGTTTGGGCACACCTGACCATCACACCCATATGTGGGCCTTTCCCAAACTGATGCCACAAAGTTGAAAGCAAACAATTGTAGGATTTCTTTATATGCTGTAGAATTACAATTTCCCTTCACTAGAACTGGGGGGCCCAAACCTGTTCCAGCATGACAATGCTCCTGTGCACAAAGCGAGGTCCATAAATGCATGGCTTGACAAGGTTGAAGAACTCGAGTGGCTTGCACAGAGCCCTGACCTGCCCTTAAATGATCTAAATTTGGTATGGGATGTTCACAAAGCACATATGGGTGTACGGGTCAGTTGTCCACAACATTTGGATATACAGTGTAAATAGACAAGCAATAAGAAAACCACACACTTAAATTCTATATACTCAAGGTAATGTTCAACATTTCTGAATATAACATTAGTCACACTGAGATTTATTTAGAGAAACACTTGTCAGCTCCACAAGCATTTTATCAGAAGGGAAGGTTTTGGATGTGTTTGACTTGTGTATATTTCATTATCATCAATACGGATGAAGGCTATGAGGCTAAACATGGAATAACAATTCATATTTAGCCACACTGAACACCTTTGGGACGAGCTGAAATTATATAAATTTGGTATGGGATGTTCACAAAGCACATATGGGTGTGTGATAGGGTCTCCCCCTCCGCATTGCTCGCTGAGGATAGCGAGTAGCACACTTCCGCATTCATAGGCTCTTTTTCTGTTTATGTTACCATGTGCTTTGTTGTTTTGGTTCACGTCATGTCTCTGCCCCTGTTTGCTCATTGGTTCTTTGGTTTGGTTCATATAATGTCTCCACCCCTGTTTGCCCATGTGTTTCTTTGTTTTGGTTCATGCCCCTGTTTGCTCATTGGTTCATGTCATGTCTCCGCCCCTGTTTGCTCATTGGTTCTTACCTTTCTGTTTCTTCGCCACCATGCGAAGTATTAGACTTGCTACAACACTTGTTTCCTTGTCTATAACTAAGCGGATTATTACAGACTGGATTCTGGTTTCTGGAACTTTGCTATGCCCCTCGGTTTTCGGATTACTGCCTTGCCCTTTTCTGGATTATTACCTTGCCCTTGTTTTGGATTACTGCCTTGCCCTTTTCTGGATTATTACCTTGCCCTTTTGTGGATTATTGTGTGTTTCATTATCTTTGCTTTTTACATTACGTTTTTCTATTAGCCCTGGATATATCTGTTTGCCTGTTCCTATTTTTGTGGTTGTTCCTTTAATTTTGACTATCCCTAATAAAGTGACTTTTTCCCCCTGCGCATGCATCCAGCCCTCCTGTGTAGGTTCTAACAGAATACTTCGCCAAACATGGATGCAGCGGGGAAATTTGGGGCACGCCGCACAGAGTTTTTTGTGGTTCCCCCATTAGATTCTATTTCATTTCCCCAGTGGACATTTAGTTATCCCCCCGAAGCCTACAACGGTTTTTCCGTTTACCCCCAGTATTTTCTTTTGCAGGCCCAGCTTTATTTTCTTAGTTTGGAGGACCCCAAGCCCGACGAGGAATAATGGCTGTGGTTCCTCCTATCCCGTTTATACGGCTCAGCTCGCCGGTGGGCGGAGCTTCACCTCGCCAGTGGATCCACGAAGCTGAATACCGTTTCTGGTTTTGTGGATCTACTGATCCAGGTGTACGGGAGTCCTGAATTCAAGCCTGACCTCAAAATTTTCTTGGGGAGGAACCGCCTGTCTGATCGGCCCAGCCGGCCGTTCATCGAGCACTATGGGAGGGAGCTGGCCGACGTGGCGGCCTGCAGCTCTCAGCCCCCGACTCAGGAGTGCGCGACCGAGGGCTGCATCTGACAGGCTGAATTACTATGCCCCACCTGTAGAAAACAAGGGAGAGAGAACTCCTACTTTTGCTCGCAGGAGTGTTTTAAGGACAGCTGGCGTGTCCACAAATGGCTCCATAAGCGAGCACCCCCAGAGCTCCAGCCGGAGATCGACGGTCTCCTCCGCAGAGCTCCCCCTGGAGATTAACCTGGCGACCTCCAGCCCAGAGCTCCAGCCGGAGACCCAGCAGGAGATCACCCCAGCAGAGCTCCGACCGGGGGTCAACGTGGCGACCTCCGCTCCAGCCCTGTTCCTGCCGGGGATCAACGTGGCGACCTCCGCTCCAGCCCTGTTCCTGCCGGGGGTCCACAAGGAGACCTCCGCTCAAGCCACGTTCCTGCCGGAGGCCCACGAGGAGACCTCCGCCCAAGCCACGTTCCTGCCAGAGGCCCACGAGGAGACCTCCGCCCAAGCCATGTTCCTGCCAGAGGCCCACGAGGAGACCTCCGCCCAAGCCACGTTCCTGCTGGACATCCATGAGGAGACCTCCACCCAAGCCACGTTCCTGCTGGACGTCCACAAGGAGACCTCCACCCAAGCCAAGCTCATGTTGGAGGTCCACGGGATGACCTCCTCCCAAGCCATGTCCATGTCGGAGGTCCACGGGATGACCTCCTCCCCAGCCAAATTCATGCCGGAGGTCCACGGGATGACCCCCTCTCCATGCCCTAGTCCAGGTCCATGTCCAAGTCCCTGTCCAGGTTCCTGCCCTAGTCCATGTCCATGTCCAAGTCCATATCCAAGTTCCTGCCCTAATCCAAGTCCAAGTTCCGGTCAGATTCCAGTACAGGTTCCAGCCCAAGTTCAAGTCCATGCCTAGATTCATGCCCCAGTCCATGTCCAGATTCATGTCCTAGTCCATGCCTCAGTCTATGCCCAGAGTCAAGCTCTGTTTTTTTCCGTAATTTAATTCAAAAAGTGGAACTTTCATATATTCTAGATTCATTACACATAAAGTGAAATATTTCAAGCCTTTTTTGTTTTTTAATCTTGATGATTACAGCTTACAGTTCATGGAAATAAAAAATCCAGTATCTCAAAATATTAGAATAAAGAATTTATAATACAATAATGTCGACCTTCCGAAAAGTATGTTAATTTATGCACTCGATACTCTGTCGGGGCTCCTTTTGCACGAATTACTGCATCAATGCGGCATGGCATGGAGGCAATCAGCCTGTGGCACTGCTGAGGTGTTATGGCAGCAGAAAACCAGAAAATGGGTCAGAAAACCAGTTACTACTAGTTTTGGCACTGTGGGCTGGAAAAGGAAATCAGCAACTCTATAAAGCTTGTCAGCAGATGGAAGCATGAAGTGCTCTAAAATCTCCTGGTAGATGCTGCATTGACTCTCGACTTGAGAAAACTCAGTGGACCAACACCAGATCATCACATGGCACCCCAAATCATCACTGACTGTGGAAACTTCACACTGGACTTCACGAAACTTGGATTCTGTGCCTCTCCACACTTTATCCAGACTCTGGGACCTTGATTTCCAAGTGAAACACAAGATTTACTTTCATATGAAAAGAGGACTATGGACAAGTGAGCAATGGTCCAGTTCTTTTTCTCCTTAGACCAGGTAAGATGCTTCTGACATTGTATCTGGTTCAGGAGTGGCTTGACACTAGGAGTGTGACATTTGTAGCCCATTTCCTGGACACGTCTGTGCATGGTGGCACTTGATGCACTTACTCCAGCCTCAGTCCACTATTTGTGAAGCTCCTCCAAGTTCTTGAATCGGCTTTGCTTGACAATCCTCTCAAGCTGCGGTCATCCCTGTTGCTTGTGCACATTTTCCTACCACACTTTTCCCTTCCAATCAACTCTCCATGAATATGCTTTGATACAGCACTCTGCAAACAGCCAGCCCTTTCAGCAATGGCCTTCTGTGGCTTACCCGCCTTGTGGAGGGTGTCTGAGTGAGTGTCTTCTGGACAACTGTTAAGTCAGCAGTCTTCCCCATGATTGTGGTTGTGTGTACTGAACCAGACTGAGAGATTAAAGGCTCAGGAAACCTTTGCAGGTGTTTTGAGTTAATCATATGATTAGAGTCTTCTCAGGTCGACATTTCTGTATTATAAATTCCTTATTCTAATATTTTGAGATACTGGATTTTTGATTTCCATGAGCTGTAAGCCGTAATCATCAAGATTAAAACAAAAAAGGCTTGAAATATTTTACTTTATGTGTAATGAATCTAGATTATATAAAAGTTCCACTTTTTGGAAAATTACAGAAAAAAAAAGAACTTTTCCACAATATTCTAATTTTTATGCACCTGTATAGCGTAAATAGACAAGAAATTTTTAAAAAACCACACACTTAAACTCTATATACTCAAGGTAATGTCCAACATTTCTGAATATAACATTAGTGACAGTGAGATTTATTTAGAAACACTTGTCAGCTACTCAAGCATTTTACCAGAAGGGAGGGATTTGGATGTGTTTGACTTGTGTGTGTTTCATTATCATGAATATGGATGAAGACTATGAGGCTAAATATGGAATAACAATATTGAGTTTATTCTAATTCATTTTATTAACATCCCCATAGTACTCACTTTGCATATGCTTTCTCCAACAATGCTACCCAGAAAGCCACGGGGCTGTGACAGCGAGAGAAGCAGAGTGTGTTGTTGACGCAGGGCAGTCGATCATCTATCTGAACTTTTGTCCAGTGGCCATTCCTCCAAAATTGGAACCAAAACTGACCAGTGTAACCTCTCTGCCCCCACACACACTGTCCAGGAGGCATCACCTGAAACAATCATAAACACACTCAGTCTCATCTCATTCTTACTGGGTTTTCCAGTCCCTGATTTGGGGACACACAGCAGTGCAAATTTTATTGATTCATTCATTCATTCATTCATCTTCAGTAACCTCTTTATTTGGTTAGGGCTGTGCTGGCTCCGGAGCCTTGTTAAGTTGAGCTAATAAGCTTGTGTACACAGGGGGCCAATAGAGTTTGGCGGTTCAGAGAGGGTGTTGCCAGGAGGGGAGTAAAGTGAGTAAGTTCGTTTGGTGTGGATAGTGCAATTGAAAGGTTCAAAGAAAAACTTCTGTGAATCATCACTTAGAGTTAACAAGCCTAACCCAGGAACACTGGGCAACACTGGGACTGAGCCAGTCAATTGCAGGGTAACAGGTAAACACACACTTACACACTCATTTACACCTTTAGGGCAAGTTAAAGTAACCAACCAACTTACTGAGGTGGAAGGAACCTGGAGAGATCATAGGATACCAGAAAACCCTGAGGAAACCCATGTGGACACAGGGAGAACATGAGGAACTTCACACAGAGAGTAACCCAAGCTCTGAATCGAATGGGGGACCCAGAATATGTGACGCAGCAATGTTACTCCCTGTGCCTCCGTGAAACCCACACATTATTGAACATATTAAAAAAGTAAAAAGTCATTTACTGTTTGTCGTTCAGTCACTCACTCACTTTCAGAAACTGCTTTAGCCTTGTCAGATTCACAGTGGACCCGGAGCCTATCCTGGGAACACTGGGTGTGAGACAGGAATAAAGCCTGGATGGGACACTAGTGATCTGTGATCTGTGTCTTTGTGTTTACCTGATCCAGCAGATAGCGGCTCTTCAGAAGCATGTTACAAGCACACAGCAACCAGCAGTCTCCAAGAATGCCTTGCTTTGGGTAAGCCTCAGTAAAGTCATCAGGGAAAAGGCATGGACTCTTACAGATTTGCTGTGCAAAAATAAAGAGTTCTTTTGTTTGTAGCATCATCATGGCACAGACTCACAACACCTTCTAGAAAGCATACAGTACACTGGGTGTATTAAATAATAGTCCTACATGGTTATGTTATAATCCAAATCCAAAAGACAACAAACAATTAGGTTACAATATCTGTCATCGTCACTGCACTTACTAGTTAGCATTCAATTATACTACAGTATAAAATTCCAGTATCAAATACAGCTGAAACCTATTAATAAATAGGTATCTAAGAGCCAGTTTGATGGAGTAAGAGATAATCCTTGTATTATTATTATTATTATTAGTAGTAGTAGTAGTAGTAGTAGTACTACCACTTAAAGACCATAAAGATGGCGTTGGACCTCAATTCATATGAACAGTTATGCTATGATGGCTAGGACTGCAATTGCCACAAACAGTTTGGCACTCAAGTCTCCATCAGTGACCAGTGGTGAAGTTCAACAAAACAGACTTCATACAAAAACTGTAATGAATATTCATGGTTTCACAACTGCTATTTGACCATGTAGTATTGGTACATTTATAGAAGGGATTTATTTATTTATAATCGCTCTATCCGGTGTCACCCAGATGAGGATGGGCTCCCTTTTGAGTCTGGTTCCTCTCAAGGTTTCTTCCTCATATCGTCTCAGGGAGTTTTCCCTTGCCACCATCGCCTCTGGCTTGCTCATTGGGGATAAATTCATAAATTTAAAATCTATGTCCTGAATTTATATACTTCTGTAAAGCTGCTTTGGGACAATGACCATTGTTAAAAGCGCTATACAAATAAACTGAACTTGAACTTGAACTAGTAGTAGTAGTAGTAGTAGTAGTAGTAGTAGTATATTGATATATGGGAAGCCAAAAACCTCAAAAGCTGGTCCAAACTGAGCACCTCAGAAAAACCGCACAGCGCGGACCAAATACCTGAGCGACCCACTGGGTTGCAAAATAAACTGGGAGAGACTAAATAGGACTGTTGTAGGAAAAGTTGATAGCAGTAGCCTAAGTATTTTACAGTAGAATTTTGAGTAGAATTCAAATGAATTTGTGCTGCACTGCTCACTGGTCTGCACAGCACGGTTAAAACCTGCTTGCACTGCGCTGTCCACTGGGTCACACAGGTATTTAGTCCGTACTGCGCGGTTCTTCTAAGTAGCTCAGTTTGGACCAAATTGGAAGGCAAATTTCTGTAGACTTTTGAATTCATTCTGCTGCTGCCATCATGAGTTACATCATCAGTTAAGATTAGTGAGCCCATTCCAGAAGCAGCTATGCAAGCCCAAGTCATGACACTACCTCCACCATGCTTGACTGATGAGCTTCTATGTTTTGGATCATGAACAGATCCATGATTGGTCTTGCCATCACTTTGGTATAGGTTAATTTTGGTTCCAGAAGTTCTGTAGCTCATCTCTATATTTCTTTGCTAATTCCAAACTGACCTTCTAATGTTTACTGTTCATGAGTCGTTTGCATCTTGTGGTATGGCCTCTATATTTCTGCACTATTTTCTTCTTCAAATGGTGGATTGTGATACCTTCACCCCTGCCCTGTGAAGGTTGTTGGTGCTTTCACCAGGTTTTACAGCTCTCACAATATTTCTGTCAACAACTGCTGTTTCCTTGGCCGACCTGTTCCATGTCTGGTTGTTAGTACACTAGTGGTTTCTTTCTTTTTCAGGACATTTCAAATTGTTGTATTGGCTATGCCCAATGCTTGTGAAATGGCTCTGATAGATTTTCCCTCTTTTCTCAGCTTCGGAATGGCTTCTCCCTTAGACAGCTCTCTGGTCTTCATGTTGGTTTATCCTTTTTAACAACAAATGCAGTCTTCACAGGTGAAACCTAGGGCTCAAACCAAGAGTAGACATTCTATTGATTCTTTAAACAACCAATTTAACAGGGCACACCTGGGCAGCAAGAAACACCTATCAGTCACGTGTTCCAATATTTTTGTAATCACTTGAAACAGTGGGTGAGCTCAAACAAAAGGTGACATGTTCTAAGTTGTTTAACATATCTAGATGTAAATATGAGGAAATGAATGGTGAAATTCTGATCTGTCGTATCTTACAGTCCTCTTTTGATCTCAAACCCAAATGTCTTTAATGTATAGTGAAAACAATTGAATAATAATAATAATACATTTTATTTATAGGCACCTTTCATGGCACTCAAGGACATTTTTCAAGAAATAAAACACATAAAACGTACAATGACAGGAGGCCATCAGTTTGGCCTAAAAAACACAAAGGGTCTCAATGCAGGCTTAAAAACACAACAAACAATAAAAAAGATACATAGACACAGTCACTGAAAAGCCTGTCTGAAAAGGTGCATTTTGAGGTGAGATTTAAAAACAGAAAGAGTTTCACAGTTCAGATATCCTGCGGAAGCAGGTTCCATAATTGAGGGGCTGCATAGCTAAAAGCTCGAGACCTCATAGAGGACAAACGCATGTGGGGGAGAACTAAAGTAAATGAAGAAGATGATCTAAGAGTACGGGTGGGAGTGTACAGTACTGTGCAAAAGTTTTAGGCACCCTATTTTTTTTAGTACAAACTTTGTTATAGATTTTTTCCTACATTATCAAGTCAGTACAAAAAACATTTTAGATTCCCAAACATTAGTTTTCTAGCACAAAATTAAATGTTAAAAATGTTTGTATGTCATTAAAGAAAGCAGCATATTACGTAAGAGACCACTTTTCAGACAAAAAAACACAATGAAGGCTGCTGGGTTTTGCTGCAAAAATAAGAAGCAAGTGCGAAAGGCAAAGTCTCCAGAAGAACTGTGTCTGGTTCTGCAAGATGCTCAATAAAACTTACCAGCTCATTTCCTTATAAAACTGCACAAACTGTACCGGAGACTATTTTTATTTTTTTGTCACACCAAATATTGACTTTGTTTCATTTAATACTGTTTCCTGCTCTTTATGGTATTTTTTAAAAATGTAGAAAAATTTAATTTCATTATTTTGAAGGCATCTTTGCTCTACAGCATTTCTTTGCATGTGCCTAAAACTTTTGCACAGTACTCTATATGGAAAGAAGATCGGACGAATAGGAAGGAGCCAGGTTGTGTAGTGCCTTAAAAGGTAAGAAGTAAAATCTTAAATTCAATGCGCTGTTTAACAGGACATTTGCCAGTGCAAATGTTGAAGGACAGGGGAAATGTGCTCAACCGAAGGAGTTCTAGAGATGATTCGTGCAGCCGAGTTCTGAACTAACCAAAGTTTATGTAAAAGTTTGAGAGGAAGACCATAGAGAAGAGAATTACAGTAATCGATGTGTGAGGTGACTAAGGCATGGACCATTATGGCAGTGCTTCTTGTTGAGAGAGCTGGACAAAGAAGGTTAATGTTACGTATATGGTAGTATGCTATCCGGGTAATATTATTAACGTGAGCTTCAAATGACAGAGTACTGTCGAAGATAACACCCAAGCTCTTAACCTGCATAGTGAAGGATACTGGAGAATTGTCAATAGACATAGAGAAACAATTTGACTTTGCAAGAGTATTTTTTGAACCAACAAGTAGAATTTCAGGTTTGCTGTTATTAAGTTTAAGGAAGTTGTTTGAAAACCAAGTTTTAATTTCAGACAGGCAATTAAAAAGAGAGGGCGGAGGAAGAACACAAGTGGGCTTAGAAGACAGGTAGAGCTGGGTGTCATCAGCGTAACAGTAGAAATGGATGTCAAATCTTGTGAGAATAGTACCAAGCAGAAAGAGATAAATAATAAATAGCAGAGGGCCCAAGACTGATCCCTGCGGGACACCAGTAGTGATTTGGGATGTTTTAGATTGGAACTGCCTTAATTGTACCGATTGAGTGCGACCCAAGAAATAGGAGGTGAACCAAGCCAAGGCAATACCAACAATAGATTGCAATCTATCTAACAGGATATTGTGAGAAATAGTGTTGAATGTCGCAGTTAAATCTAGGAGAATTAATATAGATAGAAGTCCTGAATCGGCCGCTACCCGTAAGTCATTAGAGATTTTAACAAGGGCAGTCTCAGTATTATGATATAAACGAAAGCCAGATTGAAATTGTCCGTATAATTATTATGATAGAGCTGTTCATGAACCTGAGCAGCAACAACCTTTTTCAGAATTTTAGATAGAAACAGCAAGTTTGAAATTGGGCAGAAATCATCAAAGTTATTTGGATCAGCACCCAGCTTCTTGAGTACAGGAGTACAGGAGTTTATTATAGCAGTATTAAGTGTATGTGGAAGAATACCATTGATTATTGAAGAATGAATAATATCAGTGATTAAAGAAGAAAGAACTGGTAGACAGATTTTAACCAAGTGGGTTGGAAGAAGGTTTAATTGACAAGTAGTGGATTTAGCTTTTTGAATCATTTTAGTTACCTCATCTATTGTAGGAAGTTTAAAAGTGGAGAGAGTAGAAGATAGAGGTAGAGGAGAACTGAGACAAGAAGAATAACAGGCTTGGCTCGAAGCAGAATAGTGACTGGTGAATATTTTCTATTTTTGCGTTAAAAAAGGTCAAAGCATCACATAGTGCAGTTGAATGCAAGTGTGAGGGGAGAGGATCAGGGGGCTTTAAAATATTATTCATCACAGAGAAAAGAGTTTGAACATTCCCTTCACTGGACGTGACCAGATTTGAGTAATAGTTGGATTTAGCTATAGAGAGAACAGCTTTGTATTTTTTCATATGCTCGGCATACATACTTTGTTTACTACAAGACCGGTTTTGACATGCAAAGGTTCCAAACAACGACCTTGAGCTTTTAGCTGGCGTACTTCAGGTGTGTACCACAGAGGTGAATTGACAAATGAAACATTCCTGGATTTTAGAGGTGCACAGACATCAAGAAGCGACTGAAGTTCATCATTGTAATGAAATACCAGATCATCAGGTGTGGATAGATTACCCTTGCTAGGGAGGGTAATTGAATTGGCCTTGCTGTTCCAATACTTTCAGAGGAGACTGTATACTTAGTTATTGTTATTGTGTATATTGTATTGATATATATTTAGCCAGTCTATTTATCAGTACAGCACCCATAGAGGTCACTTTAAGGAGCTTTTTCTATTACGCTTTTAAGATTTGAAGAACTTGAGAGTGAATGCCAGGCTTGCTTTAGTCCTGCTTGAAAATATTTTACTTGGTATCCTCCAAAAATATATTATCCCTCCAAACAAGGCATACAGAACACTTGGGGGTTTGGAGGTTGGACAGTCACCCAAGCTCAGGATCGAACTTGGAACCCTGGAGCTGTGAGGCAGATACTCTACATGGTGCACCACCATGCTGCCCATACTGAGATAATTTTACAGATTATTAAAAAGTTGTGTATGCATCTCTACTTCCATATGTTACCTAATGGGGTACTCATATATACTTTGCTGATGGTTTGCTGTAAAGTCTTATGGCAGAATTGGCATTTTATATTTTCTTCTGTTACTACGATGTGCTATCACGGGACACTAAATTGATAACACTATAAAGTTGCATTTTATCCTATTAGCCTGGCCCCCCAGGCTCAAAAATCAAACTATGTCCATAACCAAAGTCTACATTTGTGCCTGCACTCTTTGGATCATTGAGAGGCATCATGATACTACTGCACTGTGGAGTGCAATTTGGTTAGAGAGTGTGGAATTAAAGAAAGAAGTGGACTACAACTCCAATTCCGAAAAAGTTGGGACAGTATGGAAAATGCTAATAAAAACAAAGAGGAGTGATTTCTAAATGTACTTTGACTTGTATTTAAATAAAAAAGTATAAAGACAAGGTATTTGATGTTTTACCTAATCAACTGCATAGTTTTTTGAAGATAAACGTTTATTTTGAAATTGATGCATGCAACATGTTCCGAAAAAGTTGGGACAGGGGCAATTTAGGACTAATAGCAATGTGACAATAAGAAGGTGATGTAAAACAGGTGAGGCAATCGCATAATCATAGTATATAAGGAGCCTCCAAAAAAAGGCTTAGTCCTTCAAGAGCAAGGATGGGTCGAGGCTCACCAATCTGCCGACAGATGCTTCAACGAATAATCCAACACTTTGAGAACAACATTCCCCAAAGACAAATCAGTAGGATTTTGGGCATTTCACCTTCTACAGTGCACAATATAATTAAAAGATTCAAGGAATCCGGTCAAATCTCAGTGTATAAAGGGCGTGGCCAAAAACCACTTCTGAATACGCGTGATCTCTGATCCCTCAGACGTCACTGTCTTAAAAACCGTCATGAGTCTGTAATGGATATCCTGACATGAGCTCAGGAATACTTTGGTAAACCTTTGTCAGTCAACACCATTCACCACTGCATCTACATTACTATGCAAAGCAGAAGCCGTACATCACCACTGTCCAGAAGCCGCCGACTTCTCTGGGCTCGGTCTCATCTGAGATGGACAGTAGCACAGGAGAATCGTGTTTTGTGGTCTGAGTCAACATTTCAAATAGTTTTTGGACAAAACAGCCGTCGTGTTCTCCGGGCCAAAGAGGAAAAGGACCATCCAAGCTGTTATCAACGTCAGGTCCAAAAGTCAGCGTCTGTCATGGTATGGGGGTGTGTCAGTGCCCATGGCATGGGTAACTTGCACATCTGTGAGGGCTCCATTAATGCAGAAAGATATGTACACATTTTGGAGTGACATATGCTGCCATCCAGAGCAGGACAACACCAAACCACATTCTGCCCGAATGGTTGCGTAAGCAGAGAGTGCGGGTGCTAGCATGGCCTGCCTGCAGTCCTGACCTGTCTCTGATTGAGAATGTGTGTCGCATTATGAAGCGCAAAATAAGGCACTGAAGGCCCCGTACAGTTGTGCAGCTGAAGAAATGCATCATGAATGAATGGGGAAAATTTCGCTTGCTAAACTTAACCAGCTGGTGTCTTCAGTGTTTAAACGCTTAATAAGTGTTATTAAAAGAAAAGGTGATGTTACACAGCGGTAAACAGTCGACTGACCCAACTTTTTTGGAGTGTGTTGCAGTAATTAGACTTGAAAGGAGTGTATATTTTCAAAAATAAATTAAATTCACATAGTAAAACATCATAATGTGTTAATAATGTGTTTTCAATATAGTACAGGGTGAACTGAATTTTCAAATGACTTTTTTTTTTTTTTTTTTGCATTTTCCATACTGTCCCAACTTTTTCGGAATTGGGGTTGTAATTTGGTCTGGCAGAGGTCATCACAATCATGAATATCAATAACAGCAGCTTCAGGGAGCAAATATTGATCAGATTGGTCAGATAAGTTTCACCTGAACTTGAATTTATGCTTGGAAGAAAAAACTGGCATACACTCTCTCCTATCAATCACAACCACATTATCCAATCGTTGGCGTTTGTGAGCTCACAAGCACTGATAGTGCTATCCTCCTGGTATGTTACGGTGCCCTGTGACGCAGCACGGGCAGCTGTGAGAAAATATGCAGTTGACTGGCATATGAATCATATGTGTGTTAGCCTTCCTTTGACACATCATAGCTGTTATATGATAAGGGAGATGTGGTTGATGGGTAGGAATTAGCTAGTGACCAAATTGGGGGGATGGGGGGGATGCTGCTATTTATGGATGTTTGAATATTTGGATCTGAAATTAATTGGATTTGAAATTAAGTTCTTAAAAATTCAGCATTAATTAAAAATGTTATTGTTGATGGTCTTGTTGGTGGACTGTCTGAAACGGCACCGTATTTACCTTATAGTCCATTATTTTGGCCGTTTGTACATGTTCAAGAGCAAAGTTGAGCATATCAATTGCACTCATGTAATCCCACAATGTAATGCAATAGGTTAGTTTCCAAATGATGCACATCATATGGTACAGATTACCCATAATACATATTTCTGTTTATAAGTAATAGCGAGTAGGGCACGATTTCGGACACAAGGTCAGATCTTTCAGTGGTGTCGCATCTATAAGATCACCTCAGCTGTGGCTCAGGTGGTAGAGTGGGTTGCCCACTAATCGTACGGTTGGCGATTTGATTCTCAGCCCACATGCCTCCACATGCCAAAGTGTCCTCGGGCAAGACACTGAACCCCAAGTTGCTCAAGATGGCAGGCTAGCGCCATTAGTGTATGTGAATGGGTGTGAATGGGTGAAAGAGAAACAGTGTAAAGCGCTTTATAGAACCGCTAAGGTTAAAAGGTGCTATTTACCTCGGGGCGAAGCCAAATGACTTTGCCAGTAAGCCTGGGAAGGGGCGTGGTGTAGTCCGAGTAGAGGGCGGAGTCATCAGCTTTAAAGTTTGGATCCTCAAATAGCCCATCCTTCTCAGCTGTCATCTCTATGGTAACCAAATCCGTCAGTCACGGATGAACAAAGCATGCAATGTCATTTCATGATTATTTCCACTACAGCTGTATGTGGGTTGTTGTTCTGTATTCATTGTTGAAAACTAGATCCTCAACATTATTGACAATATTTAGAGGAAACAGTAGCCTAAAATGGTCATATAAATCGATTTATTTATTATTCATGTTTTTAACTCTAACGCGGATTCAAATGAATACCCCTTATACCAAAACTATTCCTAGTGTACTATATGGACTAATGACCCAAAGTAAAATTCATAACAAGCCCAAATAGCAAGAACAAATCAGTGTTTTAAAATCGCTTTACCTACCTTGGGCGGAGCTAGCCAGACAGTTCATTTTCTACCTCCCGTTAGTTGACATACTGACGCTTTCTGCATTATAGTCAGTGGAATAAAACCGAGTATCTGTTACATGCAAAATACAGTCTGACTATTCACCTCTCTTTAAATTCAAACTGCGCATATTAAGGACAATTAATTGAGAATGCAGAAATACCAGTCTAAACCATGATGCACACTTCCGGAAGGACGACGCGTTGCATTGCGCTCTGTCATTCATACGGCGACTGAACAAGGGTTGCCAGGTATGTTCATGTATTATAAGAAATCTTTATTGTCATTATACTTGCGACTCTCACACAAGCAGCAACATATCAAAACGAAAAATGTACATTATTTACACTGTGAGCAGCAAAAAAATAAATAAATAACAATAAATATGTAACATGGGGGTTCAAGTCAGAGCCATTGAGAGTGTGTGTTGCGTCAACGGAAGTTCAAAACGCTTGATCGTCACGTGATTCATGTATAACTTCAGTTCCAGGAAGTTCATGGCGAGCAATTTAAATCCATAGAGTTAAGAGAAACAGAAATGCGATTTTTGGTCATTAGTAGCCAATACATGCATTGATTAAAAATTTTATATAACACACCGACATGCGTGTGTTGTGTGTGTATATATATATATATATATATATATATATATATATATATATATATATATATATATATATATACACACACAACACACGCATGTCGGTGTGTTATATAAAATTTATATATATATATATATATATAGAGAGAGAGAGAGAGAGAGAGAGAGATACATCAATGATGTTTAAATAAATAAATAAATAAATAAAATCCACTAATATTTGAGGATTAGTGTGGTCAGTTAGCATTACCTGCCTTGTTAACATACCATGGTTAAAGACCGTGTTGCTGTTGTTTTAAATGAATATTTTTATTATAATATTATTTTTAATAACTTTTATGTTCTTAAACTTGTAAGTTAGTCAAGGGCAATCACTAATGTCATATTTATGACTTTCAGTTAGGATAAGAGACCGTAGACTGACAGGTGACTATATGTATTTTGACTTTTGCTATGCACTTATTTACAGCAATGGATTTATAAATAAATTTCTAATAAACTGAAAAGAATGTCAAGCATTTTGTCTGTGTCCTTTCCTCAATGCTGTCCTTGTATAGTGTCCACCGTGGTTTACTGTGCTGTATGGGGACGCTCCAATCGCTCAGCAAAAGGAGTATGAATGTATGGTTTCCCCACTGACGGAGAGGAGAAAAAAAATGGTTGGCTCTAAATATAACAAAACATTACAACACCAAAAAAAATAAATAAATTGTGAGGTATATGGGATATGTACAGTATGTGGGTAGACAAAAAGGAGTTTTTGGGAAGTAAACTCAAGTCACTCTGCAGGCACATTTTGAGGCAGCCCAGTTTGTCAGGACCACAAAGGCCAAGACTAGGCTGAGACCAGATGCTATTCCCACCATCTTTGTGCATCGTCCTGTGTTCAAAAAGAGGAGGGCCCCTGCACCACAATGCACCCCTGGACCTATAAACATAGAGCATATAGCTGCTGATCACAGCTATAGTGTTACAGGTGACACAGTTATAATATTTACAGGACTCTTGCTAATTGTAGTAATATTTCGTATTTTGAAGTAATATGTTATTTTCAATATTTTAAAATTAAAATTAGCAGTACCATGTCTTCTGCCTATATCTGCCTAAGGCAGCATTAAGAAAAATAAGGAAGGAAAATGCAGCTTTCATGAAGACAAGGAAAATTAGGGGCATGCATGTAAAGAAAGCTTTTTCAAGAGACCAAATTAAGGCATGAGGGAGACTAAGCACAAAAGGGATGAAATGGAGCAATGACACAATTAAGAAGGCAGCCGGTGCAACAGGTTACAAGACCCTGCAGGAATTGCAGATTCCCCTGCCAGGAATCAGAACCCTGCAAAGACAGATACAATGTGTTAAATTTGAGCCTGGTGTGTTGACAGATGTCTTTGATTTCCTAAAGCTGAAGGTAGCTGGATTGACAGACCTTGAAAGGGACTGTGTTGTCCTTGGATGAAATGGCAATCACTCCAAGTGTTGAGTTGCACATGCTCACAGGCAAACTGTATGGTGATGTCACTTTACCAGGTCACACAGGAGTAGCAACACATGCTTGTGTGTTTATGTTGGCTGGAAACACAACACGGTGGAAGCAAGTAGTGGGATATCATTACAGTGGCAAATATACCAATGGAGCGCAGTACAGGCCAATAATTATTGAAATAATACAGAGGGCAGCATCCATAGGGCTACATGTGCTCACCACCGACATGGGTAGCCCTAACCAGGCCATGTGGAAATCCTTTGGCGTCGACCACACCAAAACATCTGTGCCACATCCAGCAACACCAGACAGGCATCACTATTTCATGCCTGATGTCCCACACCTGGTAAAAAAAATCTAAAAAGTGCCCTTGTCCGTGGAGAGGCGTTCAAAATTCCGGATGTTGTCAACAAAGAGAACCTCCCCTCCAACGAGGTTTCAGTGGTCCCTATTAAGGATTTATTGGCCTTCCAAGAAGGGATGGCATTAAAAATAGCTCCCCATCTATCAGCTGCAGCCATCAAGCCAAGTCACTTTGATAAAATGAAGGTTGGTCCTGCGCTCAATGTATTCAGTAAGGCAACAAGTGCAGGGCTGAAATACATTCTCTCAAGGGCTCTGGTTCAAGTGATGTCGAAAAGATCGTATTTACGAGTTGAATGCACATGAACGCCACCACAAAGTCGTATTTACGAGTGGGAAACTCAGGATTTTCTTTGAGCCCCGAGTTTCTGAGTTGGGGGGGCGTGTCAGTAAGAAAAACATGGCGGAATCAATGGATGCAACGTGTGTAGTTGACGCTAAATATGTTGAAATTGAATGTTTGCTCACCTCAGAAGCTAATTTCAGTTATTATGTGTTTGGTGTATGTAGCAAGTTATTGAAATACAAGCAAATTGCTTAACATGTCTTTGTCAGGCTTTTTTATTTACAATAAAACAAGCTCATTTCCTGCACAAAATACAATAGAATTATACAATTACGATATAATATGTCACGATAAAGTTTACAGTGGGTTTATAAATTGATTAAAAACATAAAAAAGCAAAACACACCTGAGGTGCATTCTTTGTTCTTAATTTTCTAGGAGTTAAAAAAAAAAAACTTGCGATATTTATTGTGTAGTTAATTAAGAGAAGGCACACCGCCATCGTGCTCCAAACAAAGTGACCGTACCTGACGTCATACTTACGACCTCCCATCTCATATATACAAACTTCCCAGGAGGACTTGAATGCACCATAAGTGGTTAGCACGTTTGCCTCGCACCTCCAGGGCTGGGGGCTCGATTCCCGCCTCCGCCCTGTGTGCGCGGAGCTTGCATGTTCTCCCCCTGCCTCGGGGGCTTCCCCCAGGTACTCCGGTTTCCTCCCCCAGTCCAAACACATGCGTTATAGGCTGACTGGCATCTCTAAATTGTCTGTAGTGTGTGAGTGTGTGTTCGATTGTGCCCTGTGATGGATTGGCACCCCGTCCAGAGTGTCCCCTGCCTTGTTCCCTGAGTTACCTGGGTTAGGCTCCAGGCTTCCTGCGACCCTGTGTAGGTTAAGTTGTACAGAATATTTATGGATATTTAAAGTATCTCTGCTTGCATATGCATAGTGACAGTCTGTGGAGAAAAGGGGGTTTGATCAGTCCTTTAACACTACTTTGGAGGGGTCTGATGGAGGCCACAGCTTTAGGGGAAAAGCTGTTTTTCATTTTTGTATGTGTGGGATCGAATCACTCTGTACCACTTGCCAGATGGTTGAAGGTCAGAGAGGCAGTGTCAATGGTGTGTTTTCTCTGCTGATGCTGGTAGCCATTTTCTTCAGACAGCTAGCATAGACACTGTATTGTCTTCAAAGCTCATACCAACACCTATTATCAACCTAGTGGTGCTAATGGATTTTTTCCCCTCACAACGTGGATCAGTACGTGGATTCCCCTAGGTGTGAAATGAGTGTGTGAATCTGTTTGCTTGGTGCCCTACAATAAACTTGCAACCTATCCAGGTTGTATTCCCACCTCGAGCCAAGTGTTCCCAGGCTCTGGATGCACCATGACCCTGACAATGATAAAGCAGTTACTGAATTAATTAATTAATTAATTTAGTGAAAGGCAATCTATGTAGAGAGAGAAACAAAACCATGCTCATCATTCATTCTTTCATGACGCACACACATTAACACCCGGAGGCAATTTAGCATAGCCAATCCACCTACTGGCATGTTTAAGGGAATTGGGAGGAAAGTAGAGAACCCGGAGAAAATCCACACAGACACAGGGAGCACATACACAGAAACTCCACACTGACAATGACCCAAGCTCAGGATTGAACTGGGGACCCTGGCGATATGGCAGTGCTCTGCCCTGCACCACTGTCACCCACCATGTTCATCAGAACAAGTTAAATAAGACTTTCATAGGGGACCATGGCTAGATTTGTTGAAATGTTGATTTCAGGGACTATTTTATGCACAGTTTATGCAGTTTAAGTCTCAACAACTTAATATGCAGTTTGTTTGCTCATTTGTAAGGTGTCACCACAATGTTTTGATCGTGCATTCCTTCTGGCCAACCTCACCAGATGTACACATTACCTCCTGGTAATTTTGGGGCTATTTATTAAATCATCAGACCCACAGGTTTAGGAGCTGTGGCGTTCTTCCACTGTATTTATTCTAGTACCACACAACTAAATGCAATCATCAACTGACTAAATATCCTGACTCTTCTAAGCATAAAAGAATAGTATATATAAATGTATTAACAGTGATTGGAATAGCCTACATCATTCTTTTGGCTATTGTCATGTAATAGTGGAAATTCACTTGGTAGGTGGAAACAGGCAACAGATCAAATTTGGAAAAAACAGGAGAAAACAAAAGTCTGCATTTAATGCCATGATTTTTACAGTACAACCGTTTGACGTCAAAGTGTACTTTTATGCCATCTAGAGGGTGAAAAGCTTTAGTACATCAAACTGAGTTGGCCCAAGTACAATGCTGTGCATACCAGAGGTTAATCTCACCATCCTTATTGATTTATGTTTAATCAATCTGGCTTGGAACAAATGCATTGTATATACAGTCATGGGGGAAAAAAGAAAGTACACCCTCCTTTAAATCTATGTTTTTATTTATCACCAACTTCTATAAACAAATGAATAATCTCGGGTGATATAGGTTCATTTCAATATAGGTCATAAAATTCACCATTCTGCAGTGAAAAGGATTGTTTACAAATAGAGAGCCTTCAAGACAGATGCCAATCTTACCAGGAGTGAGAGTCCCAGCAAATTCAACAAGTATAGTTTTCATGGAAGGGTGGTTATGAAAAAGCCCTTTCTCTCCAAAAAGTACAGTATATTGCAGCATTCAAAATTTACAGCTTTTCAAAATTGCATCTGAATTGTATCCGTTACCATGCAGAGCATCATGTTTGATGAAATCTCGCTCTCTCTCTCTCTCTCTCTCTCTCTCTCTCTCTCTCTCTCTCTCACACACACACACACACACACACACACACACAGACAGATTGGAACGGCAATGTGTTTTAGAATTTCAGCTTTTATTTCCTGGTATTTATATACAGATGTGTTAAACGACATAGAATATAGCACATTTTGCATCAGACCATCCAATTCGTAGATGAGCAAAAATATTGGAAATGACAGGTGTTTCTAGTAACCCAGGTGTGTCCTGTTTATACAATGAATAGCTATGAACATCTACTCTTGGTTTTAGCCTTCAGTTTCACCTGTGAAGACTGCATTTGATGTTAAAAAGAATAAGCCAACATGAAGATCAGAAAGCTGTCTATGGGACATATGACATATGAGAAATGAGGGAAAATCAATCAGAGGCATTGCACAAACATTGGGCATAGCCAATACAACAATTTGGAATGTCCTGAAAAAGAAAGAAAACACTGGTGTACTGAGTGCTGTGAAGAAAAACCCAAAAACAACAGTTAGTGACATCACCAACAACCTCCACAGGGCAGGGGTGAAGTTATCACAATCCACCGTTCAAAGAAGACTTCAAGAGCAGAAATATAGAGGCCATACCACAAGATGCAAACCACTCATCAGCAGTAAGAATTAGAAACCCAGATTGGGATTCGCAAACAAATACAGAGATAAGCCACAAAAGTCCTGGAACTAAGATTGACCTCTACCAAAGTGATGGAAATGTGAAAGTGTGGAGAAAGAAAGGATCTGCTCATGATCCAAAACATACAAGCTCATCTGTGAAACATTGTAGATGTAGTGTCATGGCTTGGACTTACATGGCTGCTTCTGGAACAGGCTCACTAATCTTTCTTGATGACGTAACTCATGATGGTGGCAGCAGAATTAATTCAGGCGTTTACAGGAACACTTTGTCTGCCAATTTACAGAGAAATGCATCCAAATCAATCGGGGGGAGCTTCATCATGCAGCAAGACAGTGATCCAAACACACTGCCGACTCAACAAAGGACTTTATTGTGGGGAAAAAAGTGAAAGGTTTTAGACTGGCCAAGTCAATCACCAGACCTTAATCCAACTGAGCAGCATTTCACCTCCTGAAGGGAGAAACCTCCTGAAACAAACAACAACTGAAAGAGGCTGTGATAAAAGCCTGGAAAAACAACACAAATGAAAAAAAACAAAACAACAATTTGGTGATATCATTGAGTCGCAGGCTTGATGCAGTTATTGCAACCAAGTGATATGCAACCAAACATTAAGTCTTGAAGTAAATGAAAGTAAATAACACTTCTGTTCCTATACTTTTGCTTGCCTAAAATTGGGTTTTCTGATACAAAAAGTTCTATGTTATATTTTGTTTAACTCATCTAGATATAAATACCAGGAACTAAAAGCTGAAATCCTAAACTCTCGTCTCATATCAATCTTTTGATCTCAAATTGGGTTGGGTTGTATTTGGTGTATCTCATCAGTAAAGACCTTCACAATACACCCAAAGATTGTGTTCACATTCCTGGCAGTAAATGAATGATATGCAAATAACACAATAATTCTAATTATTATGTATTATCTTCATGCCAAACTACTGACTTCAGTTGGGAAATGTTTTTATAAATCAGTATAACTTACTAATGTAATTCACAGCATTTTTAACCCATGCTGAATCAGGATTGGCACAAATATTTCTTCTTTCACTATGGTAAATCTGCAAAAGAGGGAAGGGGACAATTAACATTACTAACAATGTTATTAACATAACATTTCTACCACTTTAATGTTGTGTTAATAAGTTACCACAAATTAACAACTTGCACTATAGTAAAGGCTTAACCTTTTGATATTTTGTTCAAAAAAATCACAAAAATACTCTGCTCTCATTGATATCAAACAATTGCAAACAAAACCCAGGTTTATATTAAAATATCTTTGTTAAATATGTGTGCAACAATTATTGGCACCCTTTTAGTCAGATAACAGCTCTGAGTCTTCTCCTATAATGCCTGATGAGGTTGGAGAATACATGGCAAGGGATCTGAGACCATTCCTCCATACAGAATCTCTCCAGATCCTTCACATTTCAAGGTCCACGCTGGTGGACTCTCCTCTTCAGTTCACCCCACAGGTTTTCTATGGGTTTCAAGTCAGGGGACTGGGATGGCCATGGCAGGACCTTGATTTTGTGATAGATATTTGATAGAGTCCATGATGCTATGTATCCTAATACAATGTCCAGGTCCTCTGGCAGAAAAACAGCCCCAAAACATTAAAGAACCAACACCATATTTAACCGTGGGCATGAGGTACTTTTCCATATGGCTACCTCTCTGTGTGCACCAAAACCACCTCTGGTGTTTATTGCCAAAAAGCCCTATTTTGGTTTCATCTGACCATAGAACCCGATCCCATTTGATGTTCCAGTAGTGTCTGGCAAACTGAAGATGCTTGAGTTTGTTTTTGGATGAGAGTAGAGGCTTTTTTCTTGAAACCCTTCCAAGCAACTTGTGGTGATCTCCAGCTGTGATCCTTGGATTTTTTGGCCAATCGAACCATCCTCTTCACAGTGCGTTGAGTCAATATACAGTTGCAATCAAAATTATTCAAACCCCATTGCAAATCAGGTTTATTGTCAAAATTTACAGACTTTCAGCTGTTTGCAATGAATAAATCAAACAAAAGCAATTGAAATAGCTCAACACAAAGAATGCTTCAAGTGATTTCCCAAAATTCAACTGAAAATGTAACTTATAATGACTTCTCCAGTCTCAAAATTATTCAACCCCTTCATGGCAAGCATCTTTAGTACTTAGTAGAGACCCTTTTGCTGTTATGACCTGCTGCAAACGAGATGCATAGCCAGACACCAGCTTCTGGCAGCGTTCCTGAGGAATCTTAGTCCGTTCCTCATGAGCAATGGCCTCCAGTTCAGTAATATTCTTGGATTTGCATGCTGCAACCGCCTTCTTCAAATTCCAACATAGATTTTCTATGGGGTTCAAGTCTGATGGCCACTGTAGAATCTTCCAGGACTTCTTCTGCAACCAAGCCTTGGTGGAATTTGAGATATGCTTGGGATCATTGTCCTGTTGGAAGGTCCAATAATGCCCAAGCTTCAGCTTCCTCACAGACAGCATGATGTTTTCTCCTAGGATTTCCTGATACTTCAATAAATCTATCTTGCCTTCCACACGCTGCAGGTTTCCAGTGCCAGAGGTTGAAAAGCAGCCACGGAGCATCACCGAGTCATCAGCATGTTTAACTGTGCACTGTTCTTTTCAGAGTATGCTTCATTCTTCTTCCTCCAGACATACCGCTGATCCATCCTGCTGAAAAGTTCCACAGAACAGAATCCCAAAACTTCTGTGGCTTATTTATATGATTTTGAGTATATTGGAGCAGACTTTTCTTGTGCTTTTGGGCCAGTAGTGGTGTGTATCTTGAAGTTCTGGCATGGAAACCTTCTGCATTTGGTACGCACCTTACTGTGCTCACTGAAACCTCAGTGCCTGTTGCCACCAAGTCAACTATGCTTCCAACAGTGTCTCTAGGAACATTCAGTGCCTTTGCTATCTTTTTGTATCCTGTTCCTTGTTTGTGAAGGGCGATGAGCTCTTCTCTTAACTTTTTAGACCATTCTTTTGACCCAGCCATATTTCATGTGTTCCAGCTCAAGCACACCTGGTGCAACTAATGAAGCCCTTGATTAGTTGCATAAGGTGTGCTTGAGACAACTGTTTTGCATATTTGTGCTGTTGTGAGGGATTCTATTCAGGGGGTTGAATCATTTTGAGACTGGAGAAGTCATTATAAGTTGCATTTTCAGTTGAATTTGGGGAAACCACTTGACCCAGGTGTAGTACAAAATGTAAAATACCAATGGGAATATACTTTAAATATATTTTTCTCATATGAATTCATAGGGGTGCCAATAATTGTTGCACACCTATATTTAACAAAGATAATTTATTGATAAATCTGTGTTTTGTTTGCAATAGTTTGATATCCATGAGAGCAGAGTATTTTTGTGAATTAGGACTGTACTGTAACTGTACATTAGGAGATTCACATTTATTTAATGAAACATACAGTGCCATACTGTATAGAGTTTAGTACAGTAGTGAGTGTATCAAAATTCTGAAATCTGAAGTTGTGTTCTACTTACTAGTTTCTCCAAGGGGGACAAACAACAGCACTAATGTGATAAGTAAGAGAAGCAGAGTTTTTGGTCACTGTGTAAACTAATGAGTCACTTAATGATGTCTAAACCAGTGGAATGAGATTTCGAAGCAAGGATAATATCACTTATTGCTTGTGAAAATAAACCCCTTTCCCAATCGGTCACACTGGTTCTTATACATGGCATTTCGAGAAGCTGCTTTTATATACATTAACCTATTAAAAATCTAGGGGGATGTTTAGATAGAGGATGAAAGTGGGGAATTCCTGAGCTGCATGGGAAGCTGTTATTTCCGTCAAATACAACTGTCTGTCAGGCCATTACAAGCTGTTTTGTTCAAACAGATTTTTCGGTAAACCAAAGGAATTGGAAAATTTCTGATCCTTGATCGGATTATGTATTTTACATTATATACATGAACTGTATATTAGTTATTGAAACTTGAATTTATTGCCTTTACAGTCTAATCATACATAAGATGATTGAAATTAGTAGTATAATAGTATTGAGTAATAAACCCACTTCCCAACTGGTCACCTGGCATTTGGAGATTTTTTTATATTATACATTAACTTGTGAAAAATCCGGGGGTATGTTTAGTTAGAGAAAGACCGGGGGAATTTGTGAGCTGCATGGAAAGCTGTATTTAGGTCAAGCATTTGCTAACATGAACATTCTGTTCCTAAAAGACCATTAACAGCTACTTTGTTCAAATACATTTTTCTATACCAGTAAATGAAAGGAACTGGAAGATGTCTGATCCTTGTAATTTTATATATCTATATATCTACATATGCAATCAAAATAAAAGTCTACACACCCCTGTTAAAATGTCCGGTTTTTGTGATGTAAAAAAAAGAAACTAAGATCAGCAGATCTTTTCCCACCTTTAATGTGAAATTGCAAAGTATATAAATAAAGTGACAAACAATCAGAAACTTTTGTAGCGAAAAAAAAAAGAAAATAAAAACTTACAATAACCTGGTTGCATTAGTGTGCACACCCCTAAACTAATACTTTGTTGAAGCACCTTTTGAATTGATTACACCACTCAGTACTTATTTGTACTTATAGGAGTAGTTTTAATGCACAATACTTTTCACTTTTCACATTGATTATATGACTTTGCATGACTTTATATGACTATGTTTGGTATGGAAAGCCAAATGGCGCATTATTCACGTGCATCATTATGCCATTTTAAGTTTAAAAACAGCGTTTTCTAATTGCCGCCAGGCGTTAAGATAACACCGCTAGGCATTAAATAAACGGCATGTTAAGTTGGCATCACATGCCGACTGGCATTAATGTCACATGGCGCGTGCCACCAGGCGTTAAGTTAGCGTCCCATTAATTTACATAGTGTGATGCTACATCCCCACTGATAGGTGTCAGTATGAAATCCAAGATCGCTGTCTTCACCCAGACAAAAACAAACAAAAAAAACCCATCACCTTAAAAAAATTCCTACATGTGGTGCCTTTTTCCAGACAGAAACACAATATAGACAGGACCAGTAAAAAAAAATGTCTACACAGAACAATAAAGACTTCTGACTGAGGTTAGGGATTGTATCAATGCACAACTTGACCGTTTGCTGGTATCAGAGAATGGAGATGATAGTCTAGTAAACGGGTAGTGTAGAACACATCGCGTTTGCACCTTACTGATAAAGAATACTAAGAATAGGCATGCTGATGTGCCGATATACACAACTCATTTTTTTCTGAGTTGCATTTATATTATGGGCTCATCGGCTCAGTACAGTAAGACACGCTAAGTGCTTTAGAATGTCCACAGAAAACATCAAACGCATGCCTTAAAATACAACCTCATTTCCAGAAAAGTTGGAATTTTTTCTAAAATGCAATAAAAACAAAAAACTGATTTGTTGAGTCTCTTGAAACTTTAATTAACTGACAAAAGTACAAAGAAAAGATATTCAATGTTTTCACTGACCAACTTAATTGTATTTTGTAAATATAAACAAATTTAGAATTTGATGCCTTCAACACACAAAAAATGTTGGGACAGAGGCAAAATAAGACTGAAAAGTTTATAAAATATTCGAGTAGTACCATTTTGGAGGATCAGGTTAATTGGTAACGGGGGAGGGTATCAGGATTGCGCATAAAAGGAGCGCAAAATAAAAGCTCAGTCTTTGCCAGCAAGGATGGGTCGTGGCTCACGACTTTGTGCCAAACTTGAGAGAATTGTCAGTCAGTTCAAAAAGAACATTGCTCAACGCAAGATTGCAAAGAATTTAGGTCTTTCACCATATACAGTGCATAATATTGTGAAAAGTTTCAGGGAATCCGGAGAAATCTCATAGCGTAAAGGGCAAGGCCAGAAACCACTGTTGAATGTGTGTGACCTTTGAGCCCTCAGGTGGCATTGCCTGAGAAATCATCATGCTACTGTGATAAATATATCCCCATGGGCTCGGGAGTACTTCGGAAAACCGTTGTCACTCCGCCGCTGCATTCAGAAATAAAACCCAAAACTCTATTACGCAAGGAGGAAGCCACACATCAACTCTATGCAGAAACGCCGCCGAGTTCTCTGGGCCTGAGCTCATCTCAGATGGACTGAAAGGCAGTGGAAACGTGTGCTGTGGTCAGATGAGTCCACGTTTCAGCTTGTTTTCGGGAAAAACAGACGTCGAGTTCTCCGTGCCAAAGATGAAAAAGACCAACCTGACTGTTATAAGCAAAAGGTGCAAAAGCCAGCATCTGTGATGGTATGGGGGTGCATCAGTGCCCACGGCATGGGTATAGAAGAATGAACGTAAAAAAGTATTTGGCACAAAACCCCTGTGATCATGGACAGGTATCTGGAGTTACACAGTGCCTTGCAAAAGTATTCACCTCCCTTGGCATTTTTCCTATGGTTGCATTATAACCTGTAATTTAAATGGATTTTTACATATGTTTTATATATGTAATGGACATACACAAAATATTCCAAATTGAACTGAAATGAAATGTGAAGTGAAATGAAAAAAATTTATTGTTTTAAAAAATTCTAAAAAATTTCAAACGGAAAAGTGGTGCGTGCATATGTATTCACCCCGTTTGCTATGAAGCCCCTAAATAAGATCTGGTGCAACCAATTACCTTCAGAAGTCACATAATTACTTCAATAAAGTCCACCTCTGTGCAATCTAAGTGTCACATGATCTCAGTATATATACACCTGTTCTGAAAGGCACCTGTTCTTGGTGGAGCACCACCAAGCAAGCAGCACCATGAAGACCAAGGAGCTCTCCAAACTTCGAACATTCCACTGAGCACCATTACATCCATTATTAAAAAATGGAAAGAATATGGCACCACAACGAACCTGCCATTTGCTGCAGAAAGCTCAGAAGCACATTCAGGAGTTTAATTTGTGCAGGGATGACGCACAGAGGCAGGTTTCACCTTTACGTCTGGAATCAAAAACTCCAGCAGCAATAATTAATAGTGGGCAACTAGGAAGATCTGCACTGTACGTACAAGAAAAGATCATTTCAGCTGCGGTATCTTCTGTAATATCTAACAGTTATTTCATCACTGTGGCACACACTACATTAAATGTTGTAGTGAAAATTACCCGCATCTCTCCACCAAAATATGTAGTGAAAAAATTTTGGTGATGTAAACGTGATCTGATCTCCCCGACGTTGACTGGCTCTGGAGACCCTCTGCTGACCCCGTACTTCGAAGCGTGCCAAGAAGCAAGAGATATGAGAGATAGAACGAAGCAAGCGACAATACTCTTGTGTTCTTAGGATTTTAACACTTCCTGGACTAGTCCAGCCCAGAGTGCTTCCTCCAATCAATATTGTCTTTGGGCGGGGTTTTAGCCAGATTCTCCACCTATTATGCTAATCAGCTCCTTGTCCATGTGGATGAGTGGTTCCACACTCTTCAATGATGAGTGGATTATTAAACTTTGTCCTGAAACTTTGCATGTACATATCAGAAAAATCTACACAAATTTCCTTACTCTTATGATTTAGGAAATCACTCAGTGAACACATACATACCAAACAAGACATGTTTGACTATACTTAAAGTACATTACTAATATCTAAAACACAATGATCCTCCTAGGGTTACTACACTAATGCATGCAAAATCGAACAATTAGTGGCAACTTAATGGTGATACACATGAAAAAAAATAGAACAACACATGGTAGGAAATAGGTGATTTCAGTTGTTCAAAGATGTATTAATTCCCACAGTCGTTGCTCCTGATAGGCACTGATTGTGGAATGTGTGAGTCCTTGTGTAGACTTGTGGAATTGTGTAATGTGTAATCTTTGTGACTGAGCGAAATGGTCTCTCCTTTCTTCCAGAATTTATTGGCCTTACTGGTATGAATCTTTGGACTTTTGGTCTTGCCCAAAAGGCATAAATCACTGCATTTGAGAGCAGTTTCTGTGGTCAAGAGGGTTCAGCCCTGGGTCAGGGAGGCCTTTAACGCTTGCCGTGTTGGTTGAGATAAGGCAGATGCACACGCTGGATTTAAGTGGCTCCTTGGTGTCTGGGTGTGGATTCCTTGTTTTATGGCTCCCTGAGTGGAGACATTTTGGTCCAGAGTTTCTTGTGGGTTCTCTGGCTGAGAAGGCCCATTGTTTTATTTCTTCTGGTTATAACTGTGTGAATTATATGATGCTGCTTTTGCTGAGGCATTACAATGTCAGCTAAAATAGTACAGCATGACCTCAGTAGTTCCCCAAATTCCTTTTTACATAAACCTCTTCCTCATTGCAATGACGGAGAAAGTCCAATTCAAGCACGTGTGGGGAATTGGAAAACCCACTGGTCTCGTCAGATGAGGATTTTCCATCACGGGAGGTATAAAGCTGCTGCTCTCAGACAAAGCGACACATACCACCTGGAGAGTAACTCAGACACAATGGCCCAGATGAGTGGTGCAGCTGTCATCCTTCTGCTGTCTCTGACAGTCAGTCTGTTCTGTCAAGACACTGCTGCTTGGGGTAAGATTTTCTCTTTGTTTCTCTGTTATCAGTATGCAACTGGAAAGACAAAACTCTGCACATGTGAACTGTGCTTGGCATGTGGTATCTTTTGTTTCTTTTACTTTATGAATGAATGCCTTAAATTTACTACATTTAGGTGTATTCTGTACTGAGTAAAGGCACTGAGGATGAGCACAAAAAAATTTGAGCTCGAAGTGATTTGCTTTAAGATACTAAAATCATACATGCTAATATAGTTCTTTTATTTCTTATTATTTGTTTAGAATGTTGCAGGCGATATTCCAAAGGACAGCTCCCTGTTTCTTTAATACGGGGATTTTCAATACAGACCATCCATACAATCTGCAACATCAATGCTATCATGTGAGTTTCATATGCTGTATACATACACATGCATTTTATTCTTCTTATATCTCTTTCCTCTTCTGTCATGCACTTCACTGAATAATCATATTAAAATAATTTGTTTTTATCCCCCTTTTAGTTTCCACACCTATAGAGGCAGAAAAATGTGTGCTGATCCATCTCAGCCCTGGGTGATAGACAGCATCCAGAAACTAACGTAAGCATAAACATATTTAAGCAATATGCATATTTACTGAAAGATTTTAGTTGAATAAAAGTAATTGTTTTAGTCATCTGAAATGATTTTCTTTCTTCTTTAGGAAACGAGTGTGGGCTCTGAAGAAGCACAAAAAATAGAAGAGAAGGAAGAGAAGCTGATATTTGATTAAGATTTATTAAGATCAGTACATCAAAGATTCAGTACATTAAATCTATTTTTTTTTTTAATTTGTTTGTGTCTGTTAAACTGATTTCTGTGTTCTGAAAGCATGAAGTCAATGAGGAAGTGCTTTCGTATCAACAGCGATTTTTCCCATTGTTAAAAAAAACATGAAATAGCCTCCTAACGTACACCGATTTATACCTACACATCATTAGTTATTAATTAAATTGTGTGTATTAATTAAATTGTGTGAATGCACTATCAATCTCTTAACATGATCTGTCTGACCTTTACCCATGTAATCAGACATGCCACTAAAACTGCTTCATCTTTTGTCACAGATAAGAGAACATGTGCATTTTATCTTAAAGGGGGGTGGGGGGGGTGATATATATATATATATATATATATATATATATATATATATATATATATATATACACACACACACACACACACACACACACACACACACACACACACACACACACACACACACACATATATATACAGGTGCATCTCAATAAATTAGAATGTTGTGGAAAAGTTCATTTATTTCAGTAATTCAACTCAAATTGTGAAACTCGTGTATTAAATAAATTCAGTGCACACAGACTGAAGTAGTTTAAGTCTTTGGTTCTTTTAATTGTGATGATTTTGGCTCACATTTAACAAAAACCCACCAATTCACTATCTCAACAAATTAGAATATTTCATAAGACCAATAAAAAAAACATTTTTAGTGAATTGTTGGCCTTCTGGAAAGTATGTTCATTTACTGTACATGTACTCAATACTTGGTAGGGGCTCCTTTTGCTTTAATTGCTGCCTCAATTCGGCGTGGCATGGAGGTGATCAGTTTGTGGCACTGCTGAGGTGGTATGGAAGCCCAGGTTTCTTTGACAGTGGCCTTCAGCTCATCTGCATTTTTTGGTCTCTTGTTTCTCATTTTCCTCTTGACAATACCCCATAGATTCTCTATGGAGTTCAGATCTGGTGAGTTTGCTGGCCAGTCAAGCACACCAACACCATGGTCATTTAACCAACTTTTGGTGCTTTTGGCAGTGTGGGCAGGTGCCAAATCCTGCTGGAAAATGAAATCAGCATCTTCAAAAAGCTGGTCAGCAGAAGGAAGCATGAAGTGCTCCAAAATTTCTTGGTAAACGGGTGCAGTGACTTTGGTTTTCAAAAAACACAATGGACCAACACCAGCAGATGACATTGCACCCCAAATCATCACAGACTGTGGAAACTTAACACTGGACTTCAAGCAACTTGGGCTATGAGCTTCTCCACCCTTCCTCCAGACTCTAGGACCTTGGTTTCCAAATGAAATACAAAACTTGCTCTCATCTGAAAAGAGGACTTTGGACCACTGGACAACAGTCCAGTTCTTCTTCTCCTTAGCCTAGGTAAGACGCCTCTGACATTGTCTGTGGTTCAGGAGTGGCTTAACAAGAGGAATACGACAACTGTAGCCAAATTCCTTGACACGTCTGTGTGTGGTGGCTCTTGATGCCTTGACCCCAGCCTCAGTCCATTCCTTGTGAAGTTCACTCAAATTCTTGAATCGATTTTGCTTGACAATCCTCATAAAGCTGCGGTTCTCTCGGTTGGTTGTGCATCTTTTTCTTCCACACTTTTTCCTTCCACTCAACTTTCTGTTAACATGCTTGGATACAGCACTCTGTGAACAGCCAGCTTCTTTGGAAATGAATGTTTGTGGCTTACCCTCCTTGTGAAGGGTGTCAATGATTGTCTTCTGGACAACTGTCAGATCAGCAGTCTTCCCCATGATTGTGTAGCCTAGTGAACCAAACTGAGAGACCATTTTGAAGGTTCAGGAAACCTTTGCAGGTGTTTTGAGTTGATTAGCTGATTGGCATGTCACCATATTCTAATTTGTTGAGATAGTGAATTGGTGGGTTTTTGTTAAATGTGAGCCAAAATCATCACAATTAAAAGAACCAAAGACTTAAACTACTTCAGTCTGTGCACATTGAATTTATTTAATACACGAGTCTCACAATTTGAGTTGAATTACTGAAATAAATGAACTTTTCCACGACATTCTAATTTATTGAGATGCACCTGTATATACACATATATATACATATACATATATATATATATACTGCAAAGACATAAGAGCAGAGGGAGGGCTAGAATGCTGAAAATCTATTACTACAAATGAGTGTTGTAATATCTGAACGTGTCAAACTGATTTCTGAATCAGCCTGGACTTAGGAAATAAGTTTCTCTGTTTCTTTGAGCTGTGAATCCATATCAGTAACCTCTTCAACCAGATGCCATCGGAATGCTACAGGGGGCACGACGCCCCTCTTCAGACACACACACACACACACACACACACAAAGCTTACCTACATGCGCACACGCGCGCACACACACGCGCACACACACAAAGCTTACCTACACGCGCACGCATGCGCACACACGCGCACACACACAATGGAAGAATCTCTTTTGAATGTAACGTGTAATTATATGTAATTATTCGATGTCCAAATAGTGTGATGTTTTCTTATTTGCATATATTGTGTGTTTATGTAAGCTAACTATAATGATTTTAGATAGTTTAATTTAGGATATTATTTTAAATGTCTGTAACCATGTTTCACCTTTTAATATTTTCATAAGTCCATCGAATTTGGTATGTAGTTAATCGTCTCTCGATGCCCCGATCGATTATGCATATCACATTGCAATGGGATACATTATTTCATATTTTTTCTTAATTTCATACGTAATATGGTTTAAACCGGCTCCTCCCAGGACATGCAAATTCAGGTCTGAGACCAGACAAATAGAGTTCATTCCACCAACAAATCCAACTTCCTGATTGGCCAGTAGCCCAGAGAGGCGTGTGCGTTGGTGTTGTCTTTAAAACAACAACACGCATTCAAACACACACTTCTTCAGATTCTCCGTGCCCCGGGGAGAGGGAATCTCTCTCTCTGTCTCTCCCGGACAAAGGATGCAACCGCCTCATGGCCCACGCCTTTTCAAACCACGAACCAGCAAACTCCTACTGGACCACACGCAAACTTTCAAACCGACAACACCTGAGCTGTGCAAGTAATTGATCTATATATGCGTTAAGATTGTACACCTGTTTACAGGAGATTTAAGTTCTTGCTGGTTTTTGAAAAAGGCTAATTGTTTGTGTTTTTGTCTGCCATTCCCTCCTATTTCATTACTTTCTTTCTACACTTTCTCTCTTCTTGTATATAGATGTACATATGTATTGCTTGCTTAGAGTTAGTTGTGTGTATCAATAGTTACCTTTAGTTATTAAAATCTATTATCACCACGCTCGATTGTCTCTGTTTTGGTCACGTGATGAGTGACTTCTACACTGCAAGACCTCGCTACCCGCTTTTGAAACGGAGATCCTTCCTGGCCAGAAGGATAAACTCCCTCTTTAGAGTTCATAATTCTAAACTAGACTACAGCTAATCCTAAAAGCTGATCTAGACCACATACATAGTCATAATTAATTATAATCTGTTGTAGTTAATTATCTATATGTATATGTGCACATACATGAATTCCCTTTCATGGCTGATGTATATTTATAACTGGTCACAACACGCATTGATTAGATATATAGATATATTTCACGCCATTCGAGCTAATTCCTTACATAAATTGGAGAATACATTTAAACATGTTAAACATCTTTTAATTCGTTACATGAATTGTAACTGGTGGAGAATATATTTAAACGTTTCATTTTTACATCTGATTTGCTACATATTCTGGTAGATAATGCGGGCATGCTTTAAAACTCGTCTCCTTTAAAAAGGTGCTTTGAATCAAAGCATGCGCTTTGACGCTTTCAGTGTCAGTGAGAGAACATGTGAGAGACTGAACAAACCAAGCAGAAGTACAAAAGTGAAAGGGCCCAACATAATAGTATAAGAGTAAAAAGGTTTCAGGACTTATCTTTTATTCTTGCTGAACAGTTTAGGCATTAATTTGTTTTCTAATTTGAAGGGGAGTAAATGAAAGGCTGCTGATACATCCTCATTTCAGTTTGTACGCAAGAGATCATCAAGTCCCTCGCCATCCTCCACCAAACCCAACATCATGCGCTCCTTGATCTGCACCATGAGCAGCAGCTGTGCTTCTAAGCCCTCGTGCAGGAGCAGGCTGAGAGCCGGCGGGCACTCCAGAAGCTGCTGCAGCCTAACACATCTCCAGCTGTGTCCCCAGCCGCCATGCCACATGTGATGCTCACAATGATGGCCTCCACCGATGATCCGGAGGCCTTCCTGGAACTCTTTGAGCATGCGGCAGCTGTGTGGGGATGGCTGGAGCTGAAATGGGCTCTGTGATTCCTCCCCTTGCCATTAGGGGAAGCCCAGCTCACCACACAGCAGCTGCCGCCACGGACACAGCTGGAGTATTCCAGCATCAAGAAGGCAGTTCTGCAGCATGTCGGCCAGACACCTGAGGAGCACCACCGACACTTCCAGTCATTGCAGCTCCTCGAGGTCGGCCACTTCTTCACCTGTGGTGGTTGATGGCAGAGAAGTGGGATGCAGCAGGGATCATCGAGCTGATTGTACTCGAGTAGTTCGTCGCTCGACTCCCGACAGAAACAGCAGAGTGGATCCAATACCACTGGTCCATGTTCCTGGATGAAGCTGTGCAGCTGGCAGAGGATTGAGGTTTGGGGGCCCAAAAATCGGCTCCCTGAACCCGGTATCCTCCCCATTGTTCCTCCCCATTGTTCCTCCCCTGCTCCTTCACCTCTGATGTCTCCTAACTCCCTCTCTCTCTACACAGGTAGAACCTTTGTTCCCCTCCAGGACCAATTGCGAGTCTCAGCATGGGATGTGCACAGTGTTGGCTGGGGAGGCAGTGCCGGGCCATCTACATCAGCTCTACATCGGGGGGGACACGGATAGTGGGGTGGGTTTCCCCCTTCCACTCTTGTTGGGGATTCCACCCTCTGGGATTTCCCCTGAGAGCAGTCATACAATGAGACCCTGAGGCATGCCTTTGGGAGTAATCCCAAAGGAGATTGGAGTAATGGGAGTAATCGAGGAGTCCCACAGTGACTGGAGCAGCCCGATGGGTCGGTCCGTTTTTGTGTGGACTTTAGAAAAGTCAATGCGCTGTCTAAATTTGATGCATAACTGATGCCTCACATTGGTGAATTGATGCATAACTGATGCCTCACATTGCTTGATTGGTTAGGGGCAGCTTGCTTATTCAACACTGGATATAACCAAGGGACATTGGCAGATTCCCTTGACTCCAGAATCTCAGGGATAAAAATGCCCTTTTCCACCCCATTTGGGTTACACCAATTTGTCAACCTTCCATTTGGGTTGTTTGGGGCCCCACCAATGTTGCAACGTCTCATGGATAGAATCCTCCTTCCGCACAATGCATATGGCCGCTGCTTATTTAGATGATATAATTTATAGTAATGATTGGCAGCAGCATGTACAACATCCGAAGGCTGTCCTGAGATCCTTGAGATGGGCGGAACTTACAGCAAACCCAAAGAAGTGTGCAACTGGGCAGGTGGATGTATGGTATCTTCCCCAAATTTATAAGACAGTAGCAATTGCGGCTTGCCCGAGACACAAGACCAAAAAGTGGGTGAGGCAGTTCCTGGGGCTGGCTGGCTACTATCAAAGGTTTGTACCTATTTTTTCAGGCATCACCAGCCCACTGACTGACCTAACTAAAAAAGGGGCGCCAGATCTGGTCTGGTTGATAGAGCCATGAGAGTGGGCTTTCTGTCAGGTAATGGTTTTGTGTGGGGCCCTGCTGTTGCATTCACCTGACTTTTCTCTCCCTTTTGTCCTGCAGACTGATGTGTCAGACAGGGGGCTGGGCACTGTGTTGTCCCAAATGGTGGAGGGAGAGGAGCTCCCCATGCTGTACATCAGCCGGAAGCTCTGGGTGAGGGAGACCAAGTACATCACCATCAAGAAGGAGTGTCTGGTCATCAAGTGTGCAGTCCTCCGGTACTACCTACTGGGGCGCCCTTTCATCCTGGCAATCAATGGCAGCACCACATGAAGGATGCCAACATGCAGATCACTCGTTGGTATCTGGCACTTCAACCATTCAAATTTGAGGTGGTTCATAGACCGGGGGCGCAGATGGTGGTGGCAGATTACCTCTCCCGCTAGGGGGTAGTCAGCTGCAGGCCGAGCGGCTCCCCGGCCTGAGTCGGGCAATGAGGGTATGTGGTGGTGGGGGCTTGGTTGAGCGTCAGCTGTGGACAGAGAGGAGGTGGGCCGAACTGGCAGATAATGCATGATGATTCTCACCTGTGTTGTATTAACACCAGTCAACGTATTTGTGCCTGTTTGTGCTTTCAGTGACTCCCATAACAAGTGAGCGAGAGAGAGAGAGACAGAGTACGAGTCCACTTGGCAGAGCTTGCGAGAAATACACACACCCACACACACGTACACACACCAAGAAGCGTGAACTTGATCCTGATGGAGTGAAGGCTGAGAGTATTTGTTTTCTGTTGAATTTTTAAAGTGTGCTGAAAAGTGCGGTCTGAGACGGAGCTCAGCCTGTCTCTCAAGTCTTCCTCCACACCCTCACACCCCGGGGTTCAATAGCCATTTCAAACTCGGGTTATATCATGCGAGAGTGAGTCACCTGGGGCATGTCTATAATATTTATTGCTCTGTTTTAGCTAGTGTGCTATCTGTTTTGACAGACTGGATAACAATATGCACATATTGGATAATAAAATAATAGATAGTGTGGGTATTAAAAATACACCTACTGGAAGTGACTGCAGCGTGCGCTCCTGGGGTTTTCAGTGACACTGACTTTGTGTACCTTTGACACGTGTTTTGTTTTGATTTCTGTCCTGTCTCTGCCCTGCATTGTTATTAGTTGTTTCCTAATGTGTCTCAGCTGTTATGTGTTAACCACCATGATTGCATCTGGTATTTAAACCCCCATGTGTCTTTGTAATATCACTAAGTATTTGCACAGTTTCCTTAGTGTTCTGTCAATACCAAGCCTTTGTTCTTCGTTTTTGTTTCACGGTTGTTGATCTCGTTTCTGTCCTCGTTGTCACGTTTCTTGCCTAGCCCTGTTCATGCTCGCTTGTAGATCACCTGACCCATGCCTGTTTTCGACCACGACATTTGCCTTACATTTCTGGATTTGTCTGCCTGCCTTTCTCTTTAATAAAGTTTTAAACTGCACTTGCATCCGCCCATTTCCATGTTACTTACAGTGAATTTAGCTACCTATAGTTAGTGAGCTAGCTCTAGCAAGTGTCAAAGGTGTGCAGATAGATAGATAGCCTACACAGCAGCATCCTCTGAGATCACAACAGAGCAGCAGAGAGGTTTTAATTTCTACACTAGCTGGTAATCACACTGATGCACACAAAGTTTCTTTTATCCTCATAATGCTCTTGTGAAATGTGTGAAATGTGAAATCTTGACTTTGTCCCAAGCCGCATACTGGCTAACCATATGGCAGCAGCACAGTGCATAATATCATGCAGGTTAAGAGATTCAAGTAATGTTCACATTGAACATTAAAATGGGAAAAGAGACAGGCTGGTTTAAGTATGTCAGAAAATGCTGATCTCCTGGGATTTTCACACACAGCAGTCTCTAGAGTTGACACAGGATCATGCAAAAAAAAAAAAAAAAAAAAAAAAATCAGTGAGCTGTGTCAAAAAAATCAGTTCTGTGGGTGGAAACGCCTTGCTGATAAGAGGTCAGAGAGAATTAGCCAGACTGGTTTGAGCTGACAGCACTGTGATATTATCTAGTACTGTAAATAACCACTCTTTACAACCATGGTAAGCAGAAAAGCATCTCAGAACACACAACATGCTAAACCAGGAGGAATTTGAGACTACAGTGAGCACAGGCCCACCTAAACGATGAAGATTGGGGAAAAATATCACCTGGTTTTGGTGAAACAAAAATCACTGTAAAGCTGCAAAGAAGCTGTAAATTGCTGCTTGCATGGTGCTTCTACAAAGCACTGAAAGAATCTGAATACATATCTAAATGTGAGACTTTAGATTTTTGTGATTTCTAGGAGGGTTGCCAGGTTTGCACAAAATTCCTACCCCAACTTCTACTAAAAAAATGCACAAGATGTTTGTTCAGACATATGAAATAGTAGACTCATCTTTCTTTAACATTGATGCTGTCATGGATTTCTCCTTGGCAGCCCGAAGCGTGACAGTGCTCACTTCCAGGTTTCATTAACATTGACTTTGTTTATGCTGACATGTTTTGTTCTGATTTTTGTTCTGTCACCGCCCCTGTTATGTCATTGGTTCCTCCCTAATGTCTCAGCTGTTTTGTGTTATCCCCTTGATTATGTTGTGTATTTAAACCCCTTGTGTTTCCTTGTTTAAATGCAAAGTATTGAGTATTTCTATGTTTTCCGCCAGACCCATACCGAGCCATTAATCCTCATTTTGTTTCATGGTTTTTGATATTGTTTGCAACCTCGTGTTTTTCATTCTTGTCTAGCCCTGTTTATGTTGTTTGCTGCTCGCCTGTTTTTTGACCGGGCGATTTGGTTTGGTCTGCCTGCCTATCTTTCAATAAAGCTCTTCAACTTCACTTGCATCCGTCTCAATATGCGTTACGTGGCAGATGCGCATCTCTGTTTTGCAGTATCTACAATGTGTGGCCATTATAGGCAAAACCTTGCTCGGAGAAAAAAAGACATCTTTTAAAATTATTGCTCAAGATTTATGGTTCTCTATATTCCTGGGTATCAGAACTGAGTGAGGTATGCACCAGTTGGATAAACTGTTTTTGTGCATCACTTTTTCTTTTTTGGCAGAAACTCTGGGGGTATGGGCTCAGCCCTCTGGGCCCTTATGATGTTTTCCATGATTTCCCAGCAAATGGGAAATATTGCTGATATCTCTAGGGTAGACAGAGGGAGAACACTGCATAAGGAAATCCCTTTATTGGTGAGCCATCATATTTATCTGGTTGCACTATGCAAGGCTTTTGCATACATACAGTACTGTGCAAAGGTTTTAGGCAGGTGTGAAAAAATGCTGTAAAGAATGCTTTCCCAAATAGACATTTAATTAATTAACAAAATGCAAAGTGGGTGAACAGAAGAAATCTACATCAAATCGATATTTGGTGTAACCACCCTTTACCTTGAAAACAGTATCAATTGTTCTAGTACACTTGCACACAGTCAGGGATTTTGTAGGCATATAGTCAGGTGTATGATTAAACAATTATGCCAAACAGGTGCTAATGATCATCAATTCAATATGTAGGTTGAAACACAATCATTATCCGAAACAGAAGTTTCTGTGTAGGAGGAATAAAACTGGGTGAGGAACAGCCAAACTCAAGTTGAGGTTGCTGAAGACAGTTTACTGTCAAAAGTCATACACCATGGCAAGACTGAGCACAGCAACAAGACAGAAGGTACTTATACTGCATCAGCAAGGTCTCTCCCAGGCAGAAATTTCAAGGCAGACAGGGGTTTCCAGATGTGCTGTCCAAGCTCTTTTGAAGAAGCACAAAAAACGGGCACCGTTGAGGACCGTAGATGCAGTGGTCGGCCAAGGAAACTTTCTGCAGCAGATGAAAGACACATCAGGCTTACTTCCCTCTGCAATCGGAAGATGTCCAGCAGCCATCAGCTCCGACCTGGCAGAAACCAGTGGGATCCTGGTACACCCATCTACCGTCCGGAGAAGTCTGGTCAGAAGTGGCCTTGATGGAAGACTTGCAGCCAAAAAGCCATTCCTCCGACGTGGAAACAAGGCCAAGCAACTCAACTAAGCACGAAAACACAGAAAAATGGCAGCAGGTGCTCTGCACTGAGGAGTTAAAATTTGACATATTTGGCTGTAGCTGAAGGCAGCTTGTTTGCTGAAGGGCTGGAGAGTGGTACACGAATGAGTGTCTGCAAGCAACAGTGAAGCATGGTGGAGGTTCCTTGCAAGTTTGGGGCTGCATTTCTGCAAATGGAGTTAGGCATTTGGTCGGAATTAATGGTCTCCTCAATGCTGAGAGGTACAGGCAGATACTCATCCATCATGCAATACCATCAGGGAGGCATCTGATGTTGAGCAGCTAGAATCCTGTATCAGACATGAATGGGACAACATTCCTCTCCCAAAACTCCAGCAACTGGTCTCCTCAGTTCCCAGACATATACGGACTGTTATTAAAAGAAGAGGGGATGCTACACAGTGGTAAACACGGCCCTGTCCCAACTTTTTTGAGACATGTTGCTGCCATCAAATTCAAAATTACCTTATTTTTTCCTTAAAATTGTACATTTCTTCAGTTTAAACATTTGATATATTTTCTATGTTCTATTGTGAATAAAATATGGGTTTATGAGATTTGCAAATCATTGCATTGTTTTTATTTACATTTTACAGTGTCCCAACTTTTTGGAATTGGGGTTGTACAAAGAGTAGTCAAAAGGTCGTCAGGGGTCAAAACACAGGAATAGGAATCATAGTATACAAGGCTCAGAACTAGGTGCTAAGGTTTGCAAGAAATTACAAAGAAGTCATGTGCATTTGCCTTATATACCATTGTGTAGCACTGCTCTTTCTCACGCCTTCTGTGTAAACTCTAGAGACTGTTTTGTGTGAAATTCCCAGGAAATCTGCAGTTTCTGAAATACTTAAACAAACTCTCCTGGTACCAACACCCCTGCCATGATCAAAGTCAAAGAGATCACATTTTTCCCCATTCTGATGTTTGATGTAAACATTAATTGAAGCTCTTGACCTGTATCTGCATGATTTTATGCATTGTGCTGATGGCACTTGATTGGCTGATTGGATAACTGCATAAATGAGCAAGTGTTCTATTATTAAAATGACCGGTGAGTATATGTTTATGAAGTATAAATATTCTAGTTGAATGATTTTGTTATGTAACCAGAATAAAGCAGGATGCAAGTGCAAAGATAAATTCTGTCAGTTTAATAGGAATAGCACAATCCAGAGAATGGTTAAGGCAGGCAATGTTCAAGACACAGGCAAACAGTAATATCACAGGGAATCCAGAGCGTAAATCCAAAAACAGGCACAATTCGGTACACATACAAAATAGACGTAATCCGTAAGGGCAAAGCGATAATCCACAGTCAGAAAAAGTCCAAGCAGAGTTCAAAAGCCAGAGTATCAGTCCGATATATAGAATGCTTAGTATGTGCTAACTTTAGAGTGAACACACAATACCTTGCATTGTAGCTGTGAAACTGAAGTCCTTATATACTGTGTGTTGGAGCGTGAACATAAATTGAAGGCAGGTGTGTGTAATTATAATGAGGGAGACTGTGAGCGTGGGAATGTGTGGGTGTTCTGGGAGGTGTAGTCCATTGCGGTAATGTTAGAGGATCGCTGTGCCTGCTGGGAAGTTGAGTGCGCGGCGGCAAGGAGAGGACTGTGAGGAATTGATTAAATGTGAGAAATGTTTGCCAAAAAAAATATTTTGACCACTTCACATCACTTGACTTCACTACACTACACTTCACTTAACTCCCCAGATTTAATGTACTTCATTTCATAGACTTTGGACACTTTGGAACTATGGCAAAGACTAGTTTTTTTTTTTTTTGGCTAAAAATAAATAAATAAATAAACACTCAAACTTCCCAGAAAAACATTTAATTAGTAATTAGATCCTGTTATATAAACTGACTGAAAAGGATTATATTAAATTTATCATAGCATAAATTTTTTAAAATGTTCCATGCCTACCTATACTTTCTCTCTGTGTAAGCTGCATTCCTTCTACAATGAGAGCAGTGTTGGGGAAGCTACTTTGCAACTGTAGCTTCTCAAGCTACAAGCTACTCATAGTTTGAAGTAGTTAAGCTACAGTCAAGCTACCCTTTTAAAATAAGTAGTTAGCTAAACTACAAGTTACTAACAAAAAGTAACTACATTGAAACTACTTAAATGTGCAACATCTTTAGTATGTCATAATTGTGAATCAGCTTATGAATAACGGTATAATCTTGCATAAAGAAATTTAAAAAATTGTAAATAATTCAGAACAATTGTGAATTTATAATGTGCACATTAGCCCACTTATCAATTTAACATGACAATCACATTCACCGCCATATGCATCGTTAAATTTGTGCTTGATCTCTTGGACGTTGTATTATAATTGAAGTATTAGAAGAATTATTTTAATCTTTGGTTTGCAAAGATTAAATATAATGGTGTAAACTGTATTATTTGAGTCCTTAATGCATCTGAATTTCAATAAATAAGGCCACGGGTAATTGGTTTTCTCATTATCAGAATCAGTCGACATCTCCAGCTCCATCATGGAAAATAAGGATGAGTGTGTCGATCTTGAATAATTGATACTTCCGATAGGCCAATAATAGTACATGCAACAATAAATTATTATTATTATTATTATTATTATTGTTGTTGTTGTTGTTGTTGTTATTATTATTATATTGTTATTATTATTACATCACGTAACAAACTGTGGTTGGTTGCTTTACATGTCCATCAGACGGTCACTTCCTATCCGTGTGAATTACAATAAGGTTCTTAATTCCTGTGAAGCAAGTGGGCACCACAGATATGTAATGAAGCGCAAGAGTTATAATTGGACAAAAAACGTAATGACTAGTCACGCTATATTGCTACTCGCTCGTTACTGGAAAAGCTACACTATTTTTAAAGTAGTGGAGCTACTGTCACACTACTGAAATCGTCGCTACTTTTAATTAACTACTCCCCAACACTGAATGAGAGAGACCTCCAGCTGACTGAACTAACTGAAATGACTACAACTTCTGTAATACTTCAGTCACATATTCACGCTCTGACATCTATGAAACCTGAGTCCTATAATTATGAGATAGTGTGCTCACTGCACAAGTGAACACACCCTCTGCCCCTGGTGCGTAATTCAGGAACACCCACAAATGCTTCTAAAGATGACATGATTGTAGAAAGCATTTTTTTTTAACCCACCACCACCCTCTCTTCAAAACTAATTAGAAATTAGTAATAAATAAATTTAAAGGTTTTATAAAAATGTATTTCATGGACTATTAAAGACTCTCCTAGGAGATTGAGAGAATTAATAGGCTTCCCAGAAAAGAATCACAGCACCAAGACCATTCCTGTAATGTCTATTTATAAAGAACTTTACTGTTCAGGCTTTTTTTGAGCCACAATGCTGATGGTGACCATGGCTAAAAAGTCTGGCACCTGACCAGGGATGCCGCTACAATTATTGGGCCCCTGACAAATTTCTACTCTGGGCCCCAAGCCCCCACCCCCAATTATCTTATTGCAATGTGTAACAACAGTTTTATACACATTATCATTATTAATAAGCATAGTAATTATTGCATATTCTATAAGAGACAATAACGAGCTAATTTAAATTTGAAGAGTTTATTAAATTAACTGAAATTATCCATTTATAACTAAATTAGCTAAAACAGTGACGGGATCTTTGAATCAGTGAGAACCCAATCCATTCTATTCGTGAATGAATCATTCAGACTGGCTTTATCAACAGGATTCTCCAATTCATTGAAATGAACTGACTCAAACAAACAATTCACTCATGAATCGGACATCATCACAACACTTCTCTCATGAACTCACCTGGGATAAATAAAGCGAAGTTATATGATTACAATATAAATTTGATGACAAAAACATTGTGAGGACTGTGAAGAAAAACCCAAAAACAACAGTCAGTGAAATCATCACCTCCACAGGGCAGGGTTGAAGGTATCACAATCCACTGTTCGAAGAAGACTTTGATATATAGAGGCCATACCACAAGATGCAAACCACTCATCAGCAGTAAGAATCGGAAAGCCAGATTGGAATTTGCAAAGTAATACAGAGATGAGCCACAATAAAAACACCCAAAACATACAAGCTCATCTGTGAAACATGGTGGAGGTAGTGTCATGGCCTGGGCTAGCATGGCTGCATCTGGAACAGGCTCACTAATCTTTATTGGTGATCTAACTCATGATGGTGGCAGCAGAATGAATTCAGAAGTTTACAGGAACATTTTGTCTGCCAATTTACAGAGAAATGCATCCAAATTAATCGGGAGGAAATTTATCATGGAGCAAGACAATGATCCAAAACACACTGCCGACTCAACAAAGGACTTTATCTGGGGGGAAAATAGCAGGTTTTAGACTGGCCATACCTTAACCCAGTTGTGCAGCATTTTACCTCCTGAAGAGGAGAATGAAGTTAGAAACCCCCTGAAACAAACAATAACTGAAAGATGCTGTGGTAAAAGCCCGGAAAAGCATCACAAAAGAAGAAACCAACAATTTGATGATGTCAGTGAGTCTCAGGCTTGATGCACTTATTGCAAGCAAGGGATATGTAACCAAACATTAAGTGTAATTTACTTTAATTTACTTCAAGACTGATCTGTTCCTATGCTTTTGCTTGCCTAAAAATGGGGTGTTCTGATACAAAAGGTTTTATGTTGTTTAATACATCTCGATGTAAATACCAGGAAATAAAAGCTGAAATTATAAACTGTCGTCTCATATCCATCTTTCGATCTCGCCCCAAATATCTTTGGTGCATTACACAAACAAATGAATTGGCCTTGCCATTCCAATAGTTTTGGAGGGGACTGTATATACACAAGAGATGATTGGACTAGTTTTATTGTTGTTTTAATGGTGCTTTTCCATCTTAAGAAGCTCAAAGCTCCATTACCATTATGCTTGATTGCATGGAAAAACATATGTTCTTGGAAATATTGTGTTCCAACTTCCAAGGATAAACACAGGATTAAATAATAGAACTTTTTATTTTACATTAATTATAACAAACAATACACCTCAGATTTATTCTCACAGCTTTATACAGGCTAGCTTCAGAATCATAACACAAATTGGTTGCCTAGCTTTCTTCCCCGCCTTGCTCTTTCCTCTTAGTATTTCCTCTTTTGGTACCCCGATTTTGGTCGCGCCATCTCTTGCCATCTACCTGATGCGTGTAAAGAGTCACAACTGTGAAGTGCTGCATTTCAGAATAAACCGGAAACGTCTTAAGTTGACACACAGAGCAGTCATTATAGCATGCTTCTTAATAGCTTACTTGTGCAAAGAGGCCATTTAAATACCAAAATCATACAGGAAAGTATGGGGTTCTGCTGGGCCCCAGTTCAGATGCTGTACTTTGTAGGTTGCTTTCAGGAAGGGCTTCTTTTGTGCAATCCTTCCAAACAGCTTGATGTTGCAGGGGTGGGGTGCAACACGTGACTTTGAAACTTGACCACCCAAAACAGTTAATATACCATGCAATTCTGAAGCTGAGCTCTTTAGACTTACTGGGGGAATCTTTCTATTAAGAGCTATTGGGCCTCATTCATGAAACTTTCGCAAAGTAAATTCAGACTAATTTGCACGAAAAATAGACCTTCCAGATAATTTTCCTCGGGATTCACAAACGCTTCGTAAACCTCAGATTTGATTGTAAAATGTGTTTAGGTTAAATGAATACCAATCGTTGGTAAATAGGGTGCACGTGCATGCTCATTCACAATTAGCATAATCCCCGCCCATGAATTACAACTGACAACCATATAAGGATGTCATCACAGAGGTGAGAATGAGGATTTCAACATGTCGACACAAAAGAGATTAAAGAAGAAAAAAAATTTGGATGCAGAAATAAAAGTTTTATTGGGTGAAGTACATTCAAAACGCAGCATTTTATTTTCAAGTGTACACAGTGGCATATTAGGTTCTAGGAAAAGGAAGACTTGGCAAAAAATGACAAATGCTGTTTCATACAGCAAAAAAAACACAGTTTCATCTGTTATTCGAACAGTCCAGGAAGTTAAAAGGAAATGTTTCGACATGAAGCTTGAGTGTAAAGAAACGCATTAGCTCACTTGGACAAAATCTTGCACAAACTGGAGGAAGTCCGCCATCATCGAGCTTATCCATCAACGGCATAATTGGTGAAACCCCTCGGTCAGGTATAATTCCCAGTGGTGACAGTGATCAGACCCCCTTTCAGGAAAACACTTCAGCACAATCAGACAGTAATTGCTTAATTTTTCTTCCTGATAAAACAATACCTCATTTCAATTGTGTAAAATTTTATTTTAAATAAAGCTCTAACACACATAGGCTACATATCACCATTTTATTAATCAAATATTTTGGGTCCATTTCGAAGTGGTGAAACATTAGTTGTGGTGAAACAGTTTACTTACAACTCCTTTTATCATATAAAAGAGGAAATCCACAAAGTCAGTTCATGTTGAGCTGAATTTATTGGTCTTTGTAAAGATAATCAAACTCCAATTGTATCCTCCCATGACGCCACCAAACCAGCAACTGGGCCCTTTCCGCCCACACCATCCCGCAGTTCTAGCTCTGTACAGAAGACCTTTTTAAGTGAACCAGTGCTGGACAAGCAAGTCCAATTTATTTACCTTTATTTAGATTATTTCTTAGAGGTATCAATGATTTTACCATATTGTTATTTATTAATACATTTCTAAATTACTGTCAGGTCCAGAAAGATTACCAGATGCACATTCAATGCTTAGAATCAACTCCAGACCTATTATCTCCTTAATTTGTTATGAAATAACAAGTAAACAGGCCATGCCTGGCCATGAAACTGCTTATCAGTCAATTGTCCAATTACTTTTCCCTTTGAAAGTGGAGGTACTCCGTAAAAAAAAAAAATGGCTGTAACTCCTAAGCGGTTAATGCGATATTTTTGTTGAACTCCTCGAATTAAAGCTGAAAATCTACACTTAAATCACATACTGACTGCTTCATTTCAAATCCACTGTGGTGGTGTACAGAGGCAAAAATCACAAAAAATTGTGTCACTGTCCAAATACTTATGGACTTGACGTACAACCTACTGGCAGTTGCAGAGGGCCCTCTTGTGGTCTGAAAAGGACAGACAATGCAATTTAAAAGAAAAGATGAGGATGAAGTGTACAAAGAAACTGAGATGAGGACCTGAAAAACACAGAAGAGGAGAAACATGCCCAAAGCATCAATGCAAAACTTAAGTGGTTCTAGGATTAGAGGCGTTTAACATATTTGCTCTAGCAAATATTTTCAAAAGGTGTTCAAGTTACTACAAAATATCCAAATAAATAATTAGGCAATGCATTTTTTGATATAGACAATATATCTCACTTAAAGAAAACAAACAGAATCAATCACATTCACACAATCATTCACATAGCAGAAATTTAGTATAGCTATTCCATCTACCGGCATGGTTTTCAGAGGTGGAAAGAAACCCGCACAGACACTGGGTGAACACGAGAGTCTTGTGTTATATACTATATAACAATGTGATGACATTATTCCATCAATATTCAACAGTCAGAAAATCACAGGAAAAAAAAAATGCACTCATTTTTTTACTAACTTGTTAGCACAGCTTTTAGCACAGTTTCCATTAATACATTAAAATCAGTGGACTTTGGTCAAAGTGTGCCCATCAGTCACGCGATTTATTTCTGGATTGGATTTCCCTTATATCAAGAGCAAATCAGTCCATATCTTTTTGTCTTAACAATGATTTAATTGGGAAATCAATGGGTTTCTGTATTAAAATATAGGAGAGGAACATTTCACATTAATGTCTAGATAATTCATAAAACTGATGGTTAGGGCCAGGATTTGTTGTGAGAAACATGCAAGAGGAAACATTCATGAACTGGCAAACCATTAATCCAGACACCCCCCACTCCCCACCCCTCCACAACACACAAACACACACACACACACATCCAAAGTACTGTATTGTATGCCGTATTTAATCCCATTCCAGCCTGCAGCGAGTGCAGCATATAATTTAAGTAACAAAACCGCTAAATGAGAAGAACATGATTACACATTCATCTTCCGCTTTCTTCCATTTGCTAGACAAGAATGTGTCTGCACACAGCCTCCACTTAATCCCATGAGGCAGGCAGCACAGTTGCTTCTATTTGCGTCTCCCTTAAAAACTTGAGAAAAAGCGAGAGAACAGCAAAGCAAGCCATACAGCCTTATACAACTAAACATTGAAGGGGGAAAGCAGGACCCAGGGGTGAATATGTAGCGTGTCTCTTTCTCCCATGGTGAGGCAGGAAACTCAGGCACAGTTACATTCATTGTTCAGTGACTTTCACAAACTAAAATCCACTGACAGCAATGAATGTTGATTGTAAACCTTGAAGAAAAGGAGAGAATAAAGGATAAAGTATCTCACAAGGCTGACTGAGATCAGGGGATGTTTGGGCAGGTTGCATGGCACAATCAACGGTCAATGGTTTTTATAACATTTACATCAAACTCACCGACAACGTTGAATGTTCCACAAAACCAGCCAGGGGGAACAAGGAGAGCAAGAGCACATACAGACATATAATGAGCAGGAACATCATTGCCAAGATTCCTGAAAAAAAGGGAGAAAGAGAACAAACTACACTCACTGTGAGGAGATTGTGAGTTTGAATCCAAAAGATGCCACAGTCATCCATGTCTGCAAGTCTGAGAAAATGAGCAAAACTGGCCCTGTTCTCTGGGTGGGAAGCATAGTTAACTCACATAAACGGAAGAGCTGCAGTTCAAAAAGATGTAGTGACTTCACTTGCGTCTGTGCAAGCGTTAGTATTTGACCTTCCATATTGTTAGGAATAAATTAGAATAAAATGGGCTAAAAAATCTTTTTTTTCCCTCTCTGTTGAATCTCTATTGAGCTCTTTTCTGTTACACATATTACAAATTCTCCTGTGATTTCTGGAGATTCTGTAGCCTTTAAGACCTCAAACATGAATTTGTTGTATCATCACCTGACATTTTAAATGCTGCATCAGTAAAAGGTGACTCATATTGCCATCTCAGCCATGAGATTTATAACAAACCCCAGTGTTCTCCAAGGTCAAAATAAATCATAATATAATTTGGTAATACAAATAACTGAATATTTAATGGCACTACTCAGAATTACAGTAGTACACTGAAGTTCTTCTCCATTATTGATGCAGCCAAACTAGGTACTTGAATCCCCCTTTCAGAATTTTCATGTATACTGCACTATACATTGCTCTGTGTAAGACATTCTAGGACCAAGCCAGACTTGTATCTGTTAATAAAGAAATCACAAAGTTAATGATAGTGTGGATCTATCCAAGCATAAATTAGACATCAACTTAGCTACCTCCCTGTAAAGCGGGGTTTTTCCTACCATAGAAAGGCTTAGGTGCAGCGCCAAAGTGTTTTTTGGAGCACCTTAAGCCATATGGACATAAAATTAGGCATTTAGGCGACATATCAGAATGAATGTAAAAACAACGGCGCTCACACAAAAAAAAAAAAGAAAAAAAAGAGAGAGGTGGCTTGATCTCAAACAGAAAGGTACGCTGGCAACAGTAATATCCTGCCAATCAACAATCAGTGTTTGGATGAACGTTTGTGTGATTGGTGTGTGACAGATGCTCATCGTTAAGCTAATCAAACGGCTGATTGAATATTTCTCTGTACCTTCAACTCGGGATGGTAGTTACAACCATCGACTCGGATAAACAAGTTGCAAGCCATCGACAAGGTAAGCCTCAACAAAGGGGCAATTAAACACAGGGCTAAAATATGATGTTTATAAATTTATTTCAAAACCACTACAATTAAAAGAATTCTGTCATTTCATGTGAGCTTGGCATTGGACCACTTCTCAAGCAACATAATTAGACTGTAACAAGCTTTCCATTTAACTACATCATAAGTAACATAGGTCCATTTTAGCTAAATGTCTAAACCATTGTCTCATGAATTAAAATTGTTTAACTAGATAGGTAAAGTTCATCACGACAAACTTTGATGTTGGCTTGACAAACTGGTCTGAAAGTTTGAAATAGTTATCAGTGTGAAATCTGTAGCTAATGTGCAGCCAACTTCTAGAGTTGGACAGATAGGGCACCAATCCTTTTACAGTTGCACAGATAGGGAGCCAATCCATTTAGAGTTAGGCAGGTAGCATGCCAATACTTTTAGTGTTGGATGGATAGGGTGCCAATACTTGTAGCGTTAGATAGACAGATAGGGTGCCAATATTTTTGAGTTGAATAGATAGATAGAGAGAGAGCGACAGATGAAGTGAGAGTCTCTGTTACAGGTACAGTGATAGAGTAAGACGGAGAGAAGAGGGGCTTCAGGCCGTGTGCTGGCTTCACAAAGCCGGTCTGAAACTTTAATATAGTTATCAGTTTGAAATCTGAAGGTAATGTGCAGTTTTAAGAAAGAAAGAGAGACAGATAGAGTGTCAGTACTTTTAGAGTTGGATAGATAGGGTGCCAATACTTGTAGCATTCGATAGATAGCTAGGGCGCCAATACTTCTAGATTTGAATAGATAGAGTTGATGAGAGAGAGAGAGATGAAGTGAGAGTCTCTGTTACAGGTACACTGACAGAGTGAGAGAAAGATAAGAGGGACTTCCTTGTGCACGTAGGTGGGTGAGTTGCCTCTGCCAGAATTCAAACGGAAACGCAAATCAATGTATCAATGGAATCAAAAACACAATCAGTGCTGGGGGGTGGGAGTATACTATGGGGTGTGTTTGTATTTGGAAGTGACGCCACTCACAGTCGACCGCATTTTAGACTGCCTTGCGGTCACCGGACTCTCCAACCCCCTGTCCCTAATGGCGCACTTCATGTGGACTTGTGTTCCCGTGGCCTTCAGTTGCGCATGCGCGTGAAGTCTACTAGTCCGTAGTGTGTTCCATTTGTGATTTTAGCGCTCATGAGGGTTCAAACGAGGGCCCCCTTTGCACCCTCGATGCGGTCTCCGTCGAAGCCCGCACTGCCGCAGGCTCACGGCGGTCCGCTACCCAACAGTCCTTGCGACAGACCAATCAGAAAGCAGAGGAGGAGTTTCGAGTGCAGGTTTTAGCCAACATGACAGAGAAGAGGATTTTTAAGTGCAAGTTTTTGTTTTTATAATTAACAGTGATTTACACTGTAATTGAACTGTAGCTCTAGTTTTTATAATATTTCATTATAGTTTGAAGATTAAAAACGTGAAATTATAGTCAATTGAAATGGAGTGGAACTTCAGGCTATGACAGTTGTCAATGGTTGTCTGATAAAAACCATGCTGTTTTTGTATTTATGGTTCATTTCTACTTTCAGAATACCCTTTAGCAAGCCATCTGGCTAGCACCACAGTGAAAACAACAACAAACGACAACATCTTCCTCTTTCCGGCGTCACGACGTCGGGTCTGTCCCAAATGCTGTCTATTAATATCCCCAACACCATTGTGGACTCGTGCCTTAGTGCCCCATAGGTCTGCATTAGCTGACGTCACCAAAGTGTAGACTCGGAGGAGGGCCACAAGGGCGGAGTGTGCCATCTGGGACAGGGGGCAAGATGTCCTCGCTGCAGCCTATAGTGCCATGATATAGTGGATTAGAGCCACTGCGTACAGCATTTTAGTGAGCTAGCGGCCATTTTACACGCATGCGCCGTAGTTGTCTGATGACGTCACTGGCGTTTAAACACGAGTGTGCGCAGACTCAACAGCGCACACAAACTTCTAATTGTTTTGCTGTTGTTATTAAAAGTGTTTTTCCACATTGTCTTTGATATATTTCTCATTGTTTATGTATGGATCAGTATGTCATATTTTATGCATGTCGAACGTCTCTGTTGTTTGGTTAGTTTGTTAATTGACCAATGTTATCACATGGTCATTGTTTACAGGTATATACACAGACACACACACACACACACACACACACACACACACACACAAACAATAAGCCATTACTATGTGTAATACATTCAATCATTTTCGTTAGCTCGTAAATGGGAGCCTGACCCGTTCTGCTCTCCGGGCCAGCCTGGTCAGTCCTGGTGCCCTGCTTCTGGAGTTCTCGTCACTCGGAGGCTGAAATTGCCACAGACAAACACACAAACAGACTTAGCACTTGGGTCTCCATTGGTGGACAGTTCATGATTTCAGCAGAATAGACTTTGTGGTGAGACTGTGGTGAATTTCCTGATTAAACAGTTGCACTTCTGTTTTATCATGTAGCACACAGTTATAGAAGGGAATTACTGTATAGTTACACTACCAAGTGTCACCCAGATGAGGATGGGTTCCCTTTTGAGTCTGGTTCCTCTCAAGGTTTCTTCTTTATGTCGTCTCAGGGAGTTTTTTTCTTGCCACCGTCGCCACTGGCTTGCTCATTGGGGATAAATTTATCAATTTAAAATTTAGATCTGAAATTCATATATTCCTGTAAAGCTGCTTTGTGACGATGTCCATTGTTAAAAGCGCTATACAAATAAAACCGAATTGAACTGAATTGTGAGCTTATAAAAGTAAACTTCGGCATTTACACAACCAGCAATTTCCCCGAGCTTTGGCAGCCTTTTTGCGGTTACTGTAGGTTTAAATTCCTCATATTTCCACAAAATAATTTCTTGCTTTTCAACCAGAAGTATGCTGCCATGTTGAACACTATTGGTTGTCCGGTGCCGACGTCATGCTTTTATGTGCGCACACTAGTGGACTAATCATAGCTTAAGGATCAAAGCCTAAGTTGACAGAGAAAGTTGATAACCAGCGTCCCGTCTCTGAGTATTGAGGAGTCTGATGGCTTGGGGGAAGAAGCTGTTGCACAGTCTGGCCGTGAGGGCCCGAATGCTTCGGTACCTTTTTTCTAGACGGCAGTAGGGTGAACAGTTTGTGTGAGGGGTGTGTGGGATCATCCACAATGCTGGTGGCTTTGAGAATGCAGCGTGTGGTGTAAATGTCTATGATGGTGGGAAGAGAGACCCCCATGATCTTCTCAGCTGTCCTCACAACCCGCTGCAAGGTCTTGCGATCCAATACGGTGCAATTTCCGAACCAGGCAGTGATTCAGCTGCTCAGGAGCAGCAGTTCCCAGGAACAATAGTTCATTTGTAGAATATGGTGAGGATGGGGGCTGGGAGATGGGCTTTCTTCAGCCTTCTCAGAAAGTATAGACGCTGCTGGGAGTTTCTAAGTGATGGAGCTGGTGTTGAGGGACCAGGTGAAGTTCTCCGCCAGGTGAACACCAAGGAATTTGGTGCTCTTGACGATCTCCACAGAGGAGCTGTCGATGTTCAGCAGAGTGTGGTGGCTCTGTGCTCTCCTGAAGTCAGCAAACATCGCTTTTGTTTTGTCCACATTCAGAGACAGGTTGTTGGATATGCACCAGTCAGTTAGCCGCTGCACCTCCTCTCTACGCTGACTCGTCGTTCTTGCTGATGGGACCCACCACGGTCGTGGTCACTTCATGTGATTGGAGCTGTGCATTGCTGCACAGTCATGAGTCAGCAGAGTGAACAGCAGTGGACTGAGCACCCAGCCCTGGGGAGCACCAGTGCTCAGTGTGATGGAGCTGGAGATGCTGTTCCTGATCCGGACTGACCGAGGTCTCCCAGTCAGGAAGTCTAGGATCCAGCTGCAGAGGGAGGTGTTCAAGCCCAGCAGGTTCAGCTTTCCAATCAGGTGATGAGGAATGATTATGTTGAATGCTGAACTGAAGTCGATGAACAGCATTTGAACGTAGGTGTCCTTTTTGTCCAGGTGGGTGAGGGCCAGATGTAGGGTGGTGGAGATGGCATCATTTGTTGAGCGGTTGGGACGATATGCGAATTGCAGGGAGTCCAGTAAGGGGGCAGCAGAGTCTTGATGTGCCTCATGACGAGCCTCTCGAAGCACTTCATGATGATGCGTGTGAGTGCAACGGGACGGTAGTCATTGAGGCAGGACACTGAAGACTTCTTTGGCACGGGGACAATGGTGGTGGCCTTGAAGCATGTTGGAATGACGGCGCTGCTCAGGAAGATGTTGAAGATGTCGGTGAGAACATCCGCCAGCTGGTCTGCACATCCTCTGAGCACTCTTCCAGGAATGTTGTCTGGTTCAGCAGCTTTCCGTGGGTTGATTCTGTGTAGAGTTTTCCTCACATCAGCCGTGGTTAGACACAGCACCTGGTTGTTAGGAGGATGGGTGTTCTTCCTCACCGTCACGTCATTCTGTGCCCCAAATCGAGCGTAGAAGTTGTTCAGCGCATCTGGAAGGGAGGCATCACTGTCACAGGCGGGTGATGTTGTCCTGTAGTTGCTGATGGTCTGAATGCCCTGCCACATGCACTGCGTGTTGCCGATATCCTTGAAGCTCCTATGGATTTTCTGGGCGTGTGCGCACTTTGCCTCTGATGGCCCGGGACAGTTTGGCTCTCGCTGTTCTTAGGGCCACCTTGTCACCTGCCCTGAAGGGGGAGTCTCGAGTCCTCAGCAGTGCATTCACCTCCGCAGTCATCCACGGCTTCTGGTTGGAGCGTGTAGTGATTGTCTTGGAGACAGTGACGTCAAACTCATTTTCAGTTAATTGTTATTTCTTCCTCTTTGCTGTCACTTTATTTTGAGAGTTGTTTAAGTGAGAGAAGATCCTGTACCTTATAAACTTGAAACTTTTTTTGTTTGTATGTACTGTCAATTATAGTTCTTAGAAAGAAAATCAGAATCTAATCTAATCTAATCTAATATACAGTGGGTATAGAAAAGAATCGCCCCCCCCCCCTTAAAATAATCACATTTTGTTGCTTTTCAGCCTGAAATGAAGACGGACACAGTTTTTTGTTTTATTCAGTTGTATTTACTCAGTGCAACTTATAACATCCAAGTGAATAGAACACCAACATTTCAGGAAAAAAATAATAAATAAAATAAATAATTAAATAAAAAACCAGAATCACTGAGTTGGAAAAAGGATCACCCCCTTGCTTTAATTTGCCTTAATTTTTTTAATTACAGCCTTTAGTCTGTTGGGATATGTCAACTTTGCACATCTAGACTTTGCAATATTTGCCCACTCTTCTTTGCAGAACTGCTCAAGTTCAGTTAAATTTGATGGTGACCGTTTGTGGACTGCAGTCTTCAAGTCATTCCACAGATTTTCAATGGGGTTTAAGTCTGGGCTCTGACTAGGCCATGCAAGGGCATTCACCTTTTTCTCCTTCAACCACTGTATGGTCAGTTTTGCTGTGTGCTTTGGATCATTGTCATGTTGGAAGGTAAACCTTCTTCCCATTGAGTTTACAAGTCATTTTCAGGAGGGGGGTGATCCTTTTTCCAACTCAGTGATTCTGTTTTTTTTTGTTTTTTTGTTTTTTTCTAACATGTTGGTGTTATATCTTTCACTTGGATGTTATAAGTTGCACCGAGTAAATACAGCTGGATAAAACAAAAACTGTGTCCGTCTTCATTTCAGGCTGAAAGCAACAAAATGTGATTATTTTAAAGAGGGGTAATATATAATATAATATAATATAATGATATAAATTATAGACTTAAATTAAAGTAAAAACCTAAATATAAAAAAATTAAATGTGGCTATTTTAGCACTTCCGTCAGTGAAACAACTCAATACAGCCTTGTTGTGTCGTGTTGTTGCAATGAGAAACAGCCTGAGGGCGCTGTGGGATACGGTATTGTGATTGACCTGCAAGGGGAGAAGGAGAAGTGGATAATAAATAGATGGAGTGAAACACATTCGCACGTTTCTCTCTCTTTAGGCACGAATCCAAAATGTTCCTAGATCGTCGATGTTACATTTGGTTTCCCAACAAGATCCATCGAAGCGGCAGAACTTGAAGTGAAACTGCAGAATTCGCCTGACTGGATTTTGCCATGGTCAAACAAACCTGTGCCAAACTAACAGACAACACCATATAAGGCGTTTTATATACAAGTGTAATAATAATAATAATAATAATAATAACAGTCACAATATTAATTTGTATTTATAGCGGGAGATTTTATATTAATACACAAATTATGTAATCATAAATTCCTTATATGGTGTTATCTGTTAGTTTGAGCGCGGCAAAATCCAGTCAGGCGAATTTCACTTCAGGTTAATATTAATAATTAATATTTCAACTGATTTTAAAACGTATGGTGATGTGAATGAGGACTTTTTGAAGATTCAGTTTTTTTTTTAAACAGTTGATATACTGTATATGGTGAGGCTCTGCAATACCTGCTAATATGGATAAGCCAGTGAACTTGAGTGTGCTCAATTACGTTATCTGAATGAAACTACCAAATAAAAAGACAGTTTTAGATCTTGTATGAATTTCAGTAATTGCAGGACTAAAATTTGATCACTAAAACGTCTCATGTGCTAGTGCTGCATGCCATTTTTGATTGACTGACATGTTTGATTACTTAGAGTAACCTTCAGATTAAGTTGTTTTAAAAAATAGTTTTTAAGGCAACAAATGAGGAGGAAAAATAAAGGAAATTATTTGAAGCTATGCTGCATAAAATGGTACATTTCTCCAGACTCTTTACTATTGGGCTGTAGCCCACGAGTCGTTCATACTGTATGCTGATTGAACCGATCACAGTGAGTTATTAGAATTCATCTCACATGACATGCTTATGCTGCATGTTCAGCTGAGACAATCACAAAGAACAAATCAAATAAATCTCTCTCATTATGCAAGTAAAGGAAGTTCAGTGTTTGTAATTCCTTATAATCTAAAAACAACCAAGCATTCGTGAAAACGTTGATTTTCACAATATTGGTCTAAAAACATTTAGTAGTTTTTTAGCAGACATTTTATCGTGTCTTACATCAGGCTTAATGACCAAAAATGAAGTAAAACAGTCTTTCTTTTGTCTTTCATCTTGGTCTTAAAATAACCTGAATTCACAAACATTTCAGATTCATTACTCCCACAGGGAGGGGTAAAGGACAAAAAATAAAAAGGAGAGAAAGAAATGAATGGCTCATTGACTTCACATCCTTTACCAGCAGGATCCAACACTGCAACTGCTGGGATTATTTAGCGGATAATGGGAATAAAATTGTACTGTAGTGCCTTTTTTTCCTCTGTGATGTGAATCATTATTTCTGACAGTACTGACCTCCTCACAAGTCACAGGGTTTGTCCTGTAGCAATAAACTCCTGTATTGTTTTTTTAGCATCTGTATCGGAGGCTGTAGCCTGGTTGGGTGACTGTGTATTGGAAAAGTAAGTACACATTTAAGAGAAAAAAATATTTAGCTTCTGGTTCTCCAGTAAAAGGCTGTGTTTCCAGGAGTATGTTTTTTCTTGCTGCCACTTTATAGATGTGCAGGTCTGCAGTTCTATAGCATAATCTGTTTGTGTATCTGGAAAAATTTCAGACCGAGTGAGTCAGAGATCAGCAGGAGTCCACTCCTGAATTGCCGCTAATTCAAAAGTGAAAGTGGGAAAATTTCCTCACTCTCACATCCCTAATGGATGCAATTGCAGTATGCTTTTAATGAAGGGCAGGCAGATAAATCCAAAAACGTAAGGCAGAGGCAGAGTCAAAAACAGGCGTGGGTCAGGCGATGTACAAACAGGGCAAACTAGGCAAAACAAACACGAGAACCAAGAAACGGACAAGAAGTTAAAACAGACACACAGAACAAAAACGGCCAGGTAAAGTCAGGTGGCTAAGCGCTGAACAATACTGTGTGACAAACAAGGAAACACAAGGGCTATAAATACACAGACTAATCAGAGGGTAAATGGGAACAAGTGTGAAAGATTATGGCACATAAGGGAGACAACCAATACAGGGGCGGAGACAGGACAGAAACCAAAACAAAAACACACATGGCAATGTAAACAAAGTCATGTCAACCTGGAAGCATGTGCTGTCACACTACGGGCAGCTTAAGTGCGCTGAGTGTTCGACCAGGGGGAAGGGGAAAATACCTGACACATACAAGTTGCAATCACTACAAAATGGAAAATTAGTCAAATGCAGATTAATAACTTAAGTGTGTATTTCCTAGGTATATTCCCTCTTCATCATTTGTGTACAACTGATGAATCAGCTTAAACTTCAAGGGCGCAAGCTCCTGATCATTAGTCCTATATTTACATGTCGTATGCATTCGACACACCTCAGTTTATCCTCATATACATCTCATTTAAATTAAACGTGCTACATTATGCAGGTGTTGCAACAGTGAACCAATCAAAGGAAAACATAAGGCTACGGTCATTCATGACGTGAGAAAAGTAGTAAATAAAGAGGGGGAAAATAAATTACAATGAAGCCCAGTTAAAATGTTTCTGCTTGAGGCTGCTGAAAACTTAGATGCTCTTTTTAGTTCACTCTTTTTGGAATCTGTTAATATAGTTTCAAATGGTGGAAAGTATGGTCCAACAGGTTTGCCTTTTCTGACCAGACGTGCTGACCAGTTTGATAATACAAATATGGCAAAGATGAAATCGATGAAAAAGGAGACTTTTGTGGTTTGAATGCATACAACTCTGATGAATAAGGACAAAGATTTATATTAAGGCATCCTAGTGGAAGAGTATTCCTTAGTGAAATAAATCATGTGATTGAGGGAAACAGAAATGTATTCAATTAACAAATGAAATAATTGTGTCATAGCCAGAATTGCAGGGTTTTTTGTTTGTTTATTAATAATCTATGCTTTTTTTAATCCGTGTATTATTTGTTCTTTTCACATTCAATTAAGAACCAAACATCAGAAAAAGAAAAAAAAAATGCCTTGTTTGTTTATTATTCATTTACAAATCCAAAACGAAAAAATTAACGTTATTTCGATCTAAAATTTATGTGCAGCTAATAACCGTGATTTCAGGAAGAGTGACTGGTTTAACCCCAGTTACTTTTTCTGCAGTCCTCTTTGAGGGTCACACGTCTGGATCCCTTAAGTAGCATGAAAGTCTCCATGTGTTACAACACCGAAGGAAGGCTGGATGCAGTTGCGGTGCAAAATCCGTCACTTTATTAAGAACACAAACAGAAAGTAAATCAGGACAAAAGCAGGGCTTAGGCAGTTCCAAAACAACAGGCAAAGGTTCAAAAATACCGGCAGTCAGTGTTATCAAGGGCTAGGCAACGTACAAAAGCCAGGAAACGAGCGATAAAGTTCAGAAACACCAAAAAACAGTCTTCATAGGGTTTAGGCAAAAATCCGTAATCCAAAAAATACTTAGCTTTGATCAAAACCAGGTTGTCAGTCCAAGGTAGGTATCGTGGAATAACGTGAGTTAAACGAATACTTCGCGATGAGCGTGACAAACTAAAGAACTTAAATAAAGTGTTAGTGAACAAACTAGTAAATTAAGAACAGGTGTGCAATCAGAAGGTGGGTGACTGTGAGCGTGGGAGTGAAGGAGTGTTCCGGGTATTGTAGTCCATGGCGGCCATATCTGTAGGCCGCTGAGCATGCTGGGATGTGTAGTGCGGTGTGTGTGTGCGCGTGTAGATTGGCGGCGGCGGCCATGTTCGTAGGCCGCAGAGAGTTCTGGGAAGTGGAGTCGCGCTTGTAGCGTGACCTAACACCATGCTCTTCATCAAAAAAGACCGTTATCAAGCACAACACGTGAAGAACTTCTGGGTCATAGCAAACGGAAAAAATAAAATGTTAAAATGAAACTTGACATTTGACGCATTTTCTAATTTCTTTTTTTTTTTTTTAATTTCATTTCTAATTTCATTTCATTAAAATTTAAAGCCAATTCGATTTTGATACTCACTGATATATATTGAGGCTATTTATGTATCAACTAGGGTTGTGTTATATAACAATTTAATCACCTCTACAAGATATAACAGTGCCACGATATGCAGTAACGTTTAAATTGATTATAAAATATTACCAGACCCGCCTACCATTAAACATTTTGCACAGGAGTTTCACAGTATAATATTGGAGTATGCTAGTGAGTATGAGTTATTACTCAAAAATATACCAAAAGATCAGTCATTTTCTCACCAATAAAATCCAGACGAGCCAATTCATAGGAGTCTGGTATAATTTGCACAGGTGTTTTTAAACTCTCTGATATTAACTGACACCTCTTGACAGCACTTGCAAGTAGAGCTGCAAAAATTAATCAATAAAATCGATTTAAACAGCGAAAGTCTATACATTTTGATTTGCAATGGGGGTGGAATAATTTTGATTGCAACTGAATGTGTACATGTATGTGTGTGTGTGTGTATGTGTATATATATATATATATATATATATATATATATATATATATATATATATATATATATATATACACAGTATCTCACAAAAGTGAGTACATGCCTCACATTTTTGTAAATATTTTATTATATCTTTTCATGGGACAACACTGAAGAAATGACACTTTGCTACAATGTAAAGTAGTGAGTGTACAGCTTGTATAACAGTGTAAATTTGCTGTCCCCTCAAAATAACTCAACACACAGCCATTAATGTCTAAACCGCTGGCAACAAAAGTGAGTACACCCCTAAGTGAAACTGTCCAAATTGGGCCCAATTAGCCATTTTCCCTCCCCGGTGTCATGTGACTCGTTAGTGTTACAAGGGCTCAGGTGTGAATGGGGAGCAGGTGTGTTAAGTTTGGTGTTATCACTCTCAAACTCTCTCATACTGGTCTCTGGAAGTTCAACATGGCACCTCATGGCAAAGAACTCTCTGAGGATCTGAAAAAAAGAATTGTTGCTCTACATAAAGATGGCCTAGGCTATAAGAAGATTGCCAACACCCTGAAACTGAGCTGCAGCACGGTGGCCAAGACCATACAGCGGTTTAACAGGACAGGTTCCACTCAGAACAGGCCTCGCCATGGTCGACCAAAGAAGTTGAGTGCACGTGCTCAGCATCATATCCAGAGGTTGGCTTTGCAGAATAGACGTATGAGTGCTGCCAGCATTGCTGCAGAGGTTGAAGGGGTGGGGGGTCAGCCTGTCAGTGCTCAGACCATACGCCGCACACTGCATCAAATTGGTCTGAATGGCTGTCGTCCAGAAGGAAGCCTCTTCTAAAGATGATGCACAAGAAAGCGCGCAAACAGTTTGCTGAAGACAAGCAGACTATGGACATGGATTACTGGAACCATGTCCTGTGGTCTGATGAGACCAAGATAAACTTATTTGGTTCAGATGGTGTCAAGCGTGTGTGGTGGCAACCAGGTGAGGAGTACAAAGACAAGTGTGTCTTGCCTACAGTCAAGCATGGTGGTGGAGTGTCATGGTCTGGGGCTGCACGAGTGCTGCCGGCACTGGGGAGTGTACTGTGACGTACTGTGACATACTGAAGCAGAGCATGATCCCTTCCCTTCGGAAACTGGGCCGCAGGGCAGTATTCCAACATGACCCCAAACACACCTCCAAGACGACCACTGCCTTGGTAAAGAAGCTGAGGGTAAAGGTGATGGACTGGCCAAGCATGTCTCCAGACCTAAACCCTATTGAGCATCTGTGGGGCATCCTCAACCGGAAGGTGGAGGAGCGCAAGGTCTCTAACATCCACCAGCTCTGTGATGTCATGGAGGAGTGGAAGAGGACTCCAGTGGCAACCTGTGAAGCTCTGGTGAACTCCATGCCCAACAGGGTTAAGGCAGTGCAAGGAGAAAGTTGAGTACTTATTTTTTTTCTTCTGCTTAATTTTTTCTTAGTATTATTGTTGAGTAATTATTAAGAAGTTATGTTCTGTATTATGCTTATACTTGGGTAAGAAAAAAAATAAGGGGATTTTGAGATTTTTGTGTTTAAGTTAAATGGGGGATTATGATTTATGTATGCTTTTGTTTAAGACGTTTGAATAATTTTGAATTGTGTGTATTGTTTTGAGGATGAACTTTGTTTAATAAAAAAAAAATAATAATAAAAAAAACAAAACAAAACAAAAAAAAAAAGGCAGTGCTGGAAAATAATGGTGGCCACACAAAATATTGACACTTTGGGCCCAATTTGGGGGGCCCATTTTCATTTAGGGATGTACTCACTTTTGTTGCCAGCGGTTTAGACATTAATGGCTGTGTGTTGAGTTATTTTGAGGGGACAGTAAATTTACACTGTTATACAAGCTGTACACTCACTACTTTACATTGTAGCAAAGTGTAATACATATATATATATATATATATATATATATATATATATATATATATATATATATATATATATATATAGAGAGAGAGAGAGAGAGAGAGAGAGAGAGAGAGAGAGAGAGAGAGAGAGAGAGAGATACACACACACACACACACAGACAGACAGATACACACATACATATACACACATACATATACACACACACGGGTTAAATTGGGATTTGTTATGTGGGGGGGGCTCTGCGGTTTCAGGCTTTCGAGGGGAGCACGTGTGTATTCAAAGCCTACAAAATCTTATCAATTGACAAACTGTACAATATAACAAGTTGAGAGAGCCCACTGCTATGAACACTAAAATGCTGATCAAAATCATCCTAGATACTGGCTAGAATGCTAACCCTAGAATTAGCTCGTCTATTCAGACAGACATAAGAAAGGTTGGCATTTGTCCATCAAAAAAAATTATTAAATCGTTTGAATACACCGTAAAGGGGCGGACTGGGACTAAAAATTGGTCCTGGACTTTCTAGCACAGAGCGGCCCATGGTACCCGATATTTATTTATTTATTTATTATATACGCCCATTGGATAAAGTATACAATAGTGTTGATCTTAAAAGGAGGAGAAATGAGCGTCTGGCTCAAGGCTGTGCCAGTAGATGGACATGGTATTTTAAAACCGGACTGTCCGACCTAAAATCGGACAGATGGCCACCCTATTATCATTTTTATTTTAAACAGTTGGCAAATATTGCTGTATTCAGCCTTGTCATGTTCAGCTACTTACATCTTACCTCACATTATTCAAGCGTTAAAAAGTGTCACACTGAGTTACTGCTTGGGCTCGACTTCTGTGAACAGTAAACCCCGCCTTCTTTGATTTGACTGGCCATCTCAAACATTTTGACATTGACGAGCGCTGTTAGACTGCTGAAGTAAGCCAGAGCCCGCTAAATAGATTAATCATTTTGAGTCATGCGGGCATTCGCCTGGGCCAACAGAATACATCATTCGTTCTTTATATTTTTACATAGCAACGGGCCGGGTCACATTGTCCAGCAGCCCACCAGAAAATCCAGAAAAACGCATTTGAAAAAAGTTATAAATTGATTTGCAGGTGTCTTTTACACAGGTAATGAGCTGAGATTAGGAGCACTCTCTTAAAGGGAGTGCTTCTAATCTCAGTTTGTTACCTGTATAAAAGACACCTGTCCACAGAGGCAATCAATCAATCAGATTCCAAACTCTCCACCATGGCCAAGCCCAAAGAGCTGTCCAAGGATGTCAGGTACAAGATTGTAGACCTACACAAGGCTGGAATGGGCTACAAGACCATCGCCACGCAGCTTGGTGAGAAGGTGACAACAGTTGGTGCGATTATTCGCAAATGGAAGAAACACAAAATAACTGTCAGTCTCCCTCGGTCTGGGGCTCCATGCAAGATCTCACCTCGTGGAGTTTCAATGATCATGAGAACGGTGAGGAATCAGCCCAGAACTACACGGGAGGATCTTGTTAATGATCTCAAGGCAGCTGGGACCATAGTCACCAAGAAAACAATTGGTAACACACTACGCCGTGAAGGACTGAAATCCTGCAGTGCCCGCAAGGTCCCCCTGCTCAAGAAAGCACATGTACAGGCCCGTCTGAAGTTTGTCTGAATAATTCAGAGGAGAACTGGGTGAAAGTGTTGTGGTCAGATGAGACCAAAATCGAGCTCTTTGGCATCAATTCAACTCGCCATGTTTGGAGGAGGAGGAATGCTGCCTATGACCCCAAGAACACCATCCCCACCGTCAAACATGGAGGTGGGAACATTATTCTTTGGGGGTGTTTTTCTGCTAAGGGGACAGGACAACTGCACCGCATCAAAGGGACGATGGACAGGGCCATGTACCATCAAATCTTGGGGGAAATCCTTCCCTCAGCCAGGGCATTGAAAATGGGTTGTGGATGTGTATTCCAGCATGACAATGACCCAAAACACACAGCCAAGGCAACAAAGGAGTGGCTCAAGAAGAAGCACATTAAGGTCCTGGAGTGGCCTAGCCAGTCTCCAGACCTTAATCCCATAGAAAATCTGTGGAGGGAGCCATCTTTCACTTGGATGTTATAAGTTGCACTGAGTAAATAAAGCTGGATAAAACAAAAACTGTGTCCGTCTTCATTTCAGGCTACAAAGTAACAAAATGTGATTATTTTAAAGAGGGGTGATTCTTTTCTATACCCACTGTATAAAAATATAGATAAACTGTATTATTTGCATAAGTCGGTTAGCCACAAAGTTAAAGGCAGGCAGTGACGACACAGCTTAACCACACACTGCCACAAGCTCCAGATGGAGTTAAAAGAGTTTATGCAGATGGGTTCATTAATGCTGCCATGCTGCTCTCTCCACTGTAATGATGCACCCTGCATGGCACACGAATCATGACATCAACAATTTCCTGTCGCAAAAGTGAAATCTCTATCCACGCCACAGTTTCACTTGATTTGTCACTTCTTTTTCCTCAACACTGTTAGAATGCTGATGTTTGTTAGAGAATGTTATGACTGTAGTGGAGAAAAAGGCCACAAAATCCACCTGGTCAAGTTCAGTGAGGGAAGAAGCACCACAGCTAAATGCAGGCTCCGTTTGAAACTAACATGCAATTACCTCTCACATCCCAGTGTAATCTCAGGGAGTGGGCCAATACGTGGCAGTGGAAGTCATTTTGACTCAAATCCAGAAAGACAAACAAGAGGAAAACACAGGTGAAGGGGAGAACCCCTGATGGGAGTGCTTAATAAAACATTACAAGAAATGCAAAAAGAATGAGCAAATTTTGGGGGGGGGGGGATAAAAACCCTCATTGACTGGGGTTCAAAGGCAGAGCAGTCTATGTAAAAACATCACATACCCAGCTGCCAAAATCTGGTTACAAAGGCATGATGTCATTCAAAATGTTAGACTAGTCTAACTTTATGGGGTTTGTGATTGTGCATTATAACTACGAAGGTCATGCTTAGACCACTGTGTGTAACCTAGACCCCTATATTTTGGGTCGTGTGGTTTGTAAGTGAACGTTTTTAAAAAGGCATCTCACAAAGGACCTCATACAGACATATTATATCTGAATGAAATCCTGCCTTTAAGCATGGCACCAATATAATGGCACTACATATGGCATGTACAAAAACCCAGGTTATTTACTCAAGCTTTCTATAGTGTTTTTGTTAAAAAAAATAATAATAATAATTAGACACAATAAATCAAGATCATAGATGAAATATCATTTATTTCAAAATGTGTCCTTAATGATCAAATCAAAGATGGGGTCAACATTCAGTATTTGAAGGTTTAGTCACACAACATCTGAAATATCTAGTCTAAGAAAGTCAAGACTTTGTGGCATAATCTTGAAAAGTTTCATCATTCACCCAGGCCCTCAGATATGTGGTGAAACATGTTCAAGATTACACCACAGTGTTCTAGATTTCTACTGCTAAACATTAGAGAATTTAGTATTTAGGACTTAGTGACAACCTCTGTTGTTTCCATAAGAATAAATGTAGAAATGTATACAGTACTGTGCAAAAGTTTTAGGCACCCTATATTTTTTTTAGTACAAACTTTGTTATAGATTTTTTATTTGATGACGTCTACATTATCAAGTCGGTACGAAAAACATTTTAGATTCCCAAACATTAGTTTTCTAGCACAAAATTAAATGTTACAGAAAAATGTTTGTATGTCATTAAAGAAAGCAGTATATTACGTAAGAGACACTTTTCAGACAGTAAACACAATGAAGGCTGCTGGGTTTTGCTGCAGAAATAAGAAGCGAGTGTGAAAGTCAAAGTGTCCAGAAGAACTGTGTCTGGTTCTGCAAGATGCTCAATAAAACTTACCAGCTCATTTCCTTATAAATCTGCACACATTGTACCAGAGACTACTATTTTTATTTTTTTGTCACACCAAATATTGACTTTGTTTCATTTACTACTGTTTACTGCTCTTTACTGTATTTTTATTTTTTTTTTTTCCATGTGGAAACATTTAATTTCATTATTTTGAAGGCATCTTTGCTCTACAGCATTTCTTTGCATGTGCCTAAAACTTTTGCACAGTACTGTATATATATATATAAATGCAGCAAGTGCTGTAGGCAGTGGTAGCTGCAGTGGGTAAGGCGTTGGACTACTGATCAGAAGGTCGTGAGTTCAAACCCCAGCACTGACAAGCTGTCACTGTGGGCCCTTGAGCAAGGCCCTTAACCCTCAACTGCTCAGTTGTATAAATGACATAAATGTGCATCGCTCTGGATAAGGGCATCTGCCGAATGCCATAAATGTAAGTGCTGAAAAATAAACCAAATTTAATAATGTAACACTGGTACATTGCAGTTCACCAGGAAGACTTGTGAACTGCAATTTTTATTATTTTTTTTGCTCAAAAGATCATTGACACAGTGAAGAATATTTGTTGATAAGATCTTTACCAAGGCAACAAACTGTATAACACAGTCTAGTACAGTAGGATGACTGTAAAAAAAAAAAAAAAAAAAAAAAAAGTCATTGGGACTGGAAGCAATTTATACCATAGACCTTCATTTCAAAACCATAAGTGCACAATATATTACATAAAATAATGGTTTATACACCTTTTATAACATAATATTATACCCCATATATGGAGCCAATTTGGACAAGTCTCACAAATTTAAGTCATAAGGACTAACACTGAGTTTAAAACTATGTTTATATTACAAATATGGCTGCAACATCTAATCAATAAAATTTATAATAATGAAATATTTAAATAATAATTAAAATAATCAACAACGAATTTCATTATCAATTAGTTGGGTCTGTGACGTCACTGTGGATAACCCCAGTCAGTGATGTCACTTCACAATGGTGAAAAACGCATTTCTATGAATAAAACACATCTGAAAAACAGCGGCAGTCACAGAGTGAGCTGCTCAGGGAAAAGTGCATGATCCAGGTTGTTCAAAACATAAGAACGTTTTATATTAAGTGCTTCAAACAAACTCGTAAGTGTATTAATGTGGCTTGTCATGTCAGATGCTGTGACAGATGTGTGTGCTGTTTAATTTGTTCCAGACATGTTTTCTTCGGCGCAGAAATGACATTTTTACGTTTATATCCTTATCTGTAAATGTTAGAAATTCATGCCAGTATTTCCATTTTACATAAAGGCTCATCCTGACAGCAAGTGAGTCTCCATTAAAGTCCGCACATTGGCATTTTAATGAGTGAAATAAGTATTTGACCCCTTCGACTTAGTACTTGTTGGCAATCACAGAGGTCAGACGTTTCTTGTAGTTGGTCACCAGGTTTGCACACATCTCAGGAGGGATTTTGCACAGTTGTCTTTTATACAGGTAACGAGCTGAGATTAGGAGCGCTCTCTTAAAGGGAGTGCTCCTAATCTCAGCTCGTTACCTGTGTAAAAGACACCTGGGAGCCAGAAATCTTGCTGATTGATGGGGGGTCAAATACTTATTTCCCTCATTAAAATGCAAATCAATTTATAACTTTTTTGAAATGCGTTTTTCTGGATTTTTTCGTTGTTATTCTGTCTCTCACTGTTAAAATACACCTACCATTAAAATTATAGACTGATCATTTCTTTGTCAGTGGGCAAACGTACAAAATCAGAAGGGGATCAATTACTTTTTTTCCCCTCACTGTAGATACATTTATGATACATTTATACATTGGGTAGAATGTGAAATATGTTTTTTCGAAATACAGAAAATAAAAATTGGCCTTTTAATCCAATAGAAGAAATAATCGACAGATTAATCGATTTTCAAAATTATTGTTAGTTGCAACCCTAATTACAAACCTCAGTTCTTCATCAGAATTGATCAATTCAGTTTGCTCTGATTACTTTACTTGATTCCTCAAAGTGCCAAGAGTGACTCATTTCCTCAGTTCAGTAATTGCACTGTGCCTATACTGATTACAGTTCTTGTCCACTATTTGTCCTGTAAAGTGTGATTTAAAAATAAATAAATAAATAAACAAACAAACATGAAATCCAGTCAAACAGGTGTGCAATCTAACAGAAATAGCAGGAAATGTAGAAAAAAAAAGCAGATGGGGATCATTTATTACAGATACCTGTATATCCGTTCATCATCATATCTAGCCGTTGGAAATCACATAAAGCAGAGAGTGAAACAAAAAGCAGGACTTTAGGGTGTGGATATAATCCCATAGGCTGTACCAGGGCAGGCCGCTTTAATCCCCAGAATGTATCGTTTTTGCGTGACCTCAGAGGCCGCACAGGAACCACAACACACAAGATTTGTAAAAGAGTAATCACACACACATCTGGAGCTTGTCAACGCCAAACAGGACATGAATTAAAACACGAGAACATTCCCAGAAAATTTCTGCTTATAATTTAGGCTATAGCATCAAGCACGGATTGCCAAGGTCATAGTATTTACACCTAGGATCTTGTATATTACAGACATGTTACTTCTGCACTGGTGAACTCAAACATGTTACTTCTTTATTCAGGCAAACTCAAGCTAAAAATATCATTAGAACAGTCATTCATGCTTATTAAATTCATAAACGGATACATTCATAAATTCCTCCACACACAGTAGTAGCTAGTAGTTGCTTGTCGTGCACACGATACAGCAAAATGACCATCACACCCGTTCAGATTTCGGGGTGAACTTGGTTAATGTGGGACACTTAAATCTTTCTTGGCAAGCCTATGAAATGGTTGTGCATGAACTCCAGAATGAGAACCATTTGATAGACGCTAGAAGCAGCTGGCTTACTGTCACCTATCAGGACACACAAGACCTACAAGATCACTTATTCCCTTCATAATAATACTCAACCGTAAACTGCTGGCTGTCACAAGGTCACAGTCAAAACTCAACGGAGACCGGGCATTTGTTCTTGGACTCTGGAACAACTTTCCAAGAGCTGTATTAGACAAGCCTCGTCCATTTTTGGAATTCAGACTTGTTTTAAAACTCACCTGCACAGGCTGGCATTTGATCAGGGCCGACCTGTGATACTCTGTATCTGTTGCATGTATCATGTTTTTATTTGCATTGCTATTTGTTTGTGTGGCTGTTTGTGTTAATTAATTGTTTTTTTTATAATAATAATAATAATAATAATAATAATAATAATAATAATAATTCTAAATAATAAAATACTACCTTAATTATATAATAAATAATAATATAAATACCGTACGGTGAGGTGACCAGGTCCTGTAGCGGTTATAACGCTGTCTGAATGACTACACCGTGCATCAGTATTCACTACACTGTGTATATGTGCACTACAAAAGGCAATACACAGATTAGAGGCTCCTATACGTTTAGTGTTCAACCCAATCGTGAACAGTTCGGGATTCAGCAGGTAGGGTGAAGGATAGTTTACGTCGAGTCTCTTTCCAATCTGGACAATAAAACCCTCCGAAAGCCACATTCACTTCCTCTCAACACGTTCAACTTCTGGATTTGGTTCCTGTACACACTGAGCAGAGTGCGGGTTGTTTTTATTTTTTGTAAAGTTTACAAACCTGTTTACAAACTACGCCTTCCCTACATGCTCATAATAAACTGTAAAAAGGAGGAAAACACTGGTGCCGATAGGCTCAAAGAGCGAAGGTTGCAAACTGCTCTTATGAAGAACACTGCAAGCCGACGAGGGTGCGAAAACAAATGTACTTACTTAGTTCAGTTTCCCTTTAACCATAAATCTGGTGACTACTGATGGAAAGTCCATTAGTCCATTCTTGACGATTTATATATTTAAAAAAATGCTTATCACTATTCTTCTCTCAGCTCTTCAAACTCCAATTAAAACACCTGACCGCTTCCATCCATGTCCTCGCAGCTCTCTCTCTCTCTCTCTCTCTCTCTCGCCCGGTTTAATTTCTCAAAATTCCGCTGACAATCACAGATACTGGGGCGGGCCGGTGACTCACATGACCGAGATAGGCTTGTTTTATTGGCTGGGGACGTGTCGGTTGAAAATCGACAGACGCTCACGATTGGAGGCAAATCCAGTGTTTAGAGTCGCTGGTTTAAAGAGGAATTTGTGTAAGAAGGTGAGGGTGGGGTTGTTGCCTTGGTGGGATGCAGTAAGCATTAATGTAATTATCAGCAATGACATAATAACATAATTTTGAATGCTTTCTTCAAGACTACACTACCCAAGGTAAAATCCACTAATGTGTTCAATAGATGCTTGTCATTCGGCCTAACCTTTTTGGAGGTGTAATCTTTTGTTTATCTCAAATGTCACTGTTAGTATAATCAACTGAACTGACTCACTGAAGTCCTCCAAAATTGTATTTATAAATCTAGTATGAGACACTGTAGGGCAAAGCAATGCTGAGGTTACTTTTGTAGCTAGGGCTCTTGTTGACATTATTCACAAAATTAATCAGAGTAGGCCTGGTGTCCTTTATATCAGTTGAAATCTGAAATCTTTTGCTATAGTTTTGGTTGTGAATGAAATCTTTTCATAAAAATCCGATGCAGTGGGCTATTCTGGATATTTCTTACGTTAAAATTCCCACTAGACACACAACTAAAGATTAATCCGACAGATGTTATAATAGTTCTCCTAGTTTAAAATGTAAAAGAAATATGTGCTTTTTGAACATCCCATTCCAGATTCTGTCCCCCTTTCATCCCAAAGGTGTCCAGGGCTCTGAGCAGGCCACTCCCTCACCCTGGCCAAGGCTCTCCCAGACTGTCAAGCTTCTCACCTTATCACAGAGTAAGCCCAGCATCCCTGTGGAGAAACCACATATCTTCTGCCTGTATTCGCCTTATTCTTTCAGCCACTTCACACAGCTCATGACCAAAGGTGAGGATAGGGATGTAAATTTACCTGTAAACAGAGAGATCCGTCCACAAACTGATCTTCTGCTTTACCACCACTGGCCGGACTGCAAACTACTGCTGCCCCAGCTAACAAAAATATGTTCTAAAAATGTTTTGCTAACTTTCCCATTAAGTTATAAAAATGTTATTTCTGAATGTTCTCTGAATGTTCAAAACATCCAGTTTTTTTTTTTTAATGTTTTAAAAATGTTTTTTTTTTTTTTTTTGGTTATGTGAATATTAGAGAAAACATTAAGGGAAGGTTCCATTTTATAATTTTGCAAACTTTAAGAGAATGTTATTTCTGAATGTTCTCTGAACATTCAAAACGTTTTAAGAATGTTTTTTTTTCTTGGTTATGAGAACATTAAAGAAAATGTTAAGGGAACTTTCCATTTTATCTCTATACAAACGTTCACAAAACGTGTGGCCTGTATTTATGTTTATATTAATTCAAATGATAAAAATAGGTAAAACATAAGCAATTAATTTCTTACAGCCACAGGTATGGATTTCAAATCAACAAAAAATTTAAGTACCAAAAACTGACACAAGGTAATAATTTTTCATCATTTATAATTTCATATATTTCATATAGTACTGTGCAAAAGTTTTAGGCAGGTGTGAAAAAATGCTGTAAAGTAAGAATGCTTTCAAAAATAGACATAATTAATAGTTTATATTTATCAATTAACAAAATGCAAAGTGAGTGAACAGAAGAAAAATCTACATCAAATCAATATTTGGTGTGAGCACCCTTATCTTCAAAACAGCATCAATTCATCAATTCTTCTAGGTACACTTCCACACAGTTTTTGAAGGAACTAGGCAGGTAAGTTGGCCCAAACATCTTGGATAGTTTCTGTGGATTTAGGCAGCCTCAGTTGCTTCTCTCTCTTCATGTAATCCCAGACAGACTTGTTGATGTTGAGATCAGGGCTCTGTGGGGGCCATACCATCACTTCCAGGACTCCTTGTTCTTCTTTACACTGAAGATAGTTCTTAATGACAATCAGATGCCTCTCTGATGATATTGCATGATGGATAAGTATCTGCCTGTACTTCTCAGCATTGAGGAGACCATTAATTCTGACAAAATCCTCAACTCCATTTGCAGAAATGCAGCCCCAATCTTGCAAGGAACCTCCACCATGCTTCACTGTTGCCTGCAGGCACTCATTCGTGTACCGCTCGACAAACTGCCTTCTGCTACAGCCAAATATGTCAAATTCTGGCTCATCAGTCCAGAGCACCTGCTGCCATTTTTCTGCACCCCAGTTCCTGTGTTTTCGTGCATAGTTGAGTTGCTTGGCCCTGTTTCCACGTCAGAGGTATGGCTTTTTGGCCACAAGTCTTCCATGAAGGCCACTTCTTACCAGTCTTCTCTGGACAGTACAGTAGATGGGTGTACCAGGGTCCCACTGGTTTCTGCCAGGTCTGAGCTGATGGCACTGCTGGACATCTTCCAATTGTGAAGGGAAGTAAGCCTGATGTGTCTTTCATCTGCTTCAGTAAGTTTCCTTGGCCGACCACTGCGTCTACGGTCCTCAACATTGCCCGTTTCTTTGTACTTGGACAGCACATCTGGAGACCCCTGTCTACCTTGAAATTTCTGCCTGGGAGAGACCTTGCTGATGCAGTATAACTACCTTCTGTCTTGTTGCTGTGCTCAGTCTTGCCATGGTGTATGACTTTTGACAGTAAACTGTTTTCAGCAACCTCACCTTGTTAGCCGAGTTTGGCTGTTCCTCACCCAGTTTTATTCCTCCTACACATCTGTTTCTGTTTCTGTTAATGATTGTGTTTCAACCTACATATTGAATTGATGATCATTAGAACCTGTTTGGTATAATTGTTAAATCATACACCTGACTATATGCCTACAAAATCCCTGATTTTGTGCTAGCGTACCTAGAAGAATTGATGCTGTTTTGAAGGCAAAGGGTGCTCACACCAAATACTGATTTCATGTAGATTTTTCTTCTGTTCACTCACTTTGCATTTTGTTATTGATAGACATGTTGATAGTTTATATTTATTTTTGAAAGCATTCTTACTTTACAGCATTTTCCCCTCCTGCCTAAAACTTTTGCACAGTACTGTATATGTTTACATTTTTCTAGAAAAAACAAGTTTAAGTGCATTATAATATACATTTGAATTACAAATAACTGATAAGACTTTAAGATTCACATTTTACTGTAGTAGTACACTAAACAAACTGTAAGCATCTCAGGGAAGTACACAATCCAACACATAGAATCGAAAAGAACAAAGCTTACATTTTCTAAACCAAAAACACAATCCCACCCAAGTTAAACATGGGAAACAAGAACACAAACTCAAACATACAACCAGATAACACAAGTGAAATCTAACTAGACATGTTGAAAACAACACAATAGATCAAAAACAAAAGTAAATGTGTACTGTATATATGAACTGTTTCATATGGAGTTTCAAACACTGTCATTTTCCAAAACGCTTTGTGGTGCTTCAGGCAGAAGAGAGACCTTAGAGTGTCTGGATAGAGTCTATAGAAACAAAAATGTAGTGTTGTTTAATGCAGATGAAAAAGATGGATACAGCTTTTTACACATTATTCAGGAAGGTAGATCTCCAGGAACAGGGTTGGTGACTGTTGATCTAAAACAGGGGTGGTGTGAGTGCAGGTTTTCATTCCAATCAAACAGAAGACACACCTGATTCCACATGTTTAAATCAGTTGAACTTGGCTTTCAATAGACTCAGGTGTGGCTTCTGTTTGGTTGGAATGAAAACCTGCACCCACACCAGCCCTTTCTGGATAAGATTGGACACCCCTGCTCTAAAAGAATTAGTAACACTGGAAGGGACTAATTGTTTTTGCAGTAGTTCAAAAAAATAGTTAATGTTTACCTAATGTTAAAAACACTAAACAAATGAAAATGCAAATGGTGCAAATGTCAGTTGGTGCAAATGGTGCAAATGTCAATTGAGCTTGATGTTACTGTTAGCCTGGGCAACACTAGATTAGCATGAGGGCAAATAAAGCAGGAGCATGGTTCACACATATTGTGGTTACTGGTTTATTTTAGTTCAATTTTCAAGAACAGGCGTGGGTCGGGCGATCTACAAACAGGCATGAACTAGGCTAGACAGGAATCAAAAACCAGGAAACGAGAAACAGGATAACAGGCTTGGTATTGACAGAAGACCCGTTAACTGAGCAAATACTTCGCCCCGAACACGGAAACACAAGGGGTTTAAATACACAAAGTAATCAGTGGGACTAACACAGAACAGCTGAGACACATTAGCAAGAGACAAAATGACATCACAGGGGTCGGAGACAGGACAGAAACCTAAACAAAACACACATGTGGAAGTAAACAAAGCGAAAGTCACTGAATCCGGAAGTGAGCCGCTCGCACGCTTCAGCGATCGGCGCGAGGGGGGAATCGTAACAGAGCCCCCCACCTAAGGCGCTGCTCCTGAAGCGCCTTGACTTTGTCCCCTCTGGCGGTCCTGGGCCTGTGGGCAATATTGTTCATTCTGCTCCCCAGGTTCCGAGGCAGGCATTGTCCATGAACGTGAAGTGGGAACACCGCTTGGAAGGCTGCATCATCGGCTTCTGGTGTGAGCATAGTGTGATGAGCCGTCTCGTCGGCCTCAGACAGGAGCAGAGTATGGTGAGCCATCTTGTCGGCCTCAGACAGGAGCAGAGCGTGGTGAGCCTCCTGGTCAGTCTCGGACAGGAATTCGGCTTGTGAGGCCACCTGGTTGGTCTCGGACAGGAAGTCAGCTTGTGAGGCTGCTTGGTCGGTCTCGGACAGGAACTCGGCTTGTGAGGCCACCTGGTCGGCCTCGGACTGGAACTCGGCTTGTGAGGCCACCTGGTCGGCCTCGGACTGGAACTCGGCTTGTGAGGCCACCTGGTCGGCCTCGGACTGGCACTTGGCTTGGACAGCCGTCTGGTCGGCCTCGGACTGGAACTCGGCTTGGGCTCTGCAGAGGAGACCATCTCGTGGGTCTTAGGCTGGAGCTCAGGAGAGGAGGTCGCCACGTTGACCTCCGGCAGGAGCTCTGGAGATGAGGTCGCCTCGTGGACCTCCGGCGGGAGCTCTGGAGAGGAGGTCTCCTTGTTGACCTCCGGCAGGAACATGACTTGAGAGATCGCCATGTTGACCTCTGGCTGGAGCTCTGGAGAAGAGGTCGCCTCGTTTACCTCCGGCAGGAACATGACTTGAGAGGAGGTCGCCATGTTGACCTCCGGCATTAGCTCTGTAGGTGAAACCATCTTGTGTGTCTCAGGCAGGAGCTCTGGAGATGAGACCACCTCATGTGTCTCAGGCAGGAGCTCTGGAGATGAGACCACCTCGTGTGTCTCAGGCAGGAGCTCATGAGATGAGACCACCTTGTTGACCTCTGGCTGGAACTCGGAAGGGGAGACCATCTGCTGGGTCTTGGGCTGGAGCTCCGGAGATGGGGAGGCCTCCCTGTCATAGTACTCAGGAAATGGCAAGACAGGTCTGCCAGACAGGTTGGCCCTCCCCAAAAGATCATCCAGGTCAGGGATGTTCTCTGGACTTCCAAACTTCCTTACGAATAGTTCCACAAACTGAGTCATACTGTTAAATCCGCTGGGTTTTGTGTTGACTAGGTGCTCCACCCACTGGTGGGCTGGGCCGAAGAACCGGGAGAAAATGAACCCTAGCCACTGCTTCTTGTTGGGCTTGGGGTTCTCCAGGCTCGAAAAATACAGTCCACCAAAAAGTACTCGGGGTATCCAAAAAATCCGTCATACAGATCCGGGAGCTCCATGGTATCCCACTGGGGAAACTGGACTGAATTAAATGCTGGCAGTTTCGAACTGGGCACTGGCTTAGTCTTCTTGTTGTGGCGTCTCTTCTGCTTTCCTGCTGCATCCATTGTTGGTGCAGTATTACCTAATGATATGGGGCTAGGTGGATGCAAATGCAGTTTACAGTTTTATTAAAGCAATAGGCAGACAAATCCAAAACGGCAGGCAGAAACATGGTCATGAACAGGCGTGGGTCGGAAAATCTACAAACAGGCATGAACTAGGCTAGACAGCAATCAATAACACAATAACAGACGGAAACGGGATCAAAAACCAGGAAATGAGAAACAGGATAACAGGCTTGGTATTGACAGAACACATGGTAACTGAGCAAATACTTCACCCCAAACACGGAAACACAAGGGGTTTAAATACACAAAGTAATCAGTGGGACTAACACAGAACAGCTGAGATTCATTAGGAGGAAACCAAAAACATCACAGGGGTCGGAGACAGGACAGAATCCTAAACAAAACACACATGTGGAAGTAAACAAAGCGAAAGTCACTGAATCTGAAAGTGAGCCGCTCGCACGCTTCGGCGATCGGCGTGAGGGGGGAATTGTAACACTTATAGTAATGCATTAGGTTCAATGAAGTCAGTAAAATGTATTATACCTGCTTGCCTGTATATTAAATAACTTACATTCATTGTTGGTTCCTTATACGTGTCTTGTAACTGTAAATTCTCTTATGACTGTAATGATCAAACAGCCAAATAGTGACGTTTAAAAAACATTAGACGAACGTCCAACTAAAATATTCCAGAAAAGACGTTCCATGAATTATGTATAAATAACATTTTTGTGCTAATATTTTAAGAACAAAAGATTTTGTTCTGACAAGATTTTGAACAAATGTTCTTTGTTCAAGAATGCTCATTCATAACGTTGATAGAACTTTGTCAGAACCTTATCCAAAGTTCTGAGAGCGTTCTTTGTTAGCTGGGACTGACCCAATTCATTTGTCAATCTTGCACTAACTTTTTCCATCGCTCATAAATATAATGCCAAGATACTTAAACTCCTCTGCCAGGGGCAAAGTCTCTCCCCTCTACAGAAGGGAGCATTGTGGAAGAAAATCAGTGCTCAATTTTGCATTAAATACAGCTTCAGAATCTTCAGGCTGTTGAGTTCAAAAAGTACATTTTTATTGTAATTGAACAAAGTTGTAATCTAACAATGTTGTAATCCAGCAAAGTCGAGCTGGTCCACGGAGCAACTGCCGGACTCAGTCTCAGTACGTTATTTTATACAGTTTCAAAGTTGTTATCCCATTAGGTGGGGTTCCCTTTTACACAAACAACCAATGTCCTTGACTAACCACCACCATTATCTCTTAGCCCCAACTTTTTCCCCCGCATTTCCCTCAGGCTGATTTTAAATTCTTTTCTCCCCGCACCCTGAAATTCTTATACAATTCTAATAGTGGCACACTGGTCATAAACATACATACACACACACACATATATATATATATATATATATATATATATATATATCTCACAAAAGTGAGTACACCCCTCACATGTTTGTAAATATTTTATTATATCTTTTCGTGGGACAACACTGATGAAATGACACTTTGCTACAACGTAAAGTAGTGAGTGTACAGCTTGTATAACAGTGTAAATTTGCTGTCCCCTCAAAATAACTCAACACACAGCCATTAATGTCTAAATGGCTGGCAACAAAAGTGAGTACACCCCTAAGTGAAAATGTCCAAATTGGGCCCAATTAGCCATTTTCCCTCCCCGGTGTCATGTGACTCAAGGTCTCAGGTGTGAATGGGGAGCAGGTGTGTTAAGTTTGGTGTTATCGCTCTCACACTCTCTCATACTGGTCACTGGAAGTTCAACATGGCACCTCATGGCAAAGAACTCTCTGAGGATCTGAAAAAAAGAATTGTTGCTCTACATAAAGATGGCCTAGGCTATAAGAAGATTGCCAACACCCTGAAACTGAGCTGCAGCACGATGGCCAAGACCATACAGCGGTTTAACAGGACAGGTTCCACTCAGAACAGGCCTCGCCATGGTCGACCAAAGAAGTTGAGTGCACGTGCTCAGCATCATATCCAGAGGTTGGCTTTGCAGAATAGACGTATGAGTGCTGCCAGCATTGCTGCAGAGGTTGAAGGGGTGGGGGGGTCAGCCTGTCAGTGCTCAGACCATATGCCGCACACTGCATCAAATTGGTCTGCATGGCTGTCGTCCCAGAAGGAAGCCTCTTCTAAAGATGATGCACAAGAAAGCCCGCAAACAGTTTGCTGAAGACAAGCAGACTAAGGACATGGATTACTGGAACCATGTCCTGTGGTCAGATGAGACCAAGATAAACTTATTTGGTTCAGATGGTGTCAAGCGTGTGTGGCGGCAACCAGGTGAGGAGTACAAAGACAAGTGTGTCTTGCCTACAGTCAAGCATGGTGGTGGGAGTGTCATGGTCTGGGGCTGCATGAGTGCTGGGGAGTGTACTGTGACATGTACTGTGACATACTGAAGCAGAGCATGATCCCCTCCCTTCGGAAACTGGGCCGCAGGGCAGTATTCCAACATGATAATGACCCCAAACACACCTCCAAGACGACCAGTGCCTTGCTAAAGAAGCTGAGGGTAAAGGTGATGGACTGGCCAAGCATGTCTCCAGACCTAAACCTTATTGAGCATCTGCGGGGCATCCTCAAACGGAAGGTGGAGGAGCGCAAGGTCTCTAACGTCCACCAGCTCTGTGATGTCGTCATGGAGGAGTGGAAGAGGACTCCAGTGGCAACCTGTGAACTCTGATGAACTCCATGCCCAACAGGGTTAAGGCAGTGCTGGAAAATAATGGTGGCCACACAAAATATTGACACTTTGGGCCCAATTTGGACATTTTCACTTAGGGGTGTACTCACTTTTGTTGCCAGCGGTTTAGACATTAATGGCTGTGTGTTGAGTTATTTTGAGGGGACAGCAAATTTGCACTGTTATACAAGCTGTACACTCACTACTTTACATTGTAGCAAAGTGTCATTTCTTCAGTGTTGTCCCATGAAAATAAACTAAATGTAAACTAAATCAAAGTCTGCGCTCATCAAAGCGGTCAGCGAACCAAACAGAACCAAACTTAACAATTATCCAAAAAACATAACGCCCTAAACAAACACAACCCCCCAGATAACACACAAGGGGACACAAGGGGAACTTTATATATATATATATATATATATATATATATATATATATATATATATATATATATATATATATATATATATATACACACAAAAGACTAGTCCATTACACACACACAGGAGGTAACACAAACACAAACCTTACTTATAGAGAATTATAATAAATCAATTAATTTACTAAATAAAGAAAGAAAGAAATCATAAACAAAAGAATTTGCAATATACTGTACAGATCAAATAATTATATTAAACAAAGTAACCAAATAAACACAATTTGCTGCTAGGATGAGGCCAGCAGAAATAAGATGATGGCAGTTGGAGCAAGTTGGTCCTTTATGCGAACAGACCTCTGCCGGAAATACACTAGATAGCACCAAACTTCCGCTCTCCACACACCGGTAACTTCAACTCAAAAGAAATAACTCTTAACATAAATATACCACTAACTAGAAACTGTGCACCCAAACTAGTCAAATGTGGTATAAATGTGAATTATAAATAAAAAATAAAATGAAAATAAACCAAACCTACGTGTCATTATATGAAATGTGTATCATGAACTGCAATGAATGTTGAATCATTAAATAAACTGAATGAAGAAGATCAAAAATACTGTGTGCTGGAATTAACTTTGTAACTTTTTAAAGGAGACAAGAGAGGAGAATATGTGTACATGTGTGGCCGTATCGTCGGCCATCACAACCCCACAAGGGAGTGACAGCTACATTGGGAACACATTTCCCTCTCCAGCGTTCCATGCAGGCCAACATAGTAAGAAAGTTGTCAAGGTCAGACTGTGTAGCCCTGATCTATGATATGACCTCCCAATATCTGTCAATTTCCTTTAAAATGTGCACAATATATTTAATCACATTTGTTCCTAGAATCAGCTCATATACTTGGCCTGGGACAATTAGGGTGGGCAGTTCAACATCACATCCATATACGTTTAATGTTATATTGCACATGCTCTTTGGGAAGGCTCTCTTACCACCACAGCCACTGAGTCCTATGGCAGGCTTATCTTCCATGTTACTATTGATGACTCTTTTAGTAATGAGCATGTCTGCTACCTAAGCACTTCTGTCAAGCATAGCAGTCACTGTGTGTTGCCCATTGATGATCACGTATGTAAAACAGCTTGTCAGAGATATTGACATGTTGCGTATTTTGTACCACTACCCTAGGTGAATATGGACAGATTTTGCACAGGACTGAATAGACTGACATGATATCACAGGCTTCACAGAGGGTATTTACATTTGGGCCTACCCACCCCCTCACGAAATGCAGGCTTTCTTGTTTCCTGAGTGGCTATCAGGCATGGGAGTAGACTGAGGTTGTTTTGTAGTGGCTGGACACTGTTGCCTTGTATGACCAGAAGCATAACGCCCAAAACACAATCACCCTGCTAAGCAGTGTGCAAATGTTGTGTGGAGCTTACCTTTCCACACACAGCAGCCAGGACTCTTGCTATGGATATTAGCACTGCCTGTATCATGAGACTGAATAGGTGAGGGTTGTTCTCTTGGTCAGAATATCGAGTGCTTTGGACAGCAAATCAGTCAATCTGCCAAGACTGGAGTCATTGGTCAATTTGCTGAGGCTGCACTGACCTTTGTTTTAGGGAGAACACTTCTAGATCAGGTTCACTGTGAGGTGCACAACCGTCATGCATTGCTATATGGGTTTGCTTGGCTGTGTAGATGGGCTTGCCAGGGACAGAGGCCTTTGATCTGTTCTCTCATTGGAACTCGTCCTTGCACCTCCTTAGCAGTCCACTATTCAGTGGGCTTACTTTTGAATGCATAATCTGGGATCAGGGCAGTTACAAATAAACATCATGGCTACTCCTCTACCAATATCCCCTTGTTTTTGTTTCAGGCTCTCATCTGCTATATCTGCAGCTTTACTGAGATGGACCAACTAATCTATGGGGCACTCACAGTGGCTCAGCATTGTGCTATAAAAATCAGCTGATGGAATGCTGGAGTATGACATCTCACTAAAATGCTGTGTCATTCCATCTCAAGTGGTCCAATAATTGCAAAGTTGGTTGCTTGACTTTTGTTTTTCTAATTGAGCGATTACCTCTATGTATTTATTTTATTTGTGGTATTGGTTTAACTACACCGGCCATCTTTGTGCCATGGCACACAACACATTTTGGTTATACAGCTGTTGACGGAAACCTCCATATCTCCGCTCAGGATGGGCCTAGCTATTTGGACCAAAAACTGTTCCCTAGAGCACTATACAAGGTACATGGACATATATAAACATTTTGCACAGTCTTATTCCTTAGCCTTAGAACTTAAGTCCAAATGTAATACACAAGATTGCTCACAGATCCACATTTAGGGTCAATTTATAATGGGAAGGGTTTGAGTCTCAGTCTTAATTTTTTAGGGGGTATGTATAGGGTGCATGCAGAACATAGAACATTTCAGGTTTAAGACTTCTCTTTTTTTATGGGGGCAAGAAAGTGCAAATTTTTTTCTTCTTTTTTTTCTTTTTTTTCTTTACAATTTCCCTCACTTTCGGGTTAAATATCTCTGGTGGGGGACCAGATACGAACCTGACATTTTGACAGAAATAAGTCCTCTATAGTAGCATTCTGCTGTAAAAAAAAAAAAAAAAAAAATTGTGAGTTTGAGATTGGAGGTCAACTCTGCAGGACAGTGGACCAGAGGGCCAGATTTGAAGAACCAGCCTGATCTATCATGTCCTGAATTTTCTCTGCATGTGCATTGACTTGGCATTCTCAGGCATGAGATATTATGAAATGTTCTTCCACAAGTAGCTTGTAATAGCGTTTGTCTCTATTTATAATGGAAATTAATTTAATAGATTCTAATGTAATTAGTATCTAAATAGCGGGTAGCCTCACATTACATCCAGTATGAAAAACAAAAAAAACAAAAAACAAAACAAAACAAAAATCCTAACAGTTTCTCTCTTTTCAACAGGTTTGTGTTCAGTGCACTTCGTTGTACGAACCAGAAATGAAATATCCATTGATGGAGAATTTAAAGCACTCTTGTACGTCGCTCTGGATAAGGGCGTCTGCTAAATGCTATAAATGTAAATGTAAATGTAAATGCAGTATGAATAAGTTTACTTGTGGGCTTTATTTTGAACTTAAATGACAAAAGCACTTGTACTTATTTATTTTTTATTTTTTATTTTTTTAAGAAATAGGACAATAGAAAAATAGATTTAGTGAAATATCCTTGCAATGACATTCAATGAATCATTAAGTGAACTCCATAAAATCAATATAGAATGCTTGTCTTCTTTGGGAGAATAAGTAAAAGTGTGTAAAACGTTGCTGCCACCTAGTGGTGTGTACAATGTTAAAATAAAAATGATTTGATTATCATCCCAAGCATCTTTAGACCACAGCCTATCTGAGTATCATTGCTGACCATGTGTATCCTTTTATGGCCACAATTTACCCGTCTTATGCAACTGTCAAGCTATTTTTAACATGATAATGTGCATGTCACAAAGCACAAATTGTATCAAATGACTTTCCTCTAGCAGTTCACAGGATTTGGGTGAATGAGCCAGGGTTGCAAGGTCTGCATAGCAAAAGCAGCCCAATGATCCATTAAAACCAGCCCAAAACCAAACCACACCATTTAATACAAAACCTTTCATTGCAAATTATCAGCATAACAGTTTGAGTGAGATTTGGCTTTTCGACACTTAGCGGTAATGGCGCCGAAAGTGGAAAACTCGCGTCCGCGAGCTCCTACACAACCAAAGCAACATAACTTTCTACAAAACGATCATTTTAAGTAAATAAGTAACAAAACGCACAAACAACAATTCACAGCAGGCTATCCATGAGTATACAGGCTAAAAGGTTTTATATTTACGCTTTTACATTTTAAAAATTGGCTATTATTGTTGTTGTTCGTCAGTTCACAGTCACCTACTCTAAGCCCACAACAAAGATTAATTAATTTTACTGTAGAATTTTAAAATAATTCAAATTCAGAGTCACTAATTCTGCCACGAGGCTAATTTGATTCATTATAAAATGGACATTTCCACTTGACAGATGATCAAACCCACTGCAATCAGCTCAAAGTGAGTTACTCTCTGTTCATAATAAAGGGCTTGTACAGGAAGCTCCTTTCACGATGGTGGTGAAGCGCTGGTCCGCTCAATCAGAAGCTGCAATACAGGACGCGCTTGATGTTGTTGAGTGGGACATGTTCTGATCGAGTTTACAGATGTAGCAGTTAGCTTTGTTAGCATGCTAATTGAGGATACACACCGTCAATGTCAGGACTTTCTCAAACCAGAAACCATGGGTGGATAAATCTATCCGAGTACAGCTAGCTGGTTTGTTCACTGCCATCTTCAATGAGTCCCTAGCTAAGTGTGTAGTCCCCACCTGCTTTAAAAAAAATCTGTTGTCATTCCTGTGCCAAAGAACAATAAGCCCTCTTGCGTAAATGACTTTTGTCCTGTAGCCTTAACATCGCTTGTCATGAAGGTTTTTGAGAGGCTTATCAAAAACTCCATCTGCTCCTCCATCCCTGACACCATCGACCCACTACAGTTCGCCTAATAAGTCTACTGAGGATGCAATCTCTCACGTCCTACACAACACCCTCACCCATACGGACAACAACAAAGGGAACTATGTGAGGCTGCTGTTTATAGACTATAGCTCAGCCTTCAATACCATAGTCCCACACAGACTGGCCTAGTAGTGATAGTAGTGAGAGTGGGCCAGTTTACCTCCAACACCATCACCTTGAGCACCAGAGCCCTACAAGGTTGTGTCCTGAGCCCCCTGCTCTACTCTCTCTTCACAAATGACTGTGTCCTCTCACAGCTCCACTTGTATCATCAAGTTTGCTGATGACACAGTGGTTATGGGCCTCATCTTCAACAACAACAAGGACGCCTACATTGACAAGGTGGAGAAACTTGTAGCTTGGTGCCAGGCTAACAGTCTCTCCCTGAACGTCAGTAAAACCAAGGAGCTGGTTTGGACTTCAGGAAGAGGCAGCAGCAGAACTACACCCCACTCGAGATTGGTGGGACCCCAGTGGAGAGAGTGAGCAGTTTCAGGTATTTAGGAGTACACTTCCCTAAGGACCTGTCATGTTCTCATCACATTCAAGCGCAGGTGAACAAAGCCAGACAACGGTTGTACCATCTGACACTGCTGAGGAAATCCAGGATCTCCCCAGTGATCCTGAAAATTTTCTATACTGGGGCTATAGAAAGTTTACTGACTCATGGTACAGAAACTGCTCAAACCAGGACCGCAAAGCCCTGCAGAGAGTGGTGCACTTAGCTGCTGAGCGGCTCTCCGGGTTTACTCTCTCCTCTCTGCACAACATCTACACCAGGCGTTGCACGACAAGAGCTGCTAAAATCATCAGAGACTCCAACCACCCTGGTAACTCTGTTCAGACTGCTGAAATCAGTCAAGTGCTTCCGTAGTATGATGGCTAAAACTGAGAGGCTCAAGGTGCATTCACACATACAGCAACTCGCAGCGACAAAGCGACCGGAGACTGTTCATTTTCAATGAGAGCTGGCGACTTCCGGTGACATGAGCGACGGCGACCCTTGGCGACTAGATGTGGGCGTGTCCAGCGACTTTGAAAGCTGAGAAAAGTTTAACTTTATGCAAATTTGGAGCGACTTGGTGCAGCGACTACCAATGGGAGTGAAGACAGTAGAGCGCACGTGACCCGTAGCCACCCCTGCTCACTAGCAGAAGCAGCGCCATTGGGTAGTAGCCAGTTAGCTTAGCTTAGCTTAGGATCTTAGCGGGTTTAAAGCAAAAAAAAACAACAGAAAAAGCGATAAAATTGCTGTATGTGTGAACGTACCTTCAGGAGGCTTCTTCCCTCAGGCCATCAGACTCCTCAACACAGACATGTCCTCCGTAAAGATCCCTTAGGACTCCATAAGGACTCTACAGTTCACTCTGCGCTACACTGAAACTCTGCGCACTGCACTTTGCACTTGTATTGTTACTACACGTACATACTGTATATTTTATACATCCATTTTTTTGCACATTCCATGCTAATTTTGTGCATAGATTTTTGCACATTCCTGTACATATTTCATTTCTTATTATTTTGTATCATTTCTTATTCGTTTCTGAATATTTTATTCTGAACATTTATTTTGAATTTAGTATTTAATCCACAGTGTAAAGGAGTAGGCCAGGTTTTCATTTCAGTGCAAGTTATATACTGTATGTAATTGTGTATGTGACAAATAAAATCTTGAAATCAGTGTAAAACACACATGCTCAATCATTTAAACAAACAGAAAAACCCCACACAAAACAAAAGTAAATGAATTATTATTATTATTATTATTATTATTATTATTATTATTATTAATACTACTACTATTAATAATAATAATAATACACAGATACATAGATACACACACAGACATAGAGAGGGGGAGAAAATCAGGTCCCAAAAGAAACTATGGCATTGTTACTGTGACCATGAGTGCAGTCATTTTCCTGCCTTGCTACATAATTACGATTTAATGCAAATGGAAAAAAATCGAGAAATTTTCTCCACTTAGAGTAGCAGATATCTATCCTCACATGCAAACTAAAGGAGAGTCTCTAGTAGGCTGCCACACACCCTAAATCTGAGAGCCACTCATAAGTTGATGGTTTTCCGGGAGACTTCCAGCCCATACATCTGCCCAGCATGATGCGGCTCTGTATCCGTGGTGATTCAGCTTTCCTACTATGACTTAAAGGCTGAGGATCACCAAGTATATACAAACTGGGACAGAAATTGAACTGGGTCTGTGATATCTTTGAGATATAATCATGCACCTCCCTCCAGAAATACTGAACTTCTGAACATAGCGCACATGTTCTAACATGTGCCCTAAACAGCTTATCGGGTGTCCAGTAGAATCTGTGCAAAACTTTAAATTGTATAAGACGCATTCTAATATCTTTAGACCTCAGTTATAAGTTTCCAGTAATCTTCCCCCATTCTTCATCCTCAAATGTGCACCCCAAATCTTTTTCCTATATTAATTTTACAGCAGAACTAGTATTGTGGTCCGTTTGTCTTAGAATTTGACTTCTGTCGTTTTCACTTAGTTCCGAGTTGCAGCATGGGGAAAAACATGCAATCACAAATGAGATTACCGTCATTACTTTTTCAATGTGGCACAATCATACCAGTCTAGGCAATGGAAATAAACTGTTGAATGGACTTTGCATTTTAATTTTAGATGTAACGTAAAAGTAATCGCAAATGCATGTTCGAATCAGCGTTTTCTAATTGGCATTTGAATTTGAACAAGGTTTGGAAATTGCTACCATAGATAGACTGCACGAATCTACTGTATAGTCTGAGCTAGGAAGAAATCAGCCTCAGCATCACATCTTCGTGCAATTGTGTGTATTTTTCTTTCTTCCTTTAAATAACTTGAACTCAGAAGTAAAAACAAACAAACAAACAAACAAACAAAAAAACAAGACAAAACACAGATTTGGACTTTTGTGGTTATATGACAAGGTAGTATGAATTATTTAGGCCGTGGCCGTGTAGGTGATGTCAGATGGAGAAAAAAGTTTGGTGCTGAAAGGATGGAAAACGTCACCAGACTGCGTTTGGGCTTAGCGCGCATGCGCAGGCAACTCCTGCTTTACCAGACAAGTGCGGCAGGAGAACCGCAGAGAGAGAGAGAGAGAGAGAGATTGATTTTTGGAGGGCACAGTCTTAAATTTTAAGAAGAGGGAAATCCGTTAAAAGTGACACGCAGCAGTGGTTTTAGCTCTCCGTAGGGCGCGTTGACATACTGATGGCAGGACTTTGCGTCTCCCGCTGTGCTTGAGCCTCTGCCGCAACCTAAGGATAATGCCAGAGTAAGGCTGAAAACTACCGCAGCCCTCTGCGCTTAGTCGCTGGTTCGATTTCGGCCCACGGTAGAGAAACGGCGGAATGGTTTTCTCCGTTTGAGGAGGCGGGGTTGCACCGCGCGGTTATTTTTGGTAGGCGATTTGCGCATTGAGAGAAATGCCATGAGCCTGTTTTTTCCCGTAGTTCCGCGCTTGTCCGTGTGGAAGTCATGATGGAAGACGCAGGAGGTTCCCAACACAGCAGGAGGACGTTCCTCGTCCCGGCCATCAAATCGTTTGATAACTACGACTTTGCGAGGGCCAAAATAGCGTGCAGCTTGACGTGGCTCGTGGCCAAAGCCTATGGCTCAGGTAGGTGGCACCGAGTAATATTTCTACACAACTCACAGTGAGGAAGAATATGGTAGAAAGAGAGAAGTTTCTGGGCCTGTGTCAGATAAACAGTATCGTTGAGATAAACAATAATTGAGTTAATAAGCTGCTTCGCGTTTTCTCCTTCCGCATCTACTGCGTCTCCAAGGCTACGTCCAAGACTGCAATCTCCGTTACTAAATAGTATGTAATGAATACTAATATATATATTGCTGTACTGTTTAGTACCGTCAGTATGATGTTCTGAACGTAGCCCTAATTTTCCAAGCTGTCTTTACCCCAAGGACTGTGATACGACAGACCAAACCCTTTTCTTTTAAAACGGTGTATTCTCACAAGCTTAAACTAACCTTAAAGGGGTAGTTCACCCAAAAATGAAAGTTCTGTCATCAGTTCCTCACCCTCATGTCGTTCCAAACCCATAAGACTTTCGTTCATCTTCGGAACACAAATGAAGACATTTTTAATGAAACCCGGAAGATTTCTGTCCGTCCGTTTACAGTCCAAGTAACCAAAACTTTCAAGCTCCAAAAAGTTCGTAAAGGCATCGTAAAAGTAATCCATGTGACTCCAGTGGTTTAATCCCAATTTTATGAAGTTATACGAATGCTTTGTGTCCGCAAAAAAAAAAAAAAATTATTAAATCTTTGTTCACAAAATATCTTCACTTCTACATACATCTCCGACGAGTGTTCACGAGAGAACCACGACGCATGGGTGTTGTGTCGTTGCGAGAGCGGACAAAAAAAAAAAAAAAGTCCTCCAAACTGACTCGGTATGTCTCGAACAGCTCCCTAGTTCGGTAGGTCGTGAATCAGTACATCATGTACACGAGTTCAGGCACTGGTAAGGACCATGGCTCACTACATCTGATAACTGAAATATTTGTTTTATGTGTCCTATAAATTTGTTAGCTTAATCACACATATTTCTGTCATAATACGTCAAGCAGAATCTAAGATAGTGGATTAAAAAAACCATTAAACACTTAAATGTCGTTAGACTCAAACAAACCGTATATAGAACGTCAGATAAAGTTAAAAATCGCTAACGTACGTAATCATTTGAGAGCTACAACAACGATAACAAGGTGCTTACATTTGTAGCCGGAAGTGTGGCTAAGAGTTCGTCCCCCCCCATTGAGAGGCTTCAGAAAACACAACGTCATTTCCAGTAAGGGGAACATAGTGAGCATCAATGCTCCCTGGTTTTTGCGGTGCATTGTGGGATTTTTTAGGGAATGAACGTTCCAGTGCATTGGAAGGATTTTACAACTGAGATTGAGATACAATTGAGACTCCCTGATCAGTGCCCCATCCTGATTTCTTCTGTTTTTGCGTATGTCATACTAAATTGTTTCAGAAATTAGTTATATAATAAAACAAAGCCAACCTGAGTAAACACAAAATATCTTTTTTTAAATGAGGTTTTTTATTGAAGCAAAAAAGTTATCCAATACCAACTGGGCCTGTGTGAAAATGTATTTGCCCCCGTAGTTACTAATTCCTCAAATCTATGAAACTGCATTCATAATGGGGTTCAGCTGGACCAGACGCAACCAGGCCTGATTACTGCAAATCCTGTTCAATCAAATCAGCACTTAAATAGAACTTTTTCAACAGCATGAAGTTGATTAAAAGGTCTTACCCAGTAACACACTATGCCAAAAGTGAAAGGGTTACAAAGCTATTTCAAAGGCTCTGGGACTCCAAAGGACCACAGAGAGAGCCATTATCTCCAAATGGAAAAAACTTGGCGCAGTAGTGAACCTTCCTAGAAGTGGCCGACTCCAAAATTCCTCCAAGAGCACAGCAATGAGGATGAGTAGATCCAGCAAGTCTCAAAAGAGCCAAGGACAACATTAAAGGACGTACAGGCTTCTCCTGGATCGATAAAGGTCACTGTTCATGACTCCACTATCAGAAAGACAATTGGCAAAAATGACATCCATGGAAGAGTGGTGAGCTGAAAACCACTGCTAACCCAGAAGAACATTAAGTCTCGTCTGAATTTCACCAAAACACACCTTGATGATCCTCAAACCTTTTGGGAGAATGTTCTGTGGACTGATGAGTTGAAAGTGGAACTGTTTGGAAGACAGTGGTCCCGTTACATCTGGCGTAAACCAAACACAGAATTCCACAAAAAGAACATCATACCTACGGTCAAGCATGGTGGTGGCACTGTGATGGTGTGGGGATGCTTTGTTGCCGGGGCAACTTGCAGTAATTGAGGGAAAATCCTCTTTACCAGAAAATCCTACAGGAGAATGTCCAGTACTCAGTCCGTAAGTTGAAACTCAAGCACAACTGGATTATGCAGCAAGACAACGATCCAAAGCATAGGAGTAAATCCTAGTCTTAGAAGTAAGTGAAAGACTGATCTCCAGTTATTGGAAGTGTTGCAGTTGTTGCTGCTAAAGGTGGCACAGCCAGATTTTAAGTTTAAGGGGGGCAATTAGTTTTTCACATGGGTGAAATATATGTTTTGCTTCAATAAAAAAATAAAAACCGTATTGTGTGTTTACTCAGGTTGCCTTTGTTTTATGTTGTATTTTGTTTGAAGATCTAAAACTATGTAGTATGAGATGTACACAAAAGCAGGAGAAATCAAATACTATTTCACAGCACTTTATTTTGTGAATAAAGACTTAATTGTAGTTTTTTTTGCACACACAATGCATTCATATTGCTTCATAAAATTGAGATTAAACCACTGGAGTCACATGGATTACTTTTACGATGCCTTTATGAACTTTTTGGAGCTTGAAAGTTTTGGTTACTTGGACTGTAAACGGAGGGACAGAAATGTCCCAGGTTTCATTAAAATCTCTTCATTTGTGTTCCGAAGATGAACGAAAGTCTTATGGGTTTGGAACGACATGAGGGTGAGTAACTGATGACAGAATTTTCATTTTTGGATGAACTATCCCTTTAAGTGTGAATTGTGTTTCACCCCTATAAATTGTATTGACTGATAAACTGAATTTAAATCAGGATTAAACCTGATGCCACAGCATGAGAAACCTGCAGCACAGCAAAGATTTTGCTCTAAATGTCTTCAACTGCAATCATAATTTCATCATTTGTTTCAGATTTGACTTTACAGAAGGGTATTGATCACTCTGTGGCCATTAAATCACATCCACATAAGTCCAAATATTCATATCCACTGGTTTCAATAAAATGACAGAAAGTAACATTTTAAAATGTGGACCGGAAAAGGTAATGACCACAGAGGTGTTTCATTGAATATGCAGCATAAAAGACTAGACATCAATTCTGTTGTGGAATAGCAATATGAGGATACATTATTTGTAGGTTGGCCAGCACTTTTTTGCTCTATGACCTGTTATTTCTCACCTGTCAGTCTAATATTTATTCTGTGAAGTTGCCACCCTTCTATCTGGTTAAGGTATTTGCCTTAGTTAATTAACCGCTTAATCCCCTAAGCCATCTAGGACCTGTCAGCACATACCTATTTTGAAGTACTATATTGACGTACTGAATATACACTATTTGGCCAAAAGTTTGTGGACACCTGTCCATCAGACCCATATATGGACCTTCCCCACTGTTGCCACAAAGTTGGAAGCACACAATTGTATAGGATGTCTTTGTATGCTATAACATTACAGTTTCTCTTCACTGGAAATAATGGCCCTAGCCCAAACCTGTTCCAGCATGACAATGCCCCTGTGCACAAAGCGAGGTCCATAAAGGCGTAGTTGGAGTGGAAGAACTCAAGTGGCCTGCACTGAGCACTGACCTCGACTCCACTGAGCACCTTTGTGATGAACTGAAAGGCCGACTGCCCCCCAGGTCTCCTTACCTGATATGAGTGCCTGACCCCACTAATGCTCTTGTGGCCAAATGAGCAAATCCCCACAGCCATGCTCCAAATCTAGTGGAACGTCCGGAAGAGTGAAGGTGGGACTAAATCTGGAATAGGATGTTCAAAAAGTACATATGGGTGTAATGGTCTGGTGTCCACAAACCTTTGGTCATAGAGTATACGTCTGAATATAGGTCACTCTCTTACAGTATTTTAAATATATTCAAATACATTCTTATTATATTAACAGTATAGAATTTCACAGAATAGGACTTATAAAACACACACACACCATGTGATGTGGTGTCTTGTGGTAAAGCAGCCCAGCATACCACAAGACGGAGCCCCAATGGAGTGAGCTAAAACAGGAAGGCCTTTGGTGGTTGGATGTGTGTGTTTGAGTGAGGTCATTTCAGGGGCTGCCTGTTTTTCCTATCAGACTCTACCCCGATAGAAATAAAATCTGGGTGAAGTGTTGTTGAGTTTAGGGACATCAAGTTCATATAAGGCAATTGCAAGAGTAAAAAAAAAAAGTATCTCATATGTAGCCACCTTTATGACATTTCATGACATTTGGAATTCAAATGCAACACATTATGCTGGTTGATATTTAAATTTAACGTGAATGTGGTCTAGCTGTAAGTTAGAGCCAATGTTGTCTTTTTTTTTTTTTTTAGTGCTTAACATTTGATTTGTTTGTTTTTAGTCCCTGGTCCACCGTGAATTCGAGTGAACTGACTAATGGATTTGTGACATACAGTAGGAGACAATTGTTTGTCCCAGTCAGACTTAAACATCTTTTTGTAATTTTGCCTTTGTACACCACCACAGTGTGTTTGAAATGAAGGAATTGAAGTGTAGACTTTCAGCTTTAATTCAAGGGGTTTAACAAAAATATTGCATTAACCGTTTCGGAATTACAGACATTTTTTACATAGTCTGTCCATTTTCGCAGACTCAAAAGTAATTGGACAACTGACTGATAAGCAGTTTGTTTCCTCGTTATTTCATGACGAATTAAGGAGATAAAAGGTCTGGAGTGGATTCCAAGTGTTAAATTTGCATTTGGTAGCTGTCCATGGAAACTCTCAATATCCAGTCCAAAGAGGTGTCGATGTTGGTGAAGGAGGCCGTCATTAGGCTGAAAAACAAAAACAGACCTCTCCGAGAGATAGCAGAAACATTAGGAGTGGCCAAATCAACAATTTGGTACATTCTTAAAAAGAAAGAATGCACTTATGAGCTCAGCAACACCAAAAGGCCTGGAAGACCACGTTAGACAACTAAAGTGGATGATCACAGAATTCTTTCCTTGGTAAAGAAAACCCCTTCACAACAAGTCAAGAACACTTTTGTGAAGGTAGGCGTATCATTGTCAAAGTCTACAATCAAGAGATGCCTTCATGAATGTAAATACAGAGGGTTTACCTCAAGATGCAAACCACTGGTAACACTCAAGAACAGAAAGGCCGGAATAGACTTTGCTAGAAAAGAAAAGCCTAGAAAAGCCTGCCCAAATCTGGAACAAGGTTCTTTGGATTGATGAAACCAAGATTAACTTGTACCAGAATGATGGGAAGAGATGAGTATGGAGAATGAAAGGAAGGGCTCATGATCCAAAGTATACCACATCATCTGTCAAACATGGTGGAGGAAGTGTTATAGCATAGGCATATATATGGCTGCCATTGGAACCAGGTCATTGGTGTTTATTGATTGTGACTGCTGATAGAAGTAGCAGGATGAATTCTGAAGTATATAGAGCTATACTTTATGCTCACATTCAGGCAAATGCTGCAAAAATGATCGGACAATGCAGATGGATAATGACCCAAAACACACCACAAAAGCAACCCAATTTCTTAAGGCCAAGAAATTGAATGTTCTTAAATGGCTGAGTCAGTCACCTGACCTCAACCCAAATGAGCATACGTTTCACTTACTGAAGACCAAACTTAAATAAGCCCTCAAACAAGCAGTAACTGAAGGCGGCTGCAGAAAAGGCCTTGCAAAGTGTCTCAAGGAAGGAAACTCAGCATTTGGCAATGTCCATGAGTTCCAGACTTCAGGCAGTTATTGACTGCAAAGGATTTGGATCCAAGTATTAAAAATAATCCTTGTATTTATAATTATGCTACTCCAGTTACTTTTGCCCTGTGAAAATGGAGGGACTATGTAAAAAATGTCTGTAATTTCTAAACGGTTAATGCAATATTTTTGTTAAAGCCCTTATAGTAAAGTTGAAAGCCTACACTTTAATCACATATTGATTGCTACATTTCAAATCTGTCGTGGTGGTGTACAATCACAAAAATGTTGTCACTGTCCAAATACGTACGGACCTGACTGTATATCACAGTCACGGGCATAACCTACACTGGGGCACTGGCCCCACCAATTTTTTAAGAGTAGACTGGCAAAATCTTGTAATAGCGCATGGCAGAAATTGATCTAAACATTTTCGAAAAATACCAATTTAACCCTTTTTACAGTGTTAGTGGTGTGCAGAGATTTTAGGTAGCCTAGTTTTTAGGCAGCAGATCTTAAATTATTAAGATCATGTTTTTGGCCTGAAACACATTTGACTGTCAAAAAAAATTTGACTGATACTGAAAATTTGATTGTTGACATCATGATTTTTCAGTGACTCTAGGATGTTTCTTTCTGTACTGGACCTTGTCCTACTAATTTCATAAAACATAACATATTACAATGTTTCACACAGGATTTTGTGAGATTGTGGTGGGTGGACCTCTGACCCTCTAGGGGGGGTCTGGTGGCATGGACAATTTTGTACATCTTAAAATTAAATGCATCAACCTGGTGTACTTTGAGAGCAAAATTAAGAGGCTATGAAGAATTTGTGCTCTTGTAAACGATTTTGTGCTCTAGTAGTAATTTAATCATAAACACATTGGTTGTATAGATATGAATGGTGATGACATGGCAAAAAAGTCACACGCACAGAGCATGGTATATGAGACGAAACATCTAACATGGTTCACAAGTGGTCAAAACACAAAATTGACTATAGAATATATTTGAGATGTCAAATAAATGAGGCAAAAGTGGTTACCTGTGTTGAACTGGTTTATTTTTTTTTACTAAATGAAATAATCTGGATGAGGAGGACGTGGTATTGATCAACTCTGCCCTTTTGTAGTTGAATTGCTGACCAGGGGGAGGGTCTGGCTGACTTGTAGTGAGAGATGCTTTGTCGAAGCAACAGCGCAAATCAGAACTTTTATGTTTTTATGAGAATTTTACAAATATTTTCGGTTCATTATGAAACCGTGGGCGGGATAAATGAATGGTAATTAATTTAGGTAGTTAATAGGTAGTAAGTAATGGGAAACACTGTATTATAAAGGAAACCTTATCTGCCCTCTACCTTTTTTGGATCTGTATCCTGTCTGAATCACCACATCAGCATGATAACACCGCTGACCACTGAGGCAGACAAACACAGGAAGTGTAGCCTTTAACGGCACCCAATGTCTCCATACTTCTAACTGAGTGGTTAGTCTACTAGCCACCTAAGCATTATGTAGTTGGCTTAATGCTATTCAATGAGTGTTAGACAGTTTAGCATCAGCTTTACACTAGCAAGCTTAGCCATGGCTGAAAGATGTGACATAACATTTTTTCGCTGCAGTCAGTGTAGTGCTACACCGAGAAAGTTGCCCTCTGCATAACATCTAGTATTCATGACGGGGATGACTGTTGGTTACATCACAGTGGCCGTAGGAGTGTGTTCAAGATTAGGCCAAGCATGCATGTGACTCAGGGCAGAGCAGCAGTTGTCTGTTTTAAGCAAAGTATGGACAAAGAGGCTAGACTACGGTCTGCTGGCTCTTATAAAGGAGACTTTCTGAGTAGATAATGGGGCAGAAAACTATGCAATGCTGTGCTACTGTGCAAGGTTGAAACATCTTAATTTAAATGGTTTTAGCCATTTTAGCAAGTACTTTATATTGTAAGTTATTACTAAAGATAGGTAATAAGTGTAGTGTAGTTTTTAAATTGACTAATTCGTCTTATTCAGATTGTTCATGAGGCACAGATCCAAACTCTAGATTATACGATTTATAAGAATTTGGTTAACGATGAATTTTAATGATGTAATTTATTTATTTATCTTAAAAATGATCTCAGACACCCCAAAGTAAAAGTTCTACTGTTTGGGTCTAGTGCATGTAAAATTCTCTAATCTTGTGATGATGAAATAAGATTTGATAGATGCTCACAAGCTGCAGGGGAAAAAAAACAAAATCCTTATCGTTCCATAACCCATAACCAGGCTTTATATGATTCATAGTGTAAATATTTATGTTTTGCTCTACTGTTAATAGTTGTTTCTCTTTTATGAGATGTATCAGAGTCCTTAATGGAGCATTCCATTGACAGGAATGCTTCAGGCTGACTCTTTGTATGTTTGTACTTCCGGAAAGAGCCGTTTCCTGTCTCTCTCCTCTCCCATGACTGACACACAAAACGGAAACACTTTTTGGGAGCAGATTCAGGAAATTTGTGTTTCTCCGAAGGTGGTGTTTTTTGGACAACCTTTCTTATAGTTTGGCAGTAGGTGTTTTCCTTTGTTTTCCCTTTTTTAATTAATTAATTATTTAAAAAAAAAATTTTTTCTTGGGATAGACCAGTATGAGAAATTCACAGCATCTGTGTCACAGACCTATGTCTTGGGATGACGTGTGCACCAACAAACTGAACCATCCTGGCTTAAGATGGATAAGGACAAGGAAGGAGTTTAGGCGGAAAGTTTCACCTTAACAAGTTGCCCGACGGATCCTTGGAGAAAACAAAAGTAATCTGCACAGTTTGAAAAGCCGAATTTAATTAGCACAGAAGTACAGTGGTACTTAAGTTTGTGAACCCTTTAGAATTTTCCATATTTCTGCATAAATATGACCTAAAACATCATCAGACCTAAAAGTAGACAAAGAGAACCCAATTAAACAAACGAGACAAAATATTATACTTGGTCATTTATTTATTAAAGAAAATGATCCAATATTACATATCGGTGAGTGGCAAAAGTATGTGAACCTCTAGGATCAGAAGTTAACGGGATAGTTCACCCAGAGCAGAAGGGCTGCTTTTCGGGTTCTGTAGACTCAAACTGGAAATCTCCAACTTCTGTTATCTTGTGGAATTGCGAAGGTCTGGGCCTAAATAAGCTTTTGTTTTGGATGAACCCTCAGAAGAGGAGTCTTACCAAGTTACAAGTTTTTTTTAAAATTGTAACCTGTTCAAAGTTTGGTCACTTTTTAAGGCACACGGAACTGGCAACCAACTTCCCTACGCCGGCTTCTGCAAGAGCCGCTTATCTTTGGTTCATGTTTCAACTTATCACATGAGGGGTCTTTTCTTGCTCTCACAGAGAATGTCTTGTGTAACAACACTTGGAAGCATAATACAACTAGCAGGACCCAGTCTGGGAAAGCACTGTAGAAATGCTGTGTTAAGTCTTTGAACAAGAGTGCTCTTGATAGTAAAGTAGACACACCGCGGCACACTGTCCTCCGATTAGGAGATTGCATTAGGTCAGAGTGGAGAGCACTTTATAAGTCACCATTACCCAAAAAATAGGTGATTTACAGTGGAGAATTTTACATGGCACCATTACAGTCAATACCTTTGTTTCTGTGTTAAATCATGGTGTAAGCCAGGAATGTCCATTTTGTTTTCAGAGAGACTGTGTTCCATGCTTTTATGCACTGTCCTAGATTAAGACCTTTTATTTGTTATTTTACAGACACTGTTTAATTGTTGTGATGAAACATTTTCAATGAAGGTTTTTATTTTTGGTTTTAAATATGTTTGGAGACGATGCTATGGGTGTCAACTGTTGAATTTTCTGCTAATTCAAGCAAAAATGGCCAAATATGTTAGCAGAAAAAATTAAATTGAACGAGACTCTTATCAACACAACTGTATTCTCAACCCTAGTAAAATCTAGAATATTAATTGACTTTCGAGTAGGGTTGTCACGGTACCAAAATTTCAGTAGTCGGTACCAGTACCAGTAAAATTCCACGGTACTCGGTACCAATTTTGGTACCAAAGCAAAACACGAAAACATGCTAATTGAACAACACACTATTTTATTAATAAAGTTAAATATCAATATAAAATGCATTAAAAAACAATGCCATTCTGTTTACTTCAAGTATTTCGAAGTGTTTCAAGTTTTTTTTTCCCCATAAGAAATTAAAGGTATAAAAATAAATAAACAAAAATATGTATATGTATATTTCAAGTATTTTTGAAAAATGCTTTAAGTTTCGGCCTTAGATTTTTTTCCCGTCAAGTGAATAAAAACTAAATAAATTACAAGCAAAAAGTACAAACTATGTAAAAAGAGTTTCTGAAATGACTCGCTCATTAGGCATCTTTACGCACGGACTTTTAAATTGAAGTGTTGAAACTCAAGTGTTGAAGCAGCATATCATATTTTTCAGAATTTCATTGGCTATACGATGTGCCAGTCATCCACACAATCGGTTGCAATAGGCTCAGGCTTTTCACGAACGAATGGGGGAAGGCACTTGCCTTCAACGCGGACTCTCACTGGCTATTGAAGGATATGGACAGGACATGGAAGCTCCTATTGGTTCAATTGAGTTGTCAATCGACAGGGCAGAGTGCAGCAGCCATTTTCATGTCAAGATGTCGGCAATGTTTACAAGTGAACCGGAGTTATAACAGAGAAAACGTGAAAAATTAGGCACATCTGCCTAAAATTTGAAATGACTGCAATAGTCTGTGGGTATTTATTGATGTAATAATGTGTTTTGGACTAAATATTTTTATTTAATTGGATCATTTGGACCTTTGCCAGTGTAACAAGACAAGTTTTTGTCAGGATGTTATGGATCAGTGGACTACTATGAGGCTTCATAGGTGAGTCTCAGTTTTGTAATTGTTTGTATGTTGCTGGTCTGACAGAGACGTTGATTGTAGCTGCTGTTGTGATTGTATATTGAAACGGTTTGTACCAATCGAAGCACAAGAATCTTAGCTTTCCAAAGATATATCGTATATACCTACATACACACAGCAGCTGTGTACATAGCATAGTTTTACACTTAACAATGCGGCGGTCTGCCGGTGGGCCGTGGATGGTTTTTAAAAGAATTAAATGGTTAATAAGGACACATGACCGTATTAGCGTTACACGTGCGTATGCTAACCATTAAGTAAGCCAAAACGACCCAAAACCCCGATGGGGTTCTTTTTAAAAAAACGTAAATATACTACAGTGATACATTAAAGTCGTCTTAAAAAGTCAAAAGTCTTCCTTTCTCTCTCTTAAACACACACAGATTCTCTCTCTTACACACTCTCTCTCTCTCTCTGTCTCTCTCTCTCTCTCTCCTTGTATACTTGTATACATTGGAGCCTGTGCCCATTACAGCCTCAGCTTTCTGTTCTTGACTTACAGAAGTGGAACCTGATGTGGCCTTCTACTGTTGAAGCCCATCCGCCGCAAGGTTGGATGTGTTGTGCATTCTGAGATGCTTTTCTGCTCACCACAATAGTACAGTGTGGTTATCTGAGTTACTGTAGCCTTTCTCTCAGCTCGAACCAGTCTGGCCATCCTGCTGAGTTCTGAAACAATGTGTTATGGACAGATTAATCTAAAGTGGAGCTTTTTGGCCAACGTGGGCCCCATTTATATCTCCCGAAAACCTAAAACTGCTTTTCAAAATAAGAACCTCATACCAGCTGTGAAGCATGGTGGTGGTACTGTGATGGTTTGGTGCTGCATCAGGACCTGTATGCCTTGCTCTCATTGAGAGAACTATAAATTCTGCTCTGTATTAGAGAATTCATCAAGAGAATGTCAGGTCTTCTGTGCATGAGCTGAAGCTGAAATGCACTTGGGCCATGCAACAAAACAATGATCCAAAGCACACAAGCAAGTCTACCTAACAATGATTTAACAGTGTTTCCCAAAAGGATTTTGTGAGACTGTTGTGGGTGGACCGCTCACTCTCTAGCGGGGTCAGGGACATGCTTATTGCAGCAAATCTGTGCCAAAAATCAGAGTGCCTTATTGACGCTCTCGCGCACGGACACTCAACAGACACTCATGTGAGTCGTTTATTTCTTTTTTTAAATTTGTTGATAGTTTTCGATTGAAACACTTGCGACATACTACATTATGTAATATAATATGTGTAAATACAGGGTATCTTTACCAGTTGTTAATAAACAGGAAGTGTTCTACCAGTTTGCATTCTTGGGATGTTAATAGATAGCGATCCATCCAGTAAGACTCTTCATGATTAACTGTGAGCCCCCAGATAATAAATCATTGGCTTAGTAATAGAGGGTTGTCACTTTGCTGTTGTGAATTGAAGCCACTGAGTCCAATGTTGCTTCAAGGGGATGACATACACATTTTAGTGAAAGATTTAGTTACAGGTGTATGTCAAAAAATTAGAATATCGTGGAAAAGTTAACATTTTCTGTAATTTAATTCAAAAAGTGCAACTTCTATATATTCTAGATTCATTGCACAAAAAGTGAAATATTGCAACCCTTATTATGGCTTACAGCTCATGGAAATCAAAAATCCAGTATCTCAAAATATTAGAGTAAAGAATTTATAATACAGAAATGTTGACCAGGAGAGCTCTAATCAGCTAATTAACTCAAAACACCTGCAAAGGTTTCCTGTGCCTTTAATCTCTCAGTCTGGTTCAGTACACACAACCACAATATTCATGGAAAGTTCACGGGAGGGGAAAAGTGTGGTAGGAAAAGGTGTACAAGCAACAGGAATGACCGCAGCCTTGAGAGGATTGTCAAACAAAGCCATTTCAAGAACTTGGGGGAGCTTCACAAGGAGTGGACTGAGGCTAGAGTCAGTGCATCAAGAGCCACCGATGTGTCCACAAAATGGGCCACAATTGTTGCATTCCTAGTGTCAAGCCACTCCTGAACCAGACACAATGTCAGAAATGTCTTGTCTGGGCTAAAGAGAGAAAGAACTGGACCATTGCTCAGTGGTCCAAAGTCCTGTTTTCAGATGAAAGTAAATTTTGCAATTTTGAAATCAAGGTCCCAGAGTCTGGAGGAAGAGTGGAGAGGCACAGAATCCAAGTTGCTTGAAGTCCAGTGTGAAGTTTCCACAGTCAGTGATGATTTGGGGTGCCATGTTATCTGCTGGTGTTGGTCCACTGTGTTTTCCTCAAGTCGAGAGTCAATGCAGCGTCTACCAGGAGATTTTAGAGCACTTCATGCTTCCATCTGCTGACAAGCTTTATGGAGATGTTGATTTCCTTTTCCAGCAGGACTTGGAACCTGCCCACAGAGCCAAAACTACTAGTAACTGGTTTGCTGACCATGGTATTACTGTGCTTGATCGGCCAGCTGAATCGCCTGACCTGAACCCCATAGAGAATCTATGGGGTATTGTTAAGAGGAAAATGAGAGACACCAGACCCAACAATACAGACAAGCTGAAGGCCGCGATCAAAGCAACCTGGGCTTCTGTGATGGCTGTTTTTAGGTCATTGCTGGCTTACAGTGTTGGATGGATGGATCGCTATCTATTATCATCCCAAGAATGCCAAGGCTAACTAGTAACCTGGTAGAACACTTGACTATTAACTGCTAAAGATACCCTGTATTTACATATACACTGGTGCTTGAAAGTTTGTGAACCCTTTAGAATTTTCTATATTTCTGCAAAAATATGACCTAAAACATCAGATTTTCACACAAGTACTGAAAGTAGATAGAGAACCCAATTAAACAAATGAGACAAAAATAGCACACTTGTTCATTTATTTATTGAGGAAAATGATCCAGTATTACATGTGAGTAGCAAAAGTATGTTATCCTTTGCTTTCAGTATCTGGTGTGACCCCCTTGTGCAGCAATAACTGCAACTAACCAGTTTCTGGTAACTGTTGATCAGTCCTGCATATTGGCTTGGAGGAATCTGAGACCATTCCTCAGTACAGAACAGCTTCAACTCTGGGATGTTGATGGGCTTTCTCACATGAACTGCTTGCTTCGGGTCCTTCCACAACATTTCTATTGGATTAAAGTCAGGACTTTGACTTGGTCATTCCAAAACCTTAACTTTATTCTTCTTTAACCGTACTTTGGTAGAACGACTTGCGTGCTTAGGGTCGTTGTCTTTCTGCATGGCTCACTTTCTCTTGAGATTCAGTTCATGAACAGATGCCCTGACATTTTCCTTTAGAATCCACTGGTATAATTCAGAATACACTGTTCCATCAATGATGGCAAGCCATCTTGGCCTAGATGCAGCAAAACAGGCCCAAACCTTGATACTGCCACCACCATGTTTCACAGATGGGATGCGGTTCTTATGCTGGAATGCAGTGTTTCTCTTTCTCCAAACATAACGCTTCTCATTTAAGCCAAAAAGTTCTATTTTGGTCTCATCCATCCACAAAACATTTTTCCAATAGCTTTCTGGCTTGTCCACATCATCTTTGAACTGCATACAGGCAGCTGTGTTCTTTTTGGAGAGCAGTGACTTTCTCCTTGCAACCCTGCCATGCACACCATTGTTGTTCAGTGTTCTCCTGATGGTGGACTCATGAACATTAACGTTAGCCAATGTGAGAGGGGCCTTTAGTTGCATAGAAGTTACCCTGGGTTCCTTTGTGACCTCTCAGACTATTACATGTCTTGCTCTTGGTTTTCTCTTTGTTGGTCGACCACTCCTGTGGAGGGTAACAATGGTCTTGAATTTCCTCCATTTGTACACAGTCTGTCTGACTGTGGCTTGATGTCCAAACTCTTTAGAGGTGGTTTTGTAACCTTTTCAACCCTGAGTAGCATCAACACCTCTTTTTCTGAGGTCCTTAGCAATCTCCTTTGTGCGTGCCATGATACACTTCCACAAACATGTGTTTTGAAGATCAGACTTGTAGATCCCTGTTCTTTAAATAAAACAGGGTGCTCACTCACACCTGATTGATTGTCATCCTATTGATTGAAAACACGTGACTCCAATTCCACCTTCAAATTAACTGCTAAACCTAGAGGTTCACATACTTTTGCCACTCACAGATATGTAATATTGGATCATCTTCCTCAATAAATAAATGACCAAGTATAATATTTTTGTCCCATTTGTTTAATTTGGTTCTCTTTGTCTACTTTTAGGACTAGAGTGAAACTCTGATGATGGTTTAGGTCATATGCAGATATATATATATTTTCCAGCACCACTGTATTATATTACATAATGTAGTATGTTGCAAGGGTATCAATAGAAAACTATCAACAAAATAATAATAAAAAAAGACACATGAAGAGTGTCCGTGGATGAAGCCATGTCTCTCATGAAGAACAAGTAACTTTGCTAAAGGTTCGTCACAGTGGCAGGCAGCCAATCAGAACTTGTATCTGGAAAAATTAATTAGCCAAAGATATTTGAGGTTAGAGTCAAGCTAGTTGGGCCCACCCACTGCTGACAGAATATTACAGACAGAGTAGAAGCAATAGTCAAGAAAAGAAGCAGCTCCTGAGTGTGGGGAATGATTTTGTTTGTGCATACAGGTTTTTCCTCATGTGCCAGAGCTGATTGCACGTGCGAGGGTTTAAAATGAGCATGCAAGTTCTTGCCTTTCCACACGTGTACATCTGTTTTCTTCTCGCGTTTGTAATTTACCGTGCACGAGCGTCAATATAACGTCCTCAGATTTTTGGCACTGATTTGCCACCATAATGCAGCCAGGTGGTGCCAGTGCATGTGCGCGTACAGCAGGGTGAGGGGAGAGGAGTGGAGCGGTCTGACTGACCGTGGGGAGGGTCTGACTGACCGTGGGGAGGGTCTGACTGACCGTGGGGAGGGTCTGACTGACCGTGGGGAGGGTCTGACTGACTTACGAGAAGTGTACAAATATTTTCAGGTCAAACTGTATGAAACTGTGGGAGGACAAATTAATGGAAAACACTGGTTTAAAATTAAGAAATTTAAACTTTTGGAATGGCCTAGTCAAAGTTTAGACCTAACTTAGACCCTATTGAAATGTTGTGTCAGAACCTGAAATGTGCAGTTCATGCTCGAAGGCCTAAAAATGACACTGAGCTGAAGCAGTTCTGCAAAGAGGAGGGCTTAAAATTCCTCCATGGCATTGTGAGACATTAATTAAAAACTACAGAAAGTGTTTGTAGTTATTGTAGTTGTATATAAGGGGTGTGTAACCAGCTGTTGAATGTTGGGTGTTGAATATCTTTTCTTAATAATCATGTTGTTGCGTTTTTTGTTGTTGTTGTTTTTTTTTTGTTCCAGGGTCTCTTTTATCCAGGGATGTTTTGGTTTAAGATGTAATGTCATTCAGTTTTTGAAATGTGCACAAATTCAGGAATTCTGACAGGGGGGAAACACTTTTTTCACAGCACTGTATAGTAATGTGATGGAAAATAAGAAATATAAGTGCATGCAACAGTTATCACTCCATCAATGGACAAAAAAATATGATGGTTGAGATGTCACTGATGTTAAAGGGCAGGAGCCTAAAGAGGTTACGGCGATTTCACGGAAAAGTGAAAATGTTCAGTATTATGATAAAAATGCTACATAAATGGTAGAAAATGAATCTGAACTGTGGAATACCTTGTTAATGACAAGAAAATATCTTTTCTTTTAGTCTTTTCATTTTCTGTTGTGGGGATTTTGTAAGAGAGATCATCCGTATCGTGATTTTATCATTTTGTCAGTTGAGATGAAAATGGTCAGACATGGCACCCCAAGGTGTTTTATGAACCAGACTTTCTTTTCGCTAGTCCAACTCATGCTCTCTCTGACAGACACAGAAACAAACCAATAATAACCAAGAGTAGGCAATACCTCAGCTTATGTTTCCTCCTTGTTTTGGTTGACAGCAGAGCAGCAAGGCTGACAACATGGAGGAGTTGGTGCCTAAAATATTCAGCTTTGGTTATATGTAACTGCTGGATTTTACACAACAGACACAGCACAAACAGTGGTTCATTCCAAAACATGCGAAGCAAGACTGGACCATCGAGAAAACACAATTCATTTGTGTAACCAACAAAAAAGCACCCCAAAGAGTGTGTCTAAGGACCACGTAAACAATGTGTTTGAAAAAGGCACTACTTATGAGAAAAGACATTACTGATGTGATATTTGTACGTGGCCAAGGATATAATGCCTTTTAAAACAGTTGAAAATTAGTGTTTAAAAAATAGTTTATCCTCATTATAACTTACCAAGATGCAAAAATATTTCTTACACCATCATTTCTCAGCTGTACACAGAATGCAGGGAAGAGTGTAATAAAAACCAAAACAACAAAACTAACTCAGCTAATGTATTCAGTATTTAAATATTTAAATACTCACTCACCTGTCAAGTACCTTTTCATTTATTGCACTTGTAAATACTGGAGACAATAGTAAAGGTGATTGTGGCGAGGAGGAGGGCGTGACCAGTCTGTGAGGATGCACACCTGGCACTGATTAGACAAATCAGTGGGAGAGAGAGATAAAGGAGCGGCTGGAGGCGCCGGAGAGAGGGAGAGAGATGCACATGCACTTTGTGTTCCATTTCTGTTTTATGTTCTGTTTCAGTTTCGTTTATTATTAAACTTTATGTTTACGATCAGCCGGTTCCCGCCTCCTCCTTGACCGACCTTTAAATTGTTACACTGGTGCCGAAACCCGGGAAGGAGGAGGGACGTGCTGTTGAAGCGCTTTCGCCACTGTGGGAGGATCGCGACACCGAGAAGGCGGTGGTGCTGGAGCGGTTGCCGAGGAGGACGGAGGAGTCGCTGCCGTCTGCCGGGATGCGGAGGAACCGCTGCCATCTCATTTAAACCAAAAAGGTTTATTTTGGTCTCATCTGCCAACAAAACATTTTTCCATTAGCCTTCTGGCTTGTCCACGTGATCTTTGAACTGCATATAGGCAGCTGTGTTCTATTTGGAGAGCAGTGGCTTTCTCCTTGCAACCCTGCCATGCACACCATTGTTGTTCAGTGTTCTCCTGGTGGTGGATTCATGAACATTAATATTAGCCAATGAGAGAGAGGCCTTTAGTTGCTTAGAAGTTACCCTGAGTTCCTTTGTGACCTTGTGGACTAGTATACATCTTGCTCTTGGAGTGATCTTTGTTGGTCGACCACTCCTGGGGAGGGTAACAATTGTCTTGAGTTTCCTCCATTTGCACACAATCTGTGTGACTGTGGATTGTCGGAGTCCAAACTCTTTAGAGGTGGTTTTATAACCTTTTCCAGCCTGATAAGCATCAGCAACTCTTTTTCTGAGGTCCTCAGAAAGCTCCTTTGTTCATGCCATAATACACTTCTACAGACAGGTGAAGAACAGACTTTGATAGATCCCTGTTCTTTAAATAAAACCGGGTATCTCATTGTCATCCCATTAATTAAAAACACCTGACTCCAATTTCACCTTCAAATTAACTGCTGACCCTAGAGGTTCACATACTTTTGCCACTCACAGATATGTAATATTGGATAATTTTCCTCAATAAATGACCAAGTATAATATATTTAAATAATTATTTCAATAAATAAATATATATCTATATAAATAATAAATATATATCGGAAATTCTAAAGTTTCAAACTTTTAAATTCAAACTTTCAAGCACCATTCTATATGTGTATATTGTATATGTGGTGCTGTAGAAAAAGAAAAATAAGATCTTGCAAAACAAAACATTTTGAACTATGACTGTCAACTATGACTTGACCAAGTTATCACTGACACAGCCTCAAAAAGGAATTAAATGTTTCTGAAATAGGTTCAGTAAGGAAAATATTTTTACCTGCAGGCTCGCATTCCAGGATCTCACCAACAGCTACACCATCACTGATTACCTCTTTGCATCGCAGGGTGAAGGTGATCTGCATTAACTTTGTAATCAGGACAAGATTTTTGTCACGCATCTTAACTTCATCTACAATTTGCGGTCTCAGTCGTTCACGGCTTGCAGCATCTTCACCTCCTTCAACTTGACTCTGCTTTGGGGAGCTGTCAGTTTCTGTCAGGATGATCTCGTACTTAAAATCCAAGACATCACCATCTGGATGATTCTTACTTTTGTGAGCATTGAAGGTCTTGCACATTAATACGGTAGTGACAATTTCTGAATGGAAAATCCATCTTGTGTTGTTTTAAATGTATCCTTAAATGACTGAGAAGAGTTTTATCATTAAATGGCTGCTTGAATGCACATATAGGACAGATGAATGATACACATTCCGTCGGATTTCCACTATTCCACAACTATCCGAGTATGTAACCGTTTTAAGTGAATTTTCGAAGTATTTACTGACTAAAATGTGCATAGAGACATGGCACTGGACTGACTGAGGAAGCATTGCCATGATGCAAACGATAGTGTTCAAGCACCTGTGCCCTTTTATCAAAGACAGCAGCACAAAGTTTGCATTTCCAATCCCTTGGATTTTTAAAAATTTATTTATGTGTTGTGAACTCAGTATTCATTCACATTTTAGTAACTATATGCAATACCTGTATATTATATTAAAGTTAATCGTTGACCATCAACATACCAAACTGAAAACTCCATTCATCAGCCTGCTGCCACAGTTTTAACCTGAAGAGAGGAAGATTGAAAAGTTGGTTAGGTTTCAATGTTTGCAAAAGCACTAGGAAAAATATCTGAAGCATTCGACACTAATCAGTTACCTTAACTTAACAGGCATTATGTGAAATATATGGTGTTCTCTCTGACCTCATAATACAAACCCACCCTAAACAAATTTGTTTATGGGTCTTAAAAATGTATCAATATTTATTTCTTTATACTGTACAGTTTGCTTTTTGAAATGTTAAAAGGTGAGGCATGACAGAAACTTTGAGGTAAAAAACATCTAGATACACTGGCTTCACCTATTCATTTAGTGAGGCAGACAAAATTGGCTCAAATCACATTCGCTTTTCAAATGCAGAAAACATTAACTGCTGAGACACTAAATATATTTTATGCAGAAAATAATTAACAACAATGACATATGGTGCTAAATATTACAAATAACTCACCAGATTAGCAGATTAGAAAGACGAGAACTTTCTCATCGGTTGTCTTTGGTCACAGTGGTACTAAATCAGCCACATCACATTATGCTTTCTATAACCACCGATCTCAACTCACAACCCTTTACTTAGTAACACTAGTGTACTTCAGTGTTTTTGCTGGGCGCCTATGCAATATGCCTAATGGGTAATGGTTGACAGGTCTGATAATATTGTATAAACCGCGATAAACATTATTGGATATTGTGGTAAAGTAATATTGCTATATAGCTCAAGCCTTTATTATTATTATTATTATTATTATTATTATTAGGTGGCTAAGGTGCATACACACCCTATTGTTATTCTACCTTTTCTTCTTCTTCTGGCTGGGGGCCCATAGAACCATCTAGTAAAAAGTTGTGAAATTTGGCACATTGATTGGGAAGGGTCTAAGGAACATTCTGACCAAATTTGGGCCAAGTGCTGCTCTAGTGCCCCCACTGGGTCAAATGTAAGTCTAATTTGGAAAGTCTAATATGTTTATGGTCATAACTTTTGAACCATGTGTCCAAAATTTTAAATCCATCCCTGTATATCCTGGGTCGAGATGAGTTCAGTAGGATGCTATGACATCAATTTCCACCTAATAAAGCATTCATGCCGAAAATGCTTCCATTTAACTGCCATTTTTGCTACTCCTCCTCCAAAATGTTGTCCAATGTTCACCAAATTTGGGGGTAATTATGACCACATTTGTTCATTTAGACCTTTCCTCCTACAGTCAGAGAATTCCACCACTGTCCGTGATCAAAACATACTTATCATTAGTGAAACTACAAATCACTCTTGAATCACTTTGCCTAAAGTTATGGGTCTGCTTTCCTGTGATTGTTTAGGCAGCAACTGTGTTCATGTGGGTTCCCTCCAGGTTTCCTCCCACTGTCCAAAAACATGCAGGTAGGCAGATTGGCTACATTAAATTGCCTCTAGGTATGAATGAATTTATGAATGTGTGTGATAGGTGGCCCACGATGGACTGGCATCCCATATGGGGTGAACGAATGAATGGATAGCAAGTGTGATGTTATTTAGAACCACATCAACAGGTTAATTGTTCATATTTAAATTCATCACTTGATCTGTATATAACCATCTATCTCACTGTATCATTGGATCTCACTTTTCCTAAGTGTTTATTGTAGTTCTAAACTTGATTTATGGAATATTTAAAATAATTAAAATGAACCTAAAAATTTCATTCTCCTTCATTCAGTTTGGAGCCTTAATCCCATTTTATACCAAACCACAGTGGTGCCATGTCAAGCATGCTGACGTGTTAATCAAAGTGGCCTTTATACCGGACACTGGTAGCACGCAAAGTCATGTCACTGTCATGGTCCAAAAACTACAAAATACAAGACTCATGCCTTATTTTGCAGTGTCTGTCCATAATATATACAGCACATGGGCGATATTTCAGCCTACTATAACAGCATGTGCTAATATCTGTTAGTTACAAACTTTGTGAAAATCTCATTAATGAGCTTTGTGGTGATATACATTGGTAGTGAATGTTTATAATAATGTTGTATAAACCAGTGCAAGAAAGCACAGAAATGAAGTGGGTTTCACACCCCAGTGTGTGGGCAGCAAAGCTTTTTGCATTAAATGGGCCTCACACTCATGAAAATATAACATGAAATGCAATATGTGAACCTGATAAAACCGATAAACTCAACTGTTGTTAACACTCACATTTTACATGAGTAAGCTTGCTGCGCTCACTGTGCTGTTTTCCCTGAAGTGTCAAATGGGTCCATTGATTGTAAACTGTCAATAGTGCATTTTTAATCAGAATGTAAGTTGTTTTTTTTTTTTTTTTTTAGGTTTCTATTGATTATTTAAGCTGTTCAAGTTCATGTTTTAATATTGTTTCGGGTTTTTAAATTTTTATTTATTTATTTATTTTTTTAACTGATTTTTGAGCTTATCATGATATTCATGGTATGTGAAAATCCATATTGTGGCACTTTGTTGTATCGCTATTTACTTTAATACCAGTATACCTCCAGCCATAGTCTGCACTAGGAGGGAGGTGTGCGAGGCCATGAGCAGAGCAGAGAAACCAACTACTAAGGCATGAGCATAAGTAAAAACCTCACGTGTGCTCTTTAAGTTCACATTGTTCTTTAAGTGACATATTTCCAAGATTGTTACAAATATTTCAAGAGGCATACAGTATCTCACAAAAGTGAGTACACCCCTCACATTTTTGTAAATATTTTATTATATCTTTTCGTGGGACAACACTGACGAAATGACACTTTGCTACAATGTAAAGTAGTGAGTGTACAGCTTGTATAACAGTGTAAATTTGCTGTCCCCTCAAAATAACTCAACACACAGCCATTAATGTCTAAACCGCTGGCAACAAAAGTGAGTACACCCCTAAGTGAAAATGTCCAAATTGGGCCCTATTAGCCATTTTCCCTCCCCGGTGTCATGTGACTCATTAGTGTTACAAGGTCTCAGGTGTGAATGGGGAGCAGGTGTGTTAAGTTTGGTGTTATCGCTCTCACACTCTCTCATACTGGTCACTGGAAGTTCAACATGGCACCTCATGGCAAAGAACTCTCTGAGGATCTGAAAAAAAGAATTGTTGCTCTACATAAAGATGGCCTAGGCTATAAGAAGATTGCCAACACCCTGAAACTGAGCTGCAGCACGGTGGCCAAGACCATACAGCGGTTTAACAGGACAGGTTCCACTCAGAACAGACCTCGCCATGGTACACCAAAGAAGTTGAGTGCACGTGCTCAGCATCATATCCAGAGGTTGGCTTTGCAGAATAGACGTATGAGTGCTGCCAGCATTGCTGCAGAGGTTGAAGGGGTGGGGGGTCAGCCTGTCAGTGCTCAGACCATACGCCACACACTGTATCAAATTGGTCTGCATGGCTGTCGTCCCAGAAGGAAGCCTCTTCTAAAGATGATGCACAAGAAAACCCGCAAACAGTTTTCTGAAGACAAGCAGACTAAGGACATGGATTACTGGAACCATGACCTGTGGTCTGATGAGACCAAGATAAACTTATTTGGTTCAGATGGTGTCAAGCGTGTGTGGTGGCAACCAGGTGAGGAGTACAAAGACAAGTGTGTCTTGCCTACAGTCAAGCATGGTGGTGGGAGTGTTATGGTCTGGGGCTGCATGAGTGCTGCCAGCACTGGGGAGCTACAGTTCATTGAGGGAACCATGAATGCCAGCATGTACTGTGACATACTGAAGCAGAGCATGATCCCCTCCCTTCGGAAACTGGGCTGCAGGGCAGTATTCCAACATGATAACGACCCCAAACACACCTCCAAGATGACCACTGCCTTGCTAAAGAAGCTGAGGGTAAAGGTGATGGACTGGCCAAGCATGTCTCCAGACCTAAACCCTATTGAGCATCTGTGGGGCATCCTCAAACAGAAGGTGGAGGAGCGCAAGGTCTCTAACATCCACCAGCTCTGTGATGTCATCATGGAGGAGTGGAAGAGGATTCCAGTGGCAACCTGTGAAGCTCTGGTGAACTCCATGCCCATCAGGGTTAAGGCAGTGCTGGAAAATAATGGTGGCCACACAAAATATTGACACTTTGGGCCCAATTTGGACATTTTCACTTAGGGGTGTACTCACTTTTGTTGCCAGCGGTTTAGACATTAATGGCTGTGTGTTGAGTTATTTTGAGGGGACAGCAAATTTACACTGTTATACAAGCTGTACACTCACTACTTTACATTGTAGCAAAGTGTCATTTCTTCAGTGTTGTCCCATGAAAAGTTATAATAAAATATTTACAAAAATGTCAGGGGTGTACTCACTTTTGTGAGATACTGTACATAATCATAATAGGAACACAGTAGGAATAATAGGAACAGAGTTTTTAACTTGACAAACTATTATATTTGCTGTTCCATCTGTATTCCGTGTCTGGTTATGTCTCTGTCTGTGACCCGTTATCTTCTTTTTTCTGTGTTTGTTTGTGTGTAGATTGTATTCCAGTGGAGCTGAAGGAGCCGTTCTATAAGGACCAGTATGAGCAGGAGCACCTGAAGCCTCCAGTGGCGTCTCTGCTGCTGTCAGCTGAGCTCTACTGTAGGGCTGGCAGTCTGATTCTGCGCAGTGATGCTGCTCGACCCCTCCTGGGTCACAACGGGGTCATCCAGGCCCTGGCTCAGAAAGGCCTGTATGTCACTGACCAGGAAAGACTAGTCACTGAGAGAGACCTTTGCAAAACACCCATCCAGATGGTGAGGAATCTCTTTTCTCATAATTTTCTTACAACTGATGTCTAATAATAATAATAATAATAATAATAATGATAATAATAATAATAATGATAATAATGATAATAATGATAGATCTTCAGTAACTATTTTATCCTGGTGCATCCTACATCATCTATTTTGTCTCCTGCATCACTCATGTGACTGTCCACTGACAATCAATGATTTTGTTTTTCTGTAATTTCTCCAAAGCAGCGAAATGAGGCATGAAAAAACCATAAATCAGGCATAAATTCATTTCAACTGGTTTAAGACCCAGTTCTTTTTTTGTTTGTTTGTTTGTTTGTTTGTTTAGCAATAATAAATGTACAGTGTGGGGAAAAAAGTATTTGATCCCCTGCTGATTTTGTACGTTTGCCCACTGACAAAGAAATAATCAGTCTATAATTTTAATGGTAGGTGTATTTTAACAGTGAGAGACAGAATAACAACAAAAAAATCCAGAAAAACACATTTCAAAAACGTTATAAATTGATTTGCATTTTAATGAGGGAAATAAGTATTTGACCCCTTCGACTTAGTATTTGGTGGCAAAACCCTTGTTGGCAATCACAGAGGTCAGACATTTCTTGTAGTTGGCCACCAGGTTTGCACACATCTCAGGAGGGATTTTGTCCCACTCCTCTTTGCAGATCCTCTCCAAGTCATTAAGGTCTCGAGGCTGACGTTTGGCAACTCGAACCTTCAGCTCCCTCCACAAATTTTCTATGGGATTAAGGTCTGGAGACTGGCTAGGCCACTCCAGGACCTTAATGTGCTTCTTCTTGAGCCACTCCTTTGTTGCCTTGGCTGTGTGTTTTGGGTCATTGTCATGCTGGAATACCCATCCACGACCCATTTTCAATGCCCTGGCTGAGGGAAGGAGGTTCTCACCCAAGATTTGATGGTACATGTCCCATCATCCCTTTCATGCGGTGCAGTTGTCCTGTCCCCTTAGCAGAAACCCCCCCCCCAAAGCATAATGTTCCCACCTCCATGTTTGACAGTGGGGATGTTGTTCTTGGGGTCATTGGCAGCATTTCTCCTCCTCCAAACACGGCGAGTTGAGTTGATGCCAAAGAGCTCGATTTTTGTCTCATCTGACCACAACACTTTCACCCAGTTCTCCTCTGAATCATTCAGGCAAACTTCAGACGGGCCTGTACATGAGCTTTCTTGAGCAGGGGGACCTTGCGGGCGCTGCAGGATTTCAGTCCTTCACGGTGTAGTGTGTTACCAATTGTTTTCTTGGTGACTATGGTCCCGGCTGCCTTGAGATCATTAACAAGATCCTCCCGTGTAGTTCTGGGCTGATTCCTCACCGTTCTCATGATCATTGAAACTCCACGAGGTGAGATCTTGCATGGAGCCCCAGACCGAGGGAGACTGACAGTTTCTTCCATTTGGGAATAATCGCACCGACTGTTGTCACTTTCTCACCAAGCTGCTTGGCGATGGTCTTGTAGCCCATTCCAGCCTTGTGTAGGTCTACAATCTTGTCCCTGACATCCTTGGACAGCTCTTTGGTCTTGGCCATGGTGGAGAGTTTGGAATCTGATTGATTGATTGCTTCTGTGGACAGGTGTCTTTTATACAGGTAACGAGCTGAGATTAAGAGCACTCCCTTTAAGAGAGTGCTGCTAATCTCAGCTCATTACCTGTGTAAAAGACACCTGGGAGCCAGAAATCTTGCTTATCGATAGGGGATCAAATACTTATTTCACTCATTAAAATGCAAATCAATTTATAACTTTTTTGAAATGCGTTTTTCTGGATTTTTTTGTTGTTATTCTGTCTCTCACTGTTAAAATACACCTACCATTAAAATTATAGACTGATCATTTCTTTGTCAGAGGGCAAACGTACAAAATTAGCAGGGGATCAAATAATTTTTTCCCTCACTGTAATGGGTTTTAGGGGTGGGAGAAAAAATCGATGCATCTATTCATCACGATTCTTTCTCTAATGATTCTGAATCGATTCTCAAAAATTCAGAATCGATTCTGCGTTCAATTCATTTTTAAGATGGCAATACTATCATAGAGATTCATAGAGATGTACATCAAGAATCGTTTTGGAATCGGATCGTGACTCCCAGACTCGGAATGCCTAAAGATTCCCACCTCTAATGAGTATATTACCCCCTTTAACCAGTGTATATCTCCACTGTCGTATTGATGTGTCGATCAAACAGCACCAACAAAAAGATTCTGTGTCCAGTGGTGATTTAAACAAGTTGTCCAAAGTGAAGTGCAGTATTGCCAGGTGATGCAGGTTGTCTGGGGCTGGATACAGCTCTTCTAACACTTAACTTGGTGTTTATGTCTCACACACCTGCAAGTTTGTTGTGTCATGCTTCCAGGAGTCTTGGAGGATCATTCAACTGGTCTGTATATCCATTTTCGGCTGGATATGTTGCTCAATGAAGGTCTCTGCCTCCAACGGTGATTTAAATGATTTAAATGAAATGTAGTTCTGCCGGGTGATGTATGTCATAAAAAAACCCAGCCTGCTTAAGCTTGAGTTCCATGGGTCTGATGGCATCACTTTTACGGCTCAACTGAACGCTCATGTCTGAAAAAATATGAATCCGCGCACCATGGTATGTAAGCTCGCTGCACTTCCTGGAGGCTTGGAGAATCTTTGCCTTATTGGAGAAGTAATTTTAGGTGGACAATCATTGCTTTGGGTCTGCCACCGATGCAGGGTTTCAAAACAAGGGTGCAGTGATCTACTGACTGAAAATCCGACAAATCCTCACCTAGCACCTTGGTAAAAAACCTGGACATGAAGTCAGTAGTCCTGCCATTCTCTGCACCCTCAGGTATACTAATTGTCCTTAGATTTTAGCAACAACTCTTATTCTCAATATCCTGTTGTCGCTCTTGTAGCTTCTGTATCTGTCCTTGCAGACTAGAAATTGTAGATTCTATTGTCTCGAAAGAATTGTGATGAGAACTGAGCGATGTGTCAATATCTGCCATAACGGCAGATATTGTAGCCTGCTTAGCCTGAATGGAGTGCAGTTTCCCCTCGACTTCTTGTTGTAGAGTATCAATTCTGGTCTTAGTCTCTGTTCGCAAGGTTTCAACAACCAGTCCTATTTCTCTGTGAGTCGTGCTAGTATTAGTGGCGGCATCCATGCTAGCTTGCTTTCAGGCTGGGCCTGTCGAGGCAAGTCATTTATCTTTTAGACCCAGCTCAAATCAATACCATTAACACCTTGAAAGAGGGAAAAATGCTATGATTGTTCTAGTCTTTGACTCCAGAATTGGCACTTTTGCGTCTCTTGCTTGTATCTTTTATTTTACAGTTGAAGGTGAAATGACGAATTAGTTAAAAATGGTAAAAAAAAAAAAAAAAATTGCGATCCAGTCCATGCAACCTACAGCCAATGTGCACCCATGCATCATTAGTGACAATATACAGTACAGTGCAAGTATCTTGGGCACATGCATAGAATAGAGAGAAAACGAGAGAAAAGGAGATGCTGGTGAGAGAATGACTATGATAACCGGAACTACAAACAGATTTTTCTTCAGGTGACAACAAAAAACACAACAGATTTCAATATGTAGTCATTTTTCCCCAAAAGTAAACCAACATTCAGAAACCAGGTGGGGGAAAAAATAAGTACACAATAAGTGGCTGTGTTGAGAATGAACCAATCACATTCAATATTGTGTTCAAAAGTAATTATCATACAGCTGTCATCAATTAAATTATTCTGATTAACCCCAAAATAAAAACCAGCTGTTTCTGTAGGATTTTTATTGACCTCCTCTTGATTTCATTTGACTGCTGAAGCCATGGTCCACAGAGAGCTTACAAAGCATGTACGGTATCTCACTTGTCAAAAAATATCAGTACAGGGGTATGAAATAATTTCCAAAACCTTAGATGTACCATGGAACACCGTGAAAGGCCATCATCAACAAGTGGAGAAAGTGGGGCATCACAGTGGCATACCAAGAACAGGACGTTCCCTCCAAAATTTACAAAAGGACAAGAGACTTATGGCAACATAAAAGGAGCTGCAGGAATATCTGAGAAGTACCGATTACTGTCTGCATATGACAACAATCTCTCATATTCTTCACATGTCTGGGCTATGGGGTAGGGCGGCTAGACGAAAGCACTTTCTCACAAAAAAACATCCAAGCCTGCCTAAATCACCCCAAACCATGTGGTAAAATGGTCTGTAATGGTCTGATGAGACCAATTCCAAAAAGATATAATTCAATAATTCCAAAAGGTATGTTTGGCACCAAAAAGTGCACATCACCAAGAGAACACTATACCCACAGTGAAACATGGTGGTGCATTTTTACAGATGCAATAATGTAGAAGACAGCAAATAAACATCTAGGACAAAATTTGAATTAAAAAAAAAATGCACGCAAGCATATGAGAACTGGACAGAAGGTATGCTGGTCTCTGCATTGCAGTCTTTTCTTGTCACCCCCCCCCCCCCCCCCCAAAAAGTCTCCATACATAGGGGAAACTACCACTTTTCAGCAAAATGTCTTCCAAAAAAAATCACACTTTCATACATTTCTATTATATTTTTTCAGATAGCCGTTAAGAATGCCTTTGAAAAAAGAAGAACATGACATCATACATGACATCGTTGCCAAACTTAACAAATTCAGACAAACTGAGAAATGGACGTCCATGAACTGACGAAGGCACAACCGACGTGGTGCTTGCAGACGTAGTCCCCTATGTATGGAGACTTTCAGGACACCCTGTAGTCTCATCAAAGAGCCCACATAATTCAGCCCATATGTTCTCCCTCCCCCTCCCTCCCTCCCTGTTTGCTTATACATTCAAGAAAAGGACATGTAAGCATGTGTACGTATACTCCGTGCTTAAGTGGGGCGGTGGTAGCTAAGACATTGGGCTACTGATCGGAAGGTCATGAGTTCAAATCCCAGCACCGCCAAGCTGTCACTGTTGGGCCCTTGAGCAAGGCCCTCAACTGCTCAGATGTATAAATGAAATAAATGTAAGTCGCTCTGGATAAGGGCGTCTGCCAAATGCCGTAAATGTAAATGTGTTTAAATTCTGTCTTAGACACACATAGAAATACCCTCTCTGTGTGTGTGTGTGTGTGTGTGTGTGTGTGTGTGTGTGTGTGTGTGTGTGTGTGTGTGTGTGTGTGTGTGTGTGTGTGTGTGTGTGTGTGTGTGTGTGTGTGTTTTGTAGCAGGGTATGCAGTTTGGCTGCACAAGAGGCATGGTGTATGCAGAGGAGTTGACCTTCTCATTGTTGAGAATCCCAATACACTCACTCATATGTGCTCTGAAATAAACAAACCAAAATTTCTTCATTTAGAAGACACTCATTCCCGGCAATTTATAAAATTTGCAGGGAGACGATCAACTGTACACCATTGTTTTCATGATCTCTCTGCAGAATCTCAATATCTGTGTCCTTTAACCATCGCTGCACGTGTATGTGTCTTAATGATTCGCACTGTGGCATAGGCTATGCTATATGAGTACAGGAGGTGGGCTGTGGAAGACAAGTAATGAAATTGTGTGTGTGTGTGTATGAGAGAGAGAGAGAGAGAGAGAGAGAGAGAGAGAACATTTACGTACACGTGTGGCTCTTTGATTAGAGAAACGTGTATGTGTTTAATGCTGCAATATGGCTTTGGGCGGGGCTTGGAAGCGAGAGCAGACACACACACAGAGGACACGGTCTCCTCTTTCTCTCCTTCCTTTCTCTCCTTTTCTGTCATGACACCCAAAGCACTGCAAGAATAGATGGAAAATGAGGAGAAATGTTCCTTTCTTTATCTTTTGCTTCTCTACTCATCTGTTTTATTTACTGTAGTGCTCTACCCTTCTGTGTTTCACTAATGGCCGGAAATCAGAACAAAGGCAGTGGGTTTTTATGTACACAAAAGGAAAGAGACCAGCTTTTTAAAAGAAGAAAGAATGAGAGAGAATATATTTGAATAGGAAACTGAACTGGGCACACTATTCAATGAAGAGTAGAGAAGTACCCGAGTATTTGATTTTGCTCAAAACTTTTATGTTGAGTGTTGGATCTCTTCACAGTGTCAGTTTGAATGGTGTGTTTTCAGAAGTCTTGCTAAGAATACAGCTATGATGGAATCAACATTCGGCCCATTGAATTTTGTTTACAATTCAGATTATTTCATATAAAGGAAAATGTTCCAGTTTGGTTTGTTGGCTTAGTTATTGTTGCCTGGAGGAAGCCACATCTACCAAAATGCCTCAGGGGACAGGGTAAATACTGAGATACAGACAAGACAAAAGTGCAGAGTCGGTTTGATTTTGACATGGAAAGATATGCTGGTCTTTTTTGTTTGTTTGTTTAAAAAAATCATTTCAATTATTTTTCTTTTGGGTGCCTTTGTTAGCAGAATCTCTCTGAGTAACTGAGTAATGGTTTAAAGCCTGAATTAGAAATAATTATAATGCACAGTCCAGTTTATAGAGCTTTAGCAAGAGAGGCTTTTTAATAAAAACAATCTCCCATTGAAATGTTTCAATATAACTGTTTACAGCTTTTAAGCTCAGAGTTGGAATGATGTTTGGCTGTTTCATATAACATTATATTTTGTAGTAGAAGCTGATATAATGAATCACTTGCTGGTTATTTTATGTGCCTTTTTGTCCCTGCAGCACTGTCTGTAGTGCAGTACATGATCTGGGATGTTATTTAAGGAATTACACGACAGATCATTATTTTCTGTTATACGAAAATAATGCATGCCGGGAGGGATGTGGCACTACTCCCACATGCATTATTTTCGTATAACTGCATTATCTGGAGTGTGTTATTCCACTGATACCAAATCGATTTGCCAATGATTACAATGTTTAATTTATTAATGTACGAAACATCACATATTTTAACAATTCTTAGTTAGATTTAATGTTTCTTAGTTAGATGTAATGTTTTTACATTTACAGATTTAACATCGGAGACAAGTTAGTTTCTGTTCTCACTTATGTCATAGCCACAATTTCTCTCCTGTCTTGCTTGCTCAGTTGGATCTCTCTCTCTCTCTCTCTCTCTCTCTCTCTCTCTCTCAAAAAAAAAAAAATGCAGCTCGTCATTTAGAAAAATAACATATTAGAATGAGCACATTAATATTACCCAGTTCATGTTGCAGCCAGAACTAGTTTCTGAGCCGTGCTGTTATGCGAAACAAATGCACACCTTCTGACCAAACAGGTTTGACCATTCAACCGCGCTGTGGTACACATCCCATTCATGGTTGTCTTAAATATTACATTTTAGTGTTGTGATTATTGCATAACACTTTGTCACTTATAACTCTTTGATGGTTTACATCATTACAATATTGTATTTAAAAAAAAAATTAGGCTCACTCATAGGGCAGCAGTTTAACTGTATAAAATCTTCAAGAGGCACCACCTTTCAGACACACATCAGTGTTATGATGCATAAAAATTTCCATTTTCTATTTCAAAAAACTTAAGTGAAAATCATTCCTTTGTTTTGTAGGAATTAAATGTTTTTTTTCCCCTGAAATTTGTCTTTGTGGCATAATTAGTTTATTTAGTACTTATTTAGTAATGTTTCAGTTTTGCTTTAAAGTGATATGATGAATGGAACCTGAATGAAAACTGGCAGGTAATTGTGCTCTCCTTCCATGTTATTTCCTTCAAGCATTTATAATTTTTTTGAATATCAAACTCTTTTTAAGTGTTATTTTTGCAAGGTACAGCCTCACACAGGTCACTTACCTTGAGTGCCTCTGTTTTCATAATGACACACAAACCTTATAAGGCATTCCTGCCGATGGTGAGTGCTTCGGTATTGTGAGCTGTGAGTTTTATATACATAACTGCCATGTATGTCTGGGCTAAACAGTAGGAGTGTTTCTTTACTTAGGCCAAAGTAAAGAAACACTCCTACTGTTTAGCCCAGAGCTTTTTCTCCTTCAACCACTGTGTTGTCAGTTTTGCTGTGTGCTTTGGGTCATTGTCATGTTGGAAGGTAAACCTTCTTCCCATTGACAACTTTCTGGCAGAGGGCAGCAGATTTTCCTCAAGAATTTGAAGGTATTTTGCCCCATCCATTTTCCTTCTATCCTGTGGATAGTGCTAGTGCTCCAGTCCCTGCTGCAGAGAAACACCCCCATAACAGGATATTACCACCTCCATACTTTACTGTAGGAATGGTGTTATTTGGATGGTGAGCTGTATTGGACTGTTTTTGGTGCTGAGGCCAAATAATTCAATTTTAGTCTCATCTGACCTGAATCTTCAAGGTGCGTTTTGGCAAAGCTCAGTTGTGACTGCATGTGGCTTTTCTTGAGGAGTGGCTTTTTTCTTGCAACCCTCCCATACAAGCCACATTTGTGGAGAATTTGTGATATTGTTGTCACATGCACACAATGACCACTTTTTGTCATAAATTCCTGCAACTGCTTCAGAGTTGCTGTAGGCCTCTTGGTAGCCTCTCTGACCAGTTTATAAGTCATTTTTAGGAGGGGGGGTGATCCTTTTTCCAACTCAGTGATTGTTTATTTAAAAAAAAAAATTTCTGACATGTTGGTGTTAAATCTTTCACTTGGATGTTATAAGTTGAGTAAATACAGCTGGATAAAACAAAAACTGCCCATCTTCATTTCAGGCTGAAAAGCAACAAAATGTGATTTTTAAGGGGGGTGATTCTTTTCTATACCCTGTGTGTGTGTGTGTGTGTGTGTGTGTATAAGTTCATAAGTATATAAGTATTTACGCATTATTTTTTTATGGATGCACAAAAAAGCACTGATAATTAAACTACAGTCCTAAATTAATAATATAATCTCCCTTTCACTGCACCTTATGGTTTCTGTTACTCACTGCCTTTAGGCATAATGCTTTATTTATGTTTGCTTTGATTGTACCGTTTTGATTAGACATTACAGATCTTACTTGCGCTTCACAGTTTATCACCGCATCTACCTTGCTAGTGAGGAGCAACGTGGCCTTGGTACTAAGAGATCACTTATAGATCGCTCCCATTATAATAAACGACAGTATTTACGCATGCAAGTACAGCATATAAAGACGATAAACGTGAATTTATTATAAATGAATAGTCCTTATAGCAGGACTCTCACTTTGAGGCTCATGATTTGTGATACGAAATTTCTTACGAAATACGAAATGCATTATTAAAAACCATTTAAAACAATTAGGTTTAGAAACCAGTATAAAGATTATCATTTGTCTGATCAAAAGCTCTCCAGCTGTGTAAAAAAAAAAATAAAAATCTGTGCACCATTCAAATTGAGTTTGGCATGGCCTTGACAGTTCCCCATTGCCTCGCACATGGTTTGTACAGGAATTTGCTAGCAATTTTGCTGCTATCATGCCAATCTGAAACTTCTGACCCCTTTGTGACAGAGCTGATCGAAACCTCACTCCTGGCAGTGGGACACCTAGGCCAGGACACATAATGGCTTTTCATCAGTTTGACTTATGGGATGTTGTTGGGCATGGTTGGCACAATCAGTGATGCTGGACACATGCAGTCAACCCTGCAAAACCTACCCTACAGCGTCACTCTTTGGGCCCGGCACAGGTCAGAATCAGAAATCAAATAGACCCTCAAATAGCCACAACCTGGCTCGTTGGCTAGGAAGAAGGATAGGGGCTGCTGATCAGACTCTTGGGCAGTGAACACATTAGACCAGTGGGTCCTAAACCTAAGCCTAAGGGGTATTCATTTCAATTCCACTGTTGCCCCTGTAGTAAATATAATGTTCAAATATCTGTAATGATATTCTGTGGATCTCAGACGAGTGCCTGGAACTGGTGCACAAACTGAAGCGAGTCAAACATGTTAACTTTGAGCAATACTGACAGCTGAACAGAAAAGTTTGACAGAAGATGAAGGCCGAACGAGAAGCCTATTGGAATGAGGAAGCAGCATCCAGACACGAGTATCGACACCTGTGTCAGACCCTCAAGCAGAAGAAGGAAGTTGATAAATGACATCAAGATAACTGTTGGAACCTTTGTAAGCTCACCCAGCAAACACCTGCAGTGGTGGAAGGAATTCTTCCAAGAGCTACTCAAACACGATCCAGCTTAAAGACCGCCAGCAGAGCCACTGCTCATCAACCAACCTGAGAATCCATTCCTCGACAGCGAACCAACTGTTCTACGATACGATCAAGTCACTGGAATGGATCAAGTCACTGCTGAAGTGCTCAAGGCTGGAGGAGACATCCTTCTGAATTGACTCTGCATGCTCCTGCAACCGATCTGGCATTCGGAACACATTCCATGAACATGGAAGAAGGCCGTCATTGTGCTAATTTTAAAGAAAGGCGACAGTTGGGAATGCAAGAACTACCACGGCATCAGCCTTCTATCCATTGTCAGCAAGGTCTTCATGAAGATCATTCAATTTAGGCTACAGAAATACCAGCAGACCAGCTGTGAGGAACTAGCATGATTCAGGCCAAATCAGGGCTGATGGAAGAAAGGATTAGGTGTGGGAAGTGTACTGTCATTGTCTTCATTGACTTCAATTCAGCTTTTGACTGCGTCCATTGGCCAGCCCCATGGAGGCCGAACACGTGCCCCAGAAAATTATCCGACTCCTCCAAGTGTCATACTAGCTGTATAGCATGCTAGATCGTTTAGCTGTGTATGGATCCACAACGAACTATTCGGAATTCCACACTGGAGTCCGCCAAGGAGATGTCCTCTCTCCTCTGCTGTTCAACCCAGTTATCAACGCCATTATGAGAAGTGCATTTGAGGGCAGAAAAGGAGTCCAGTACGATGACAACAGCTTTGTGACTGATTTGATTTTACGCAGATGACAGTGCCATTTTAATTGAAACGGATGCCGAGGCCACCGATATTCTTTGACATCATTCACATTGCTCAGCCATTAGGCCTGAAGATCAACCCAAACAAAGTCCTGACAGTGGACAGGCCAACGTTCACCTTGATGGAGTCCAAGTCAAATTCAAATATTTGGGATCACTGGTCCAGGAGAAGAAAGTCACTTCCACAGCCGAAATCCACAATAGAATTGGCCAGACAACAGCGACATTCATTTCACTCAAATGGTGGGTTTGAAAAAAGTTCAGTATGTCCAAATCCGCCTTTCCGGATGTTGATTCTGCCAATTCTCTTGTACGGATCAGAAACGTGGACTCCGCTCAAACCATAGCTGAACAAACTTGCAGTTTTCCAAATGCAGTGTCTGCAGCAGATCTTAGGTGTTTCCCTTCATGATTGACTTTGTTACAAGACCATCCAGACAAGATGAAACAACCAACCGAGAATCAGAGAGACGACTCGGTGAAGATGGATGAGGTGGTTTGGGCACGTCTGCTGAATGAACACCACCTAGATAACATATCAGCTTCTCTGGCAACAACGATCAGTAGACTGGAAGGTGCAAAGATTTGCACCAAAGAAGACATGGTCCAAGCAAATCAAGGAGGACCTGAAAAACCACAGACTCAGTCCCCACGACGTGAAGGCCATTGTCAAGGATTGTAAAACATGGAAAAGCATCATGAGTGAAGTTCGAAATCCAGCGGCACCCACCCTGTTGCCAGCTAGGGACCGAAGAAGAAAAATTTAATTCCATTCCGTTATTACACATGGATTACCACTTGTATATTATCACATGAAGTACATTAAATCTAATGAGATGTTCAGTCATTTACAAAGTTTGGATTTTAACCAATGCCAGAGTGGGTGCTGTTACAATAAACTATTGCGCACTGCCAGTGCCCTGTTTAAAGGCCATGTTGATTAACATGACATCATGCTGAATGTGGTGCAAATGGGCTTCAGAGGAGCTCCAAAGTGAATGAAGGCTAATGAATTTTAATTTAATTTTAATTATTATTTTTTTTAAATATTCCATAAATCAAGTTTACATGCATAGAACTACAAAAAGCCATTGGTTAGATGAACTTATTATAGTGAAATCGATGGTATACAGATCTAGTGGTGAAGAATAAAAATAACAACAATAATAGTTTTTGTATTACTTTTTTTTAAATAATTTTTTTGAACAAAATTTAAACAGAAAAATTATGACTGAAAAGGCTTTCACCAAATCTTAAGAATAAATAAATATATTTATAAACACTCAAAAATGTGATTTGACTAAATAAAGTCCCTGACCTGGCAAAATGACTGACTGAAACATAATGAGCTCTGTAGCAGCACCTGAGGTGCCGTTTTAACTAGAAATAGAGCTCCAAAGTCTGCTAAAAAGAATTTTTTTCTAGGGAACTGTAGATTGCAGAGGCGCAGGCTGGTGTTGTTTTAAAGCTACTGAAGAGCTTTTTTTAATTGTTATAATGTGGTTGTGTAACCATATAACGTGTCGGATGTTGCGATCCATAGCGATCAGGCTATCGGGCACTTCACAAGTGCAGATGATTCCTGGTAATGGCACAGGCTCTCCAAGAAAGAATGCATTCATATGAGCAGTGTACTTGCTATATATTTTAACTCTATGGTTTGTGCAGAACACCTCTAGTGTTCAAACAGTGCAATTGCATTAGATGCATAATTAATAGAATGCTGACATCGCACATTTCCACGGTGCACATCGTCACATTTGTACATTGCGATGCATCATATCAAGATAAAGCTTGTAAAGCTACAGTCCATGGGTATTTTGTTTTAAAAAATGATAGCTGTAGGTCAGCCAATTTATCCTTGTTGTATAGTTTGTATCAGGACCCACTTGTGATGAGCTCATGGTAGCCAGATAGTGACTAATGTAAGGTATTAAGTTTATCCATATTTTTGTATTTCAAACTCTGTTATAACAGGCAAAATAGTGATTTGAGGCCTCTGGTCACCTGATCTGTCTTTTTAGTGAGGGCAGGTGAGGGTTGTAGCTTGTGTGCTAAACTGATTCATGCCAAACTACTTTAACAGGCTGTACAACAAAATGCACAGATTAAATAACAAAATACATGGAAAACACAAATCAGTTTAAAAAAAAATTGGAAATGACCAGGCATTCTGGTTTTGTTCTCCACATTAGAGTTGGCAGATTAGCTGTGTCTTCAACCACAGCTGTTGCCATTCAACCAGAGCTTATATTTTGGACAACCATCTTATGTTAGTTGACTAGTTAACCTTACATAGTATGTGCTGTGTAAAGGCACTGCTGCTGGATCAGACAATCAATAAGAGTTACAGTAAGAGTAGTCAGAGCTAACCTTCATCTTGAGAGGTTTTGCTATTTCATCTACAACCCCAATTCCAAAAAAGTTGGGACAGTATGGAAAATGCAAATAAAACAAAGAGGAGTGATTTGTAAATGTACTTTGACTTGTATTTAAACAGAAAACGTATAAACACAAGGTATTTGATGTTTTACCTAATCAACTGCATAGTTTTTTTTGAAGATAAACATTTATTTTGAAATTGATGCATGCAACACATTCCAAAAAAGTTGGGACAGGGGCAATTTAGGACTAATAGCGATGTGACAAGTTGAAATAAGAAGGTGATATGAAACAGGTGAGGCAATCGTCTAATCATAGTATATAGGGAGCCTCCAAAAAAGGCCTAGTCCTTCAAGAGCAAGGATGGGTAGAGGCTCGACCAATCTGCCAACAGATGCTTCAACGAATAATCCGACACTTTGAGAACAAGATTCCCCAAAGACAAAATAGTAGGATTTTGGGCATTTCACCTTCTACAGTGCACAATATAATTAAAAGATTCAAGGAATCCGGTCAAATCTCGATGCATAAAGGGCGTGGCCAAAAACCACTTCTGAATGCGTGTGATCTCCGATCCCTCAGACGTCACTGTCTTAAAAACCGTCATGAGTCTATAATGGATATCCTGACATGGGCTCAGGAATACTTTGGTAAACCTTTGTCAGTCAACACCATTCACCGCTGCAGCCACAGATGCAAGTTAAGGCTTTACTATGCAAAGCAAAACAACACTGTCCAGAAGCGCCAGCGACTTCTCTGGGCTCAGTCTCATCTGAGATGGACAGTAGCACTTTCAATAGTTTCAAATAGTTTTTGGATAAAACAGCCGTTGTGTTCTCTGGGCCAAATAGGAAAAAGAACATCCAAGCTGTTATCAGCGTCCATCAAATTCAAAATTACCTTATTTTTTTCTTAAAATGGTACATTTCCTCAGTTTAAACATTTGATATGTTTTCTATGTTCTCTTGTGAATAACATGGGTTTATGAGATTTGCAAATCATTGCATTCTGTTTTTACTTACATTTTACACAGCGTCCCAACTTTTTTGGAATTGGGGTTGTATAAGAAGACTATTTGAAAGCCTCTTTTAAGTGACACACCAACTGCCAGTTGGTGGTGCTATGACTGACTCACAGTAGTCACATTCATGTGATCAGCCCCTGTGACCAAACATACAGCTCAAGTTTCACCTAAATCACCTGTTGCATCCAGTGGATATGAGACACTTCCTGTATCCCTTTAATTGCCATAATTTTATTGCCTTGCCATGGCGAAACCATTTGAACTATCAAAAATCTCTTTGAAATTTAGCATCTGCAATGTCTTGGCATAGTGTTGACCAAGTTTGTTGACAATCACATGAATCCCCTAGGAGTATTTAAAAATGCAGAGCCTGCAATTTTCAAAAAATCCACATTAAATCCAAAATCGCCGACTTCCTGTTAGGTGGAGCTAAAGACTGTCATTTTGAAAGTTGTCCGGCTTGATGAGAACAATAAATGTACTGAGTTTGGTAACTGTAGATAAAACTGACCCCACCACTTTAGTCAAAAGGGGGCGCTACAGAGCCCCTGCTCCACGCCCATGTCTTAGCTTTTGGCCTGCTCCTAACAGCCAACAACTCTGATGGGTCTGCTCACTTTCATGAAATTTTAAGCATGCTAAGGGCCTCAAAAACACCAGAAACGAGTATTAATGTTTGATGTGTTACCATGGCAACACTATTTAAGATATCAAAAATCCTTGAACAGTTTTACATAAGCCATGTCTTGACATTATTCTAACCAAGTTTGAGGTGATTTGCGTAAAGATAATAGGATTATTGCAAAGTCTGTTGTAAGTCACACTTCTTGCTGCCAGTTGGTGGCGCTATGACTGTGACTCACAATAGTCACATCCATGTGATCAGCCCCCGTGACCAAACATACTGCTCAAGTTTCATGTAATCACTCATTGCATGCAGAAGATATGAGACACTTCCTGTGTCCCTTTTTTCACCACAAATTTATTGCCTCACCATGGCGAAACCATTCAAGATATCAAAAATGCCTTTGCAATTTTGGATCCTCATTGTCTTGCCATAATGTTCACCAAGTTTGGTGACAAACACATGAGTCCCCTAGGAGCAGTATTTAAAAGTTCACCTCATGCACTTTTCACAAAATCCAAAATGGCTGACTTCCTGTTGGGCGGAGCTACAAAAGTTGTTCGGGTTGATGAGAACAATATGTGTACTGAGTTTCGTACATATATGTACAAGTATGTACGATTTATGCCCCAAACTTTTTGCACCTTGTAAAAGGGGATGTTACAGAGGCCCCCACCAGTCGGGAACTTTTCATAGGTACACCGTCGAACAAGAAAACATGGCGACTGACGGTGCTGCTGGTGCGGTGGCTCCAAATCCACAAAAGCTTGTGGACAAGAAAGGTGCAAAGAGCCACGTATGGAAATAGTTTGGATTTCAGGCAGATCACAAAGGAAACATAATCGATAACCAAAAACTGATTTGCAAACGGTGTAATCGAAGTTTTGTGACGAAAGGAGGAAACACATTAAACCTATTAAAGCACCTTAAAGACAGACACCTGGATTTATTCAAGGAGTTCAAGCAGGTCGGTTTCAAATTATGGTAGCGGTTGCATTATGGATGTTGTAGCATAGTTTAATTCAAGTGTAGGACTGAAAAAAAAAATCCTCATTTTTGCTTACTTAATGGTTAGCATACGCGCGTGTAACGCTAATACGGTCATGTGTCCTTATTAAACATTTAATTCTTTTAAAAACATCCACAGACCGCCGCGTTGTTAAATGTAAAACTATGCTATGTACACAACTGCTGTGTGTACATAGGTACTTGTGATATATCTTTGGAAAGCTAAGATTCTTGTGCTTCGATTGGTACAAACCGTTTCAAGATACAGTCACAACAGCAGCTACAATCAACGTCTCTGTCAGACCAGCAACATACAATCCAACAATTACAAAACTGAGGCAACTCACCTATGAAGCCTCATAGTAGTCCACTGATCCATAACATCCTGACAAAAACAGTCTTGTTACACTGGCAAAGGTCCAAACGATCCAATTAAGTAAAAATATTTAGTCCAAAACACATTATTACATCAATAAATACCCACAAACTATTGCTGAGTCATTGCAGATTATAGGCAGATGTGCCTAATCTTTCACGTTTTCTCTATTATAACTCCGGTTCACTTTCAGCACTTCAATTTAAAAGTCCGTGTATAAAGATGCCTAAAGAGTGGCAAGTGTTTTGTTTCAGAAACTTTTTACATAGTTTGTATTTTTTGCTTGTAATTTATTGTTATTATTTACAAGAAATAATTTTGTTGAAAACTTTATTTCTTTACAAGAAATAAAAAAAAAAATACTTATACATTTGTTTAATTTATTTTAATATTTAACTTTGTAAATAATGTGTGTGGTGTTCAATTATGGCATATTTTTGTGTTTTGCATGCTTGTGATTTTTTAGTTTATTTATTTTTATACCTTTAATTACTTGTGGAAAAAAAACTTGAAACACTTTGAAATACTTGAAGTAACAGAATGGCATTGCTTTTTAAAATACATTTTATATTGATATTTAACTTTATTAGTAAAATAGTGTGTTGTTCAATTAGCATGTTTTTGTGTTTTGCTCTGGTACCGAAATTGGATGGATATATGGATATATGGATGGGCATTTGTCTTGATAAACAGACTTTTGTATGAATTTTTTTGTCTATAAAAAGCTTTTTTTGTGGTTCCTATTGGAATGTGTGTTAAAGCATCCTGGATTTGATCAAGTCGGCCACATTCTACCTTTTTATTATGAATGCTTGTAAACAGCTCTTTAAACACAGTGTCTGAATTGGGGCTGGAATTCATCTTCAGTAGTGGTATGTACTGTATCTCTAGGACCTAAAACTAAATTCATTAAGTTTCTGAAACATTTCCATGTCACAGCACATAAATAGATGCCTCTGATTAATGTAATAGACCATCTCAGAGACCAAAAGCCACATTATGATAAACAGTGAAAATCATAGTTGGTTCTTTTGACTATGTTGCAGTATTTTTATTTATTTATTTATTTTAAAAAAATATTTCCAAGTTTCTATGAAATACATCTCGTGATTGATTTTTTTTCTGTGAAAATCAAGCCATTACATTTTTTAAAAATACATTGTTGTAAAGTGAATTTCTTTGCTTCTCCAACAGTCAGATTTTCCTGGGGCCACACTTACACTAATACAGTAATGTCATTGATATTCATTAGTTGACTCAAATTTGTTGTGACTATTTGCTGTGGTGCAGAGCAGGCATCTTTCTAATCAAGAGGGTGTTTCAAATATACAGCGAGAAGCATAAATATTGAAACATATTGATGTAACATCACATTATGATGTAACATAAATTTTGTTTCATATTTATGAAAATTAATATGCAACATAAATAGCCAGATTCATTTCACTGCCCCATCACTGTATATACAGTTGCAATCAAAATTATTCAACCCCCATTGCAAATCAGGTTTATTGTCAAAATTTACAGACTTTCAGCTGTTTGCAATGAACAAATCAAACAAAAGCAATTGAAATAGTTCAACACAACGAATGCTGGTTTTGCCAAATTCAACTGTAAATGCAACTTATAATGACTTCTTCAGTTTCAAAATGATTCAACCCCCTGAATAGAATTCCTCAGAACAGCACACATATGCAAAACAGATGTTCTCTCAAGCACACTTGATGCAACTAATCAAGGGCTTCATTAGTTGCAGAAGGTGTGCTTGAGCTGGAACACATGAAATACCTGAACTGGCTAGTCATGGGTTCCAGACTGGACACAGTGGAGATGATGGTTGAGAGGAGGATATTGTCCAGGCTCACTGTCAACATGAGCAATCACTTGCACCTGCTCCATCCAAGAATCGCTGCACAGAGTAAAGAGTAAAACTGTGAAGGCTCAGCAGCATGGTATGAAACCATTTGAGTGGTCTGGGCTGGCAGTGGGCAGCACTAGCATGACTTGTGCTGTATCCTGCAGAACTCCATCCATCCTCTGTTGTGGTGCCCGATCACCCAGTGAAATATTGCATTCCGCTTCATCTGAAATGGTTTAGGCATTTGATCAGTAAGTCTCTTTGGATGAAGGCGTCAGTCAAATGAGCAATTGTAAACCAGTTGTGTCTGTTTTTTTTTTACTAGTGGGCTGAGAAGCTGGGCCTTCTGCCCTTTTCTCTTCCCGCTACATCACAATACAGAGTTAAGATTTGCTTTTTGTAACTGACTCTTAGAAATGTTATTTTGAAGTAACAATTAATAATGACTTATAACTAATGATGTTTAATCATTTCATATTTATGATTATACTTATTTAATAACACAGTTCTTCATTTATTGTGCTGTTGGACTAAAATCAGACGTTGTGAATGCTATTCTTCTAATCTGTTTCTAATGTTTAAAGACAACCAAGTAGCTTGTGTGAGGTTTGAATCCCCTCCATATCACACTTACAGAGCTCCCACCTGGCGATGATCGACACTCTGATGATGGCATATACAGTGGAGATGATCAGTGTTGAGAGAGTGCTGACCTGTGTACAGAAATACTCACCGTTTTTTCCAGAGGAAGACTTCCCTTATGACGCTGAAGAAGCTGTGACCACCTGGATTAACAAGGTGAGATCCTGGACCCAGTCATTAGTGTGTTAAAAAATTGTATTTGTTTTTCTCCCCTAAAATCTCATATTATTATTAAAGTAGTAATTTTGAACCATATTATTTGATAACTACAATACACCATTCAGTAGCTACTGCAAAACTAATTAGGTTCTATGAGTTTAAAGGTTGCTTAAAATGAACTTTGTTATTAAGACACTTATTAAAATGGCTGCCACATGCACATTTAGTGTGAATGGAGACTTGCTGCTATCTAGCAATCCTTAGACAACTCACAGGGCCAAATCTACCTGGATAACCAGGATAAGGGTGCCAAATCTTGCATCCATTTGGGACAGCAGATGGAGGGAGCTGCTAGGGTTTTCTGACCACTAGTAAAAGCAGTAGTGGAAATCAAGGTCATCTCAGGGTCACGAACAGGCCTAGTTGTTGAATTGTGCAGTGTTGTACAGTGCATAGCTGTGCAAAGTGGGAAGAATCAGCAGTAGAAGAAGAAAAGCTTTTTAGTAGATGCTGATTACATCCTGTCCCATTGGGCTGTTTAACTTTGACAGGGAGAACCACAATGTAAATGTGTGGACTTGCACCTTGCCAAATCTTTCCCACACCTAGGCTTCTGGTACAGACACTACTCCCCTGGGTGTATGCATGATCTCGATGGTACATCTGCTGCACCAATGTACATCTCTGGCAGATAAGGTATAATAATGTCTACCACACCTTGGGGTGACACTGTGACTAGCATTCTCAGTGAATCTAGCCCCTTGCTGATGAATTGTGTGGCCTGCTTTTTGTTATCCCTGAGGACTGAGCACTTTAATGTCTGAGGAGAATGGAATGCTCCTTGGTACCAGTCATCCAAGTACAGTAGTGTTCTTATGCCATTGACCATGATGGCAAAGTACACTGGCTGTGGGGATTTGCCCATTCAGCCACAAGAGCGTTAGTGAGGTATTGTTCAGTGCGGTTGAGGTCAGGACTCAGTGCTGACCACTCGAGTTCTTCCACTCCAACCTTGGCCCAACCGTGTCTTCATGGACCTCACTTTGTGCACAGGGGCATTATCATGCTGGAACAGGTTTGGGCCTCTTAGTTCCAGTGAAGGGAAATTGTAATGCTACAGCATTCAAAGACATCCTATACATTTGTTTGCTTTCAACTTTGTGGTGGTCAGGTGTCCAAAGACTTTTGGCCATGTAGTGCACCTGTGGTGCTAGAGTGAGACAGAGGGGTAGAAATCTGATCTGATGCAGTCAATTGTCCCTTACTTCTGTAGATTTAAGTGCTTGCTTAAATACTAGAAGCAAAATGGCTAATGTATTTCCAGTATGTGCCACACACAATGCAATATTATTTGCACTAGAGATTCACTGGTATCTCTGCATTCAGGATTTCAGCAGCATGGATGTAATGCTTCATCTGGTAAGACTACCAGCACTGTGATACAGGCATCAATGGCCCAACCTGCTGTTGATCCATCATTTTAGCTATAATGCATGCGATAGATTTTGAGCGAAGAAGAGAGCTATCTATACAAATAGGAAAGGACGCATTCAGGGATGTGGGGTGCCTAGCATTATGCAATCACGAGTGGCTGCCATAACTAATTTAGAGCCCATCAGCCGTGTCTATGAGCTAGCAGGGACAGACTCAGGCCCATTTTCATATGGATTTTTTCAGACCAATTTCATGGAGACAGAATCACCTGGATACCTCCAACTGTAGATAGAAGCAGATAAGTGGATAGCTGGTATACTTGTGGTTCAAGTCATATGTCACTATGTGACTTTGCTAAGAGGCCTTGGGTATACCTGTGCAGGGATACATGCACATGTGCACAAGGTATCAGATGATTCTCAGTGTCCATGGCAGTTAAGAAGAGTGAAATAGAACTCACTTGCAGCTCGTTTATTTGTGTGTTTCATTGCAGGTTAATGAATACTTGAGAGACACCATGGCTCAAGAGCAAAGCGTAGAAAACACACTTGAGGCCAAACCTGCAGACCAAAAGGTGAGTTTTATGCAAAGATATGTTTAATTTATGAATCTTATAATTGGGACTAACAAGGAGACTTACAATGTGAAAATGGGGCACATACTCTACGTATTGGTGACCACAGCAAAGAATTAACACTACTAACTTGCACATACTAAACACAAATTGACTAAAGGTTGGTTAATGAAATATTACAAAAATGGAAGGTTATGATAACCATTATTCTATGACTGAATGGAGGACCACCAAAGTAGTTTCCTTGAGAAATAGTGGAGTATTCTTTTTTTGCTCATTTTCATGCCAAAAACTATTCACTTTATGACCATGACCCCACATGAGAAGCCTATAAATGTTCCATGGCATGTCACCCTCATCCTCTGGCCATTCAGCCTGAGTGACCCAGGTGTCCTAATGGGTCTCCACTCAGTCGTAGAACCATAATTACATATGTAACATTCAACTTCCTTTTGTTCCAGACTGTCAGTGCTGTTTCCATTAGAACTATTTGAGTTCTATTAGAGTTCATAACATTCTGAAGTTGCATCGCATCAAACAGTACTAGAGAATATTCCAAAATACACTGATCATCCATAACATTATACCACTGACAGGTTAAGTGAATAACATTGATTATCTCTTTATAGTGGCACCTGTCAATGAGTGGGCTATATTAGGCAACAAGTGAAGTCTTTTCTCACTGTTGATATGTTGGAAGCAGAAAAAATGGGCAAGCATAAGGATCTGAGCGACTTTGAAAAGGGCCAAATTGTGATAGACGACTGGGTCAGAGCATCTCTAAAACGGCAGATCCTGTGAGGTGTTCCCAGTATGCAGTGGTTAGTACCTACCAAAAGTGGTCCAAGGAAGGACAACCAGAGAACCAATGACAGGGTCATGGGTGCCCAAGGTTCATTGATGTGTGTGGGGAGTAAAGGCTAGCCCATCTGGTCCGATCCCACAAAAGAGCTACTGTAACACAGATTGCTGAAAAAGTTAATACTGGCTATGCTAGAAAAGTGTCAGAACACACAGTGCATTGCAGCTTGCTGTGTATGGGGCTGCTTAGCTTCAGACTGGTCAGAATGCTCATGCTGTCCCTTATACCGCTGAAAGTGCTTACAGTGGGCATGTGAGCATCAGAACTGGACCATGGAGCAATGGAAGAAGGTGGCCTGGTCTGATGGATCAGTGGATAGCCGGGGTGCATACCCGTTGCTTTACCTGGGGAAGAGATGGCACCAAGATGCACTATGGGAAGAATGCAAGCCGGCTGAGGCAGTGTGATGCTCTGGGCAATGTTCTGCTGGGAAACCTTGGGTCCTGGCATTCATGTGGATATTACTTTGATGCCTAAACATCATTGCAGACCAAGTACACCCCTTCATGGCAGCCATATTCTCTAAAGGCACTGGTGTCTTTCAGCAGGATAATGCACCCTGCCACACTGCAAAAAATGTTCAGGAATGGTTTGAGGAACATGACAGAGTTCAAGGTGTTGACTTGGCCTCCAAATTCCCCAGATCACAATCCAATCGAGCATCTGTGGGATATGCTGGACAAAGCAGTCCGATCCATGGAGGCCCCAACTGACAACTTACAGGACTTAAAGGATCTGCTGCTAACGTCTTGGTGCCAGATACCACAGCACACCTTCAGAAGTCTTGTGGAGTCCATGCCTCGACAGGTCTGAGCTGTTTTGTTGGCACAAGGGGGATCAACACAATATTAGGCAGGTGGGTTTAATGTTATGGCTGATCAGTGTATACTACTAAACTCATTCAAGAATTACCCAAGGTTTTGATACTGGTCTTTAGGCTTTTAAAGCTGACAGTATCTCAAGTGCTAATACACGTCTTTGTTCAGGATAAGAATTAGTCAACATTCTGATACTGTTCTTTATTGAGTTAATCACTCTAAATCACCACAGAGCAAAAGAACTGTGATAAAACAGCATTCAAAATGTAACATTTGGCAAAGGTAGGTGTCAACAACACAGAAGAAGGGGCCTCTCGACCCACTTGCTCAATCACAGGCTAACCAGTCTTTAGACAGTGGAGCCTTTTTGTGGTGTTTTCTATGACACACAAACAGCAGGGCAGTGGCTTGCCCACTGTTTATCACTTCCACTATATAACTCTTATGATCTTTCTGGATAGCTCTCATTTCTGGACAGCTCTTGGCTCCCATTTGACAGTGCACAAACCTTTGGGTAGTCCTCGACAGCCAATTTATAAGATCTGAAAGTAAGAAAACTGTTCCATATAAGGGTTTACTTTATATGCAGTCAGTCAGGCATACATTACAACTCAGAAGCTTGAAAGCATAACTATTGAGAACTCCGCTAACCCAGGCTAAACAGGAACAAAAACAACACCCCCCATAATGCATCAGTCTTCTTAAAGGGGAATGCTCTCTTTTCTAGCCACTAAATACGTTACACCTCTTTCACCCAGTCCACAAAATCTGAGAACCTTTGTGGAGTATGGCGCTTTGTCTTAAGATACTGTACTTTCAAAGAGAGGTGGGCTCTAGCGCACCCACAGCCCCATCAGAACATCCTTGAAGCCTGTCAACAGGGGCTTCCTCAGCTGCTGCAGGTTGGAGTGACACATGCACTGGTGTTTTAGAAGTTACAGTTTCAGGCAAAAAGTCAGCATGGTCATGAACTTCTTGTGATGCCATGGTAACACAGGGGACCACTTTTCCACGTACCTGGTCAACATGTCTGCGGTGTATTTGTCCATTGATCTTCCTGACCCAAAATTAAACCGGACCGGTGGCCTCCACAATGACACCAGGTAACCATTTACAGTCCCTAACATAACTCCTCATGTACACAGTGTCATCTGGTGGAAAACCCTGACATTGCCTTGACATTTCTGTGTTTAGCTCTTGTTTGTGGTGCATTCACAAACGATCCAGGTCAGTGTTTATACGCTGATTCATGAGAAGCTCAGCAGGACTCTTTCTGGTTGATGAATTTGGTGACATGCTGCGACAGCAGGAATCTGGCAATCCTGGTCTGCCGAGCACCTTTAGTGATGCGGGACAGAGCGACTTTGGTTGTTTGGATCACACGTTTGGCTTGCCCATTTGAAGTAGGGTGAGAGGGGGCAGTGGTCACATGTTGGATGCCATTACACTTGGCAAACTCCTAGAAATCTGCAGAGGTGAAGGAAGTGCCATTATCCAAAACAATGACATCTGGCAAACCATGTGTTGCAAAAAAATGAGCCTCAGTGTATTAAGAAGTGCTGACAGAGAGATTTCCAACTACTTACTTTGTGTGTCAACCACTACGAGAAATGTTTTGCCTTGGAAAGAGCCTGCAAAGTCAACATGCAGCCGGGACCATTTCTTTGTTGTCCACTCCCGAAGGTGCAACTATGCTTTAGGTGGTCTCCTTTACATCCTTATTCATGCCTGGCCACCACATTTAGCTCCTTGCAAGGCCTTTCATGTGTACAATACCAGGGTGTGCATCATGCAGCATAGCAAGAACCCCCTCCCTCGCCATGTTGGGAAAAACCACATGACTTCCCCATAATAAACAGTTCTTATACGCAGAGAACATGTGGCAACGAGTGACTGTGGAAGTAGGGTCAAGCACTAGTTTGTGAATGGAAGGCAGAGCCAGAGAAGGTGAGTGGTGAGGAATGCACACCTGTGGTGAGTTCTATTAATGAAAGTTCTGTGTTGTATTGAGGAGATGCGAGGGAGAGAGACAACAACCAGCAGGAACCCATGTTTGTGCGTGCATGTGTGTGTGTGTGTGTGATATTAAAATAAAGGGAAAGAGAAAATAAAGTGCCTTTTTTGAGTTGTACCAAGCCTGTCTCCAGCTTCCTCATTTCTGCCGAGGGAACAAAGAGTGTTGCAGTGACAAAAGGCTTAAAACAGCTGTCTGTTATATTGGCACATTATACATTGTCACATTAGGACCCAACGCAGTACTTGCAAAACGACAGGTTCTTTCAGTGTGAGGGCATAGGGACAGTATGCATTGGGGGTGTAATTCTTACAGGCACAGGCTGAAAGCATCAGCATTTTTCATCTGTTTGCCAGGACTGTTTGCCAGCACAATTCGTAGTCGTATGAAACAAGAATCACACTCCAGCATAAATTGCATGGTGACGTAACTGAAAGCATTGGTTTATCATGGTTCAGTTGGCCCAGCAAGGGTTTATGATCAGTGAAAATCAGAAAGTGGTGGCCCACAAGATATTGATGAAAATATTTTTCAGATGAGCGCCAGTGCTTCCTTGTCAATCTGGACATAATTTCATTCAGTGAAAGTCATTGTTCTGGAAGCAAAACAGATGGGCCTCTCCTGGCCATCATACTCCATGTGGAACAGAAGGGCCCCAAGGCCATAAGGTGAGGCATAACAGACCAGTGCTAGGGGTTTCTTCTCATCATAATGCACTCATCATTAACACCTTATCTGTTTGCACCAACTTTTTTGCCTGCATGTAAGCTGTTTTGTGCGTAGTTTCCCATTACCATGTAGCAGACTGGTCAAGGAGGTGATGTAGAGGTTCCAGGATGGTGGCCTTGTCGGGTAGAAAGCAACTGTAAAAGTTAAGCAGCCCCAAGTTGCCTGAAGCTCTGCTTTGTTCCCATGGGGCGGGGCTTTCTGAATAGCCTCAACCTTTTCAAGAGTCAGTTGAGTACCTTCCTTAATTATCTAGAACCCCAGAAGCTCAACCTGACTGAATGCAAAAATGCTTTCTTCCTCTGTAGCCGAAGTCCAGTTTCTGCAGAGCGCTCCAATATGGTGCGTAGCTGTGTGTTATGGTCTTCCATGGTTTTGCCTGTGATCATAATGGAATCTAAATAAGGTTGGACCCCAGGAATTCCAGCAAGCAGGGTGTCCATGAACCTCTGAAATATTGACAGCTGTTAACACCCCAAACTGCAATCAACGGGCTTGAAAAGGGCCATGGCCACAAAGTATTAAGTCTGCTGCTTTGTCGTCCAGTGGAAGCTGTTGGTAGGCTTGTTTCAAATCGAGCTTGGTGAAAATTATGCCCCCTGCCAACTTTGAGAACAGTTTTGACAAAGTAGGAATGGGGTACACATCAGGTTTTATGAATGTATTTACAGTGCAGCGATAGTCACCACAAATCCTCAATCCCCATCTCTTTTCGCTACTGCCACTATGGATGTTGCCCACCTTGCATGTCAAACTGGCTCAAAATTCCATGAGCCACCAGTTTGTCAAGCTCTTCATCAAGCTTTGGGCGTAAAGCAAAAGGGACTGAGCGTGCCTTGAAAAAACATGGTGTAGCACTGCCACATATTGTCCTTGTTGGAGCTGAGGAAGCTGATGGAAGCATGGCCGTTTGTCACCTCCAATACGCTGGGTCAGATAGCCATGGTGAAGCACCGCATCTCCACCCTGGACGAGGTACTGGTTAAAAGAAGAGCATACAGAGTGTCATCCTTGAAAAAGAACATAATAGAAGAGCATGTGAACAAAATGTTAAGCGATAACATCATAGTGCCCGCCTCATCACCATGGTCCTCACCATGGTTTTAGTGCCGAAACCAGACAGATCGTACCGGTTTTGTGTCGATTACAGGAAGGTGAACAGCAAGACCGGATGATTATCCAATGCCCATGTTACATGACATCCTGGAATCCTTGGAAGGTGCCTTCTGGTTCACGACCTTGGATTTGCAGTCCGGCTTTTGGCAAGTGGAGATGGAGGAAGAGTGCAAGCAGAAGACAGCCTTTATCACCACCAAGGGCCTGTACCAATTCAAGAAAATGCCATATGGACTACGAAACGCAGCTACCACTTTCCAACAGCTGATGGAATGAGTACTGAGCGGGATGAGAGGAAAGATCTGCTTCGTATACATCAATGACATTATCATATACTCCCAGACCTTTAATCAACACACCAAAAACATCAGTGCTGTACTGCAGAAGCTCATCGAAGCCAACCTTGCCCTCAGTATGAAAATGCCACTTCTTGAAACAACAGCTGAAGTTCTTGGGCCATATTGTCTCGGGGTGAGGAGTCGAAGTGGATGCAGAGAAAACTCAAGTGGTATCAGACTATCCAGTACCAATGGACTTGAAGTCCCTGCTGCACTTCTTGGGGTTGGCAAGATGGTACCATAAGTTCATTCCGGGTTTTGCCGACTTGACTGCACCCCTGAACCGCCTGAAAAAGAAAGGTGTTAGATGGGAGTGGTCACCTGAATGTCAGGCCGGGTTTGAAGCATTGGGCAGTGAAGTATATGCACGGCATGTGCCACTTGCCTAAGTCAATTGGCAAGAAAATGCACAAGAGTCAGCTGACACACTGTGAGCAGCTTCAACTTGCACAGGGGAAACCCCAGTGCATTTCAAAGTTTTGTGAAGTATATGCACTGCATGTGCCATTAAATCTATTGGGCAGTGAAAGCTGCACTTCAAAATCCACCAGTGCTCGCATTATTTATTAATATATTATTGCATATGCATCAAGGACATTAAAAGGAGCTGAGCTGAATTACTCTTCCTCAGAGAAGGAGTGTCTGGCTGTGGTCTGGGCTGTAGAAAAGTGGAGGCATTTCCTGGAAGGAGTGGAGTTTGAGGTCTTTACTAACCATGCAGCACTGCTTGGGTGTTCAACTGCCCAAGGACCTCCTCACGCCTGACAAAGTGGACCCTGCGGCTGCAACAATTACCCTTCAAAGTGCGCTACAGGAAGGGTTGTCTCAACGCCAGACCGAATGCCTTGTCAAGGGTCTTCAATCCTCCCTCAATGGATGTGGCTCCCTGCTTAAATGTCGTCCACCACTACCAAACTGACCTCTACCCCATTCCTTGGCTGAAATCGGTCAAGCTCGGAACAAAGATGACACCGTGAAACAATTAAAAGCAACACAACAATCAAAGAACACCTACTCACTGGATCAGCTTCGATGACCACTAGGGCATACTGTATAGGAAGCTCCCACTAAAAGATTAAGGAGAAAAATGCCAACTAGTAGTACCACTAACCTTGATCCTGAGTTTCCTATACTATTTCCATTCCAACCCACCAGAGGGCCACCTCGGATGACTGAAGACACTGCAAAAAGACACCTGGGAGTACGTGAAATTATGTACCACCTGTCTGAAATACAAACATGAGAACACCAAGCCTTCAGGATTCATGCAGTCCACTGAGGTGTCGGAGGCTGTGCACACTTTGGGAATCAACCTCATGAGACTAATCCCCACCAATAAAAGGCGAAACACCTACCTGCTTGTGATCGTGGACTTCACTAAATGGGTAGAGATGTTCCCTCTTCGAAACAGCAAGACGCCTAAGATCCGACAGGTTCTCAGGGAGGAGATCTTTACCTGATGGGGAGTGCCCAAGTACCTGGCCTCTGATCGCGGGCCCCAGTTTACGTCATTGCTACTGATGGAACTTTACCATAGTTTCATATTGAATATACCATTCAAAATGGTTGCATTACACGATGCAATCATTTGGATGAAATGCTATGATATGGCTGAAAAACAGAGCAAAAAAAGCAGATTTGAAATGTAATACCAGAAGCATTTTTGATGCTGAATTCTCAAAATCAGGTCATCTTTCATGCTTTTGTGCTACTGGCTGATGTGAGTGGTTGGAGTAGACAAAATACATGCATACGCTACATATATTACATGTATACTGTATACCAATATTATTATACAGTAACTATTGTTCCTGTCACTGACACAATACTACTTTTTTAGTAGTATTACTGCGGCTTAACAATTTAAGCTCTATAACATAATTGCTATTACCACAGTGGCTCCATTAGCTTATCTGTCATGTTGCTACCTAACACGCTGACCTTATTGTGGGACCACATGACCGCATGGAAAGTCATTTGAGATGTTTTTCTGTTAGGTGAAAACTGGAGCTGTGTATGTACAGAAATCCTCAAGTTCTTTGTCTATAAAGCAAAATGTGAGGCAGACTGAGACCACTTTGTTTTCACAATGCACAAATCAATCAAACCACAAAAGGACCCACAAACCTCCTGAGGTCGTTTGAGTATAGTTTGTTTGTGGGTCCTTTTAGGGGGGACACATATACACATTATATCAGCCCTAGACCACTTTGAGTGCTCAAACGAACTAGGTGTGAAAACACCCAAAGAAGCTTCCCAGTGAGCACTACAGTTGATCTGCTGCCCACTTGACTCTTCCTTAGCTCCAGGTAAGCATTACTTAGACAGCCCGTTCGGCGCTAACTCCATTATATTGCAGTTAAGGCAAGGGTTTGGTGTCTGTAGCAAGTATTCCATTCCCAGTGTTGAAGGCAAATCATGAAGGCAGAAAGCCCCAAGATCAAGCAGGGACTGAAGACAGCTACAGTTAAGGCCTGGCAGAGCATCACCAAGGAAGCTGAAAAGCTGTTGAGATAAAGACATCATGATAGCTGATACATATGTACTCAAATGTTGTTTAAGAATCCAGTATTTAAAAATTGTTTTTTATTAATTTGATTAATTAATTCATATTTGATTAATTTAGAAAAGTGTTTAAATGGTGTATATTTCATTCAAATAGTAGCTTATGTATGCATCTCTGAATAAGCTGCCATGTGTTACTGATATTGACTTCATTAGTACTCTGTTTTAGATTTCATGCATTACTATGTCTACTGCTGTCCAATAAGATAAGAAATATTTATTGTCATTATATTATAATATATTATCTTTGTCATTATACTTGTATATAACAAAATTTGGTGTGACTCCCTCACAAGCAGTATGAATGACTTACAATTGAAGAATGATGTAATCTTGTTTTAGAAATACATATTACATATATAGTTATAATATAATTTAACAGTATAATTGGCAAACATGCACTATGGCTGCCGTTGCATCATCCAGGTGGATGCTACACACTGGTGATGTTTGAAGAGATTTCCCCCTATATACTATGTAAAGCACTTTGAGTGTCTAGAAAAGCGCTATATAAATGTAACATATTATTATTATTATTATTATTTTGTCATATTCAGGATTTAAGAGATCTTAATAGGGGACTTTTTTACTCATTCCCAACAGCATCCCCATTCATAACCGTATCACACCATAAATGTCATATAGTTCTGCTCATGATATATTTATGCATATTACAATAACTGAAATTTTGTTGTGCAACTCCCACAGTGGCAGTACAAGAAGGAGGACCCTAAAGCACAGCCTGCACTCTATCTCCCACTAGTGGACACCCTGCTGAAGGACAACACAGATGGCTGTGCTCTGGCAGCATTGCTGCATTTCTACTGCCCCAATGCAGTGTCACTTGAAGGTACTGCTGCAACACACTATACTGCTATCTGTCTTCCTTCTAGAAATATGAGATGGGCTTTCTGGGCCAAAGCCATGAGTGAATAAACTCAAATTTTCTGTACTCATGGTGTGATGTGTAATGTAAATGTAATGTAGTGTGTGGATAATGTTGGCAGTTATCACAGATATGTTTCACTGTGCATTACATAGCACAAGTGGTGGATAAAATATGCTTTAGTGGATTTTCTTGTCAGTAAAAACAATGTAGCTGGAGCGATTCCTTGGCAATTTCTGGTCCAAGCAAGGTGATTTTTCTATGTATAGATATAATCTTGGTATCTAGATACTTGGTAAGTATCTAGAATGTTAACTAACTAAAGAAAGAAAGTTACTATTAACTATAAATTAGGTAGCTACATAAAAAAGCCATTTCAAAATCAAAATTTTTTGCTGGAAATTACTTTAGACGGAAGTGCTTTCTGTGGGGGGGCGGGGGGTAACTCTGCTGAAGGTTATGGTTATGTTGACCAAATTCCTCCACGCTCCATTGTGATCATGTAGCAAACTTTATTTGAGCCGTTATATTAATGGAATTGCTTTTAAGATGGTGATGGGGATTTCCCCAAAGGGAAATGGCTAGGGGAAGTCTACAAGGATGTGTTAACAAACAGTACTAGGATGCAGGGTAAGTGTATTTTTTGAATAGTATGCACAGATTTTTTCCTCTTAAATTAAAATTGTCAATGGGGCATGTACCCAAAGAATCACCCCCCTTTAAAATAATCAAATTTTGTTGCTTTTCAGCCTGAAATGAAGACAGACAGTTTTTGTTTTATCCAACTGTATTTGCAACTTATAACAAGTGAAAGATAGAACACCAACATGTCAGAAAAAAATTAAAAAACAGAATCATTGAGTTGGAAAAAGGATCACCCCCCATTTTGTTGAACCACCTTTTGCTTTAATTACAGCCTTTAGTCTGTTGGGATATGTCTCTACTAACTTTGCACATCTACACATTGCAATATTTGCCCACTCTTCTTTGCAGAACTGCTCAAGTTCAGTTAAATTTGATGGTGACCGTTTGTGGACTGCAGACTTCAAGTCAGTCCACATATTTTCAATAAGGTTTAAGTCTGGGCTCTGACTAGGCCATGCAAGGACATTCACCTTTTTCTCCTTCAACCACTGTGTGGTCAGTTTTGCTGTGTGCTTTGGGTCATTGTTATGTTGGAGGGTAAACCTTCTTCCCATTGACAACTTTCTGGCAGAGGGCAGCAGATTTTCCTCAAGAATTTGACGGTATTTTGCCCCATCCATTTTCCTTCTATCCTGACAAGTGCTCCAGTCCCTGCTGCAGAGAACCACCCCCATAACAGGATATTACCACCTCTATGCTTTACTGTAGGAATGGTGTTATTTGGATGGTGAGCTGTATTGGATTTCCACTAGACATACTGTTTGGTGTTGAGGCCAAATAATTAAATTTTAGTCTCATCTGACCTGAATCTTTAAGGTGCGTTTTGGCAAAGCTCAGTCGTAACTGCATGTGGCCTTTCTTGAGGAGTGGCTTTTTTCTTGCAACCCTCCCATACAAGCCACATTTGTGGAGAATTTGTGATATTGTTGTCACACGCACACAATGATCACTCTTTGTCATAAATTCCTGCAACTGCTTCAGAGTTGCTGTAGGCCTCTTGGTAGCCAGTTTCCTCCTGGCTCTTTCATCCAGTTTGGAGCGACATCCTGATCCAGGGAGGGTCTGTGTTGTACCAAATACCTTCCACTTCTTAATAATAGACTTCACTGTGCTTCTAGGCATTGATAAAGCCTTTGAAATTTTTTTGTATCCATCTACTGATTGGGCCTGTCCACAACTTTATCCCGGAGATCTTTTGACAGTGCATTGCCACCCATAGTTGATTGTTTGCTTCAGTTGCACTACAAAATGCTCCAGGAAAGCTCTTTTCATGCTGAGCTAATCAAAATGACCACAGCTGATCACAGTTGAAAGTCAAATGGCTTTGCGTGCCATTGAGAAGGTGATTAGCTACATATTGAGTTTACAAGTCATTTTTAGGAGGAGGGTGATCCTTTTTCCAACTCAGTGATTCTGGTTTTTATTTATTTTTTTTTTCTAACATGTTGGTGTTATATCTTTCACTTGGATGTTATAAGTTGCACTGAGTAAATACAGCTGGATAAAACAAAAACTGTGTCCGTCTTCATTTCAGGCTGAAAAGCAACAAAATGTGATTATTTTAAAGGGGGGTGATTCTTTTCTATACCCACTGTATTTTTGATTAACCGATGTAATATAGTGAAATAATTAAGAGAAATATTCAATGCACAGCAAAAACGTAACTGAATGTCAGTTCAATATTTTAACCCATACAAGTACAGTAGAAGCACATACTCTGGCAGAGGTTAAAATCTGGGAACGCTCCAACTGCCACAGAAGGAGTGGAAAAATTTTATGATCACTGTGTGTTTGTGTATGTATATATATATATATGTATGTATGTGTGTGTGTGTGTGTGTGTGTGTGAATATATATATATATATGTAATGTGCATCTAAAAATAATTTGAATAAAAATTAGAATGCAGTGTTGTGTTGGAGCGATGTGCTTTGCTTCTACCCCAGGACAGGGGTGTGGCCGCATGGTGGCAGAGTCAACCCCTGAAATAAGCCTTCCACTAGGCTGACCTAAAATCACGTCTCTGAGAGGTCTGTTACTTCTGTGGAATTCATGCTCTTAATAAATCACATTTAGCTCCTTTTGTAACTGTGCAACCAATACAGTGGTCTTGGCACTTTGGGGAAACTGAGCAAGCTCTGCACTGGTGGTGCCCCGATCCCGCAGCTGAATCAACTTTAGGAGATGGTCCTGGCACTTGCTGGACTTTCTTGGGCGCCCTGAAGCCTTCTTCACAACAGTTGAACCTCACGCCTTGAAGGTCTTGATGATCCGATAAATGGTTGATTTAGGTGCAATCTTACTAGCAGCAATATCCTTGCCTGTGAATCCCTTTTTGTGCAAAGCAATGATGGCTGCACGTGTTTCCGTGCAGGTAACCATAGTTAACAGAGGAAGAACAATAATTTCAAGCACCACCCTCCTTTTAAAGCTTCCAGTCTGTTATTCTAACTCAATCAGCATGACAGAGTGATCTCCAGCCTTGTCCTCATTAACACTCTCACCTGTGTTAACGAGAGAATCACTGACATGATGTCAGCTGGTCCTTTTGTGGAAGGGCTGAAATGCAGTGGACATGTTTTTTTGGGATTAAGTTCATTTTCATGGCAAAGAGGGACTTTGAAATTAATTGCAATTCATCTGATCACTCTTCATAACATTCTGGAGTATATGCAAATTGCCATCAGAAAAACTGAGGCAGCAGACTTTGTAAAAATTAATATTTGTATCATTCTCAAAACTTTTGGCCACGGCTGTACTTTAATCTCTTTGTTTCTTAACTTGGAAAAACACACACACACACACACACACACACACACACACACACACACACACACACACACACACACACACACACACACACACACATATATGGCTGGCACATGTACAAATATGACTGGCACACTTACAAAGACCCACAGGGTCCCACGCCTTTCATAACTACGTTAATCAACTCCGATGTACACTCAGATAACACAAAAATACACATACAGACACACATAACATATTCAGTTTTACATATACCAACAGGAAAGTTAGCATAACTCTCATTTTCATTCTCTCTGAGAGGAAATATTGTCATAATTTGGATATTTTAGCACTACTGAGGAGAATTAAAACTGTATTATCTTGTTATAGTTGACTGTAGGTGAAATTGCACCTTAGGTGATCTTTTCTGAGAGTGTGTCTGTGTGACCGAGATAAAGCATTTCTGCTGAACAGAGGTCTACAGGTTTGTCTGTCTGTATTTCAAAGTGGGTTCCATGAAATATATGGGAAATGGGAATTTAATTTATTAATTAATGACATGATGATCACTATCGATTACTGCTGTTGACTTTCAGCTATTATTTACATAGTTGTTATAGTTATTATAAGGCTGATTGACTTAAATTGAATGGGTTTAAATTTATGCCACGAACACTAAAGTGTTAGATATAGGAACATGGGCATAAATGACGCTGAAGTGGCTGGGAACATGGCTCCACCACTTTTTTTTTTTTTTTTGTCCACATCACCTTTTCAGAGAGCAGTCTGTTGAAAATATTTTGTATGCTTATTGGCAGAAAATGATCCAAACCCTTTCTGAAAATATCGACTTAAGCGACATAACATGAACTCAACTCTAAATACAGTTTTATTAAAAAAATATAAAAAGTCCCGTTTATTTGATACAAAATGTTTAGAAACATTTAACAGGGTAACTGGTCTGGATTCAGGAATAAAACTCTATAATGTCTCCAATAATATGGTACATATTTACACAACACTTTTAATATTTTAGTAGCTATATTATACACATAAAATTAGTTTGTGCAGTGATGATAAGGAGATTCATTATATTCTTTTGACATTGTAAGTGTTCATGGTCTGAAAACTATTTTAAAACCTGGTGGTTCTCAAATGGTTAACATTTATAGGGTTAGCGAAAAATAAGAAAATACTGTAACACAGATGTAATCTATTACACAAATGGGAAAAAGTGCAAAGTTTGAGAGAGTTTGAATTTGTCAGTGTAACAAAAACAAGTGATAATTCTTTTTTTTTTCCCCATTCTTTTCATAATAGCATTTTTAATGGTAGTGAGTGGTAGAAATGTGGATTGGGGGATAAGGATTGTGTAGAATGCCAGACAGAGGGAGAGTAATGGCGAGGAAGAATAGAAGGAAACCAGAAAAGGAGACTGGTGTAGTGCAAACAGTAGCGCATTCAAAACCTAAACAGTACCACATGACTCCAGACATACTGCTCATGACATCACATCTTTTCCTGTCCCCATCAAACACACACGCGCACACACACAAAATCTCTGGGACTTGATTGGCTGGATGCGTGTTCTGTTCCCGCCCCATGCAGATATCTGTGTGAAGGAGACGATGTCTTTGGTCGACAGTCTGTACAACCTGCAGCTCATTCAGGACTTCTGCAGGGAGAACCTGAATAATTGCTGTCACTTCACACTAGAGGACATGCTTTATGCCTCCAGTTGTATTAAGGTAAGGAGGAATAATCACAAATGCTTTTTTTTTATCATTCAAGATTAAGTTTCATTTTGTCCTAGTCCTGGATGATACTAGTTACCCTAGATTTAAATGTACTTGCGTCTGGGCTGCAGGGAGGCCTCTCAGAGTAACACTGACCAGCCTGTCCTGATAGCAGGATCTGAAAGGTCTTGGGAATTTAAGGGGTTAACTGATATCCCACCTGCCCAGGATGTGTATCTTATAAATCAGCTGAGGAATCTGTGTTTAAATCTTGTCTTTATAGAGGTGCAAGAAATACTGCCGAAATTAACTCAACACAGTTTTTCTGGAGCAGAGCTTGTGTGGGAGGGACAGATGACCAGTGCATTGTTTAAATCCAACTGGAAGAACTGAATCACGCGTGCGTGTGTGTGTGTGTGTGTGTGTGTGTGTGGGAGAGACTGTGCAAGATGTGACATGCAGCCAAGGGCAATGGAAAAGTGAGTCATTAAGTACAACTTGATGTAACTGCTGTTTTAGATATATAGATACTTTTACACAGTACTTGTGGTCTTATATGTAACAACATAATTAACAGTAGTAGACATTCCTCCTGGGTTTGAATAACTATTACTCAACCTGTGTGTGTGTGTGTGTGTGTGTGTGTGTGTGTGTATATATATATATATATATATATATATATATATATATATATATATATATATATATATATATATATATATATATATAAAATATCTCAAGTTGTGGGATTTGAAGTAAATGAGAGTGAACAGTCAGAAAGTATAGTGCAGTGTTAAATAGCCCTCTGTGGATTCAGAGGGAATGGCATGAATGTGCATGTGTGAATGGGCTTTTCTTTTTTTTTTTCTAAAAGAGTAAGTATTTAATTTTGGTTTGTTTTGGTTAGTCCTACCATTATTTAGCTACAGTAATACAAAAGTATTTTGAAATACATCACATATTTGGTGTTACGTGTGTGTGTTGTGTGCATCACAGTTGCCACTAGGAAATTTTGGTACCGGCCAATGTGTCCAGGAATGATGAAGTTTACTGGACAAACTGGAAAAAAAAAAAAAAATCGGTCATCTCATTTGTTGTTTATTTTGCACCGTAATGTTTTGGACTATGCATAATGTATGCGATGGTGGCAGCAGGGGTGTGGCTGCATGGGCGTAGAATCCGCGGGGGACGTGTCCCCCACACGTTTAATAAAACATAAATTCTTCCCCCACACTTTTTCACTGGCCATGGCCAATTTGTGTATCTTTGATTTCTATGCATGTACGTATCTATAAGTCTTTGCGTGACCTGACGTTGCCATGACAATTGGTCACTCACGTCACGTGTCACACCCATGCTCACACCCGTGCTGAGTGCTCAGATGTCGCCATGAGCTCAAAGCAGCAAAAAAATACATTCACTCCTTTTTTACTGAGTGGAGCAGTGTAAGTTCTTTTGGCATGCGGTATTCCTGTTGCACAATGATGAATAATTTGATACATATTTCTTTTTAAACGCTGCCTATTGCCATTGATAAATAATTAGCAAGAATTGATGGTAATATTCACCTACCCGCAGTCCCGCACAGACGTGCACTTATTTTCAAACTCTTTTGTAATCTTTTATTTTTATTACAGATGTGTTATCTCAGTCCTTCACTTTAGAATAAGATGGTGAATTGTTAATGTTGAATTCGGATTTGCATGGATTACACATGTCCGGATCAGGCAGCGTTGCATGTTACATAATGTTACTTTTACTATGTTGACACTAAATATTAATAGAAATATTATAGAATATAACACATTTTCATTTTATAAATACAATGACTGAGTCATAACAGGCTGCTATAATAACTTAAATCATTATGCAGCAGTTTAAGTTAGTAGTATAGGAAAAAAGTGTAACCCTGTCATTTTTACATTACTGTATATAATTCAATAGAAAAGGGAGAAAAATCATCCATAATATACAAGTATATATTATATACTATGTGCTATGTATATGCAATACAACATACAGTACTGTGCAAAAGTTTTAGGCACCCTATTTTTTTTTAGTACAAACTTTGTTATAGATTATTTATTTTATGACTTCTACATTATCAAGTCAGTACAAAAAACCTTTTAGATTCCCAAACATTAGTTTTCTAGCACAAAATTAAATGTTAAAAATGTTGAATTGTCATTAAAGAAAGCAGCGTATTACGTAAGAGACACTTTTCAGACAGTAAACACAATGAAGGCTGCTGGGTTTCGCTGCAAAAATAAGAAGCGAGTGCGAAAGTCAAAGTCTCCAGAAGAACCGTGTCTGGTTCTGCAAGATGCTCAATAAAACTTACCAGATCATTTCCTTATAAAACTGCACTAATTGTACCTGAGACTACTATTTTTATTTAAATTTATATTTTTTTGTTACACCAAATATTGACTTTGTTTCATTTACTACTGTTTACTGCTCTTTACGGTTTTTTTTGTTTGTTTTTTTTAATGTAGAAACATTTAGTTTAATTATTTTGAAGGCATCTTTGCTCTACAGTATTTCTTTGTATGTGCCTAAAACTTTTACAGAGTACTGTACACTAAACACAATTTGCAATGTTTAAATAATACGGCACAATATAACGTGCAAGTACAGAATCATAAATTGCATATTAAGCCAATTAAGAGCAAGAAGAGATGAAACCCATCAATTAGACAAAGGACAGGAAAAAAGAATACCCAGGACATTTTGGACCCCGCCCCCCCCCAAGCTATAATGCACACCTTTTAGATTTTTCATATTTATTAAAATAAACTGTCAAATCATATCTAAGCAGTGTGATGTTTTTATACCATCACAATGTGTAGATATGATTTGAGTTTCCCTCTATTCTTGGACCATGTACTGTGATGGATGACAGACCTTTCTTGCCATCTAAAATGATATTAGAGTAAGGTTCCAAGGCCATTGTCAGTTGATCTCCAGCTAAGCTATTTTAGTGCGTATCACTGCTAAATGGTGTCGGCTTCCTGTGTAACAGGGCTACGTGGATGTCAATGGATGTATCATCTTTTTTGTGTAATATGCATAATGTATTGAAAAAGTCAGACATTTTTGTTTTGTTTTCTTGCAATTTTCTTTTTTTTTTGTGCAGCAAAGAAGAAACAGGGAAATTACATGTTTTTCCATTTTTTAAAATCTTGTTTGGGAATAAAAATGTTATGACCAAAAGGTACACGGACCCATGTATCTTCCATTCATTTCATGTTGGTTTTGAGATAAAAAAACAGATAACGAAAAGCAGGTTTATTTTATTCTTTCATTTTCTCAACAAAATTCTAAAAAATAAAGACGCTTTAAAAAAGAAAGATTTCTCAAGTTTTTTTTTTTCTAGATATCGTCTCTCATTGTTCCTTCTCAAAACTAAAATGTGAACAGAAAAAAATTTAAATATTAAAAAAGCTCTATTTTAACCATGGAGCTACCTTATTTTGCCAACATATGCTCATAAGCTCACCGGCAGGGGGACCAAAGATGCGGGAAAGACAAATACATTAATGTGGATCAATTTACATTATGACATTATTATCTTTAGTAGGACACACGATGACATTTTAACTTGTTCTACATACATAACCTCACAGATACACATGATTGACTAGTGTTGCCTCCCGGCCATGGATGGCATTGGCATTGGAATAGCTCTCAGTTTCAATAGTAGTCTAACACATGCTGATCCAGTTGTGTTATTACAAGCATATTTTAAAAAACATTACTGTTAGAGAATGTGCATTGTTGGGACATAGTATTGTTTCAGCTTGTCTCCTCTGTTATTCAGTCATGTTCGTATATGTATGTTTGTGTGTGTTTTAGAGTAACTACCTTGTGTTTATGGCAGAGCTGTTTTGGTGGTTTGAAGTGGTCAAACCCTCTTTCGTTCAGCCCCGGACACTTGAATCTAAAGGTAAGTTTGGAGGACTAAATCAGAATTGTATTATCCAGTCCTTTATGACACCAAACCAGCTTATGGCTTTGTTTTCCAGTTCTTAACACACCCGAGCCATTAATGGCCATTTGGCTTAATTAGCTAGTTTGGGAGGGGTGAGAGCTGGATTGCAACTAAAATATAAACTTATTATTATGCACTGTGCTGTGCCAAACTGAACTTTCTTATGTTCTCTGTTTCCATCCCAGTTGAGGCAACTAAAATGGCTCCTATAACTAAACACAACCTGATCCACAGGCCACCCAGCCCTAACCCATCAAAGTTTGTATTTTATTCTATTCAATATTTGACTCACAACAATTTAAAAAAAAAACAAATATTGTACATAATATTTTTTTTTCAATCTGATCTGTATTTCATGTGATCTAGGTCACCAAACACCACCAACTCAGGTAAGGATGTATGCTTTACAGTAAATGCATTTCCTAGCCCCATTTCTAGAGTACTGCACAAAGAAGTGGTTTCCCAGCTCTAACACACATATATCTTCCAGTCTGTGAACATGATGAAAGTTTGACATTTTATGCTATATATAGTTCTGAAAATTGAATGTTTTCATGAACTGTGATATGTTTCTCTTTTGCATGTATCTCAACCACAAATAAAGTGGTTTTACAATCTGATTACCCCCAAATGTGAAAAGGGAGGAAATTGCTTTTACAGATTACAATCCGACACCAACACACTGCCTAAAAGTGAACACCATTAATTTCATTTGCATTTAATATGTAACAAATAAAATTACAAAATATAAATATGATCATAAAAAACTACGTCTATCTTTATAGCAGGCTTTATTCATAGCCTACAGACTGACAGGCTATTCAGAAGTCCTGCCTTTGCAGCACTCCTTTGTTTTTATATAAAAAGTATCTAAAAGTTTATTAGAGGTCATTATATTTAAAACTATCAAGTCCTTAATAACTCTGATATCTCTATCTTATCTCAATTGGAATGACCTGTTTATCTTGAGATATTATCAGGTTATCGCAAGCAAATGCCCCACCTAACCTCTACATTTGTAACTTAAACTACTTATGGAAAATAACATTTGAGATTTTTTTTTTTTGCAATCGTAAATGTACAATCATTTTAATCCGCAGTCTCTGTAGTCTTATAATGTGATTCAAATGCCACTCAAATGACTTATATATTTTACAGAGATTAAGTATTATCATCCCAAGAGCTTACCAAAACAGATTTTACATTTATCATCCCTGGGACAATGACAGAGCATTAGTCTGGCGCTTTGGCTACTGTTATTATTACATGACAATGTTTCACTTGGGATTGGATTAAATCTTTTTTGTCTTTGATATCTGATCCAGCATTTTCTGCTAATATCAGCCCCATACTAATAACAGTGCATTTTAATGATCTAATAAGGTGGGTTAGGGTTAGGTGCAGTGGTAGCGTTGCACTGCAGCCAATATTGCAACCATTAAAAATCACACTTTTTCATCTGAAACCTGTGTTCTATGTTTCTTGTAGCTATGATAAAGAGGTCAAACTCTCTGTCGTATGTGGACGGGTGTGTGGGGACATGGCCCAAAGAGAAACGGTGGGTGCTACAGATCTCACCACTCTTTTACATCCTTTGCTAATAATGTTGGTCTGTGTTCATGTTCTTGGTTAAAGTACCACAGGGTGAGAATTATTATTATTTTTTTTTTAATGTTTATGTTTGGAGTCAATGTGCAGTACTTTGCCATTCAGGGATGAAAAATTATTCTAGTAAGTTGTTAGTGGTCTATACTTTGCAGGTAATTATAGCTTTTGAACCAATTAATTCAATCAACAACCAGCAACAGGATATATAGCATCATTTCCGGAAAAGAGCTTCTTTCCATTGTGGTCTCTGATACTTTATGTATTCCTGTTTCATTATAAACCTCTTCCAAAAAGTTCTTTTTATTTTTTATTTGTTTATGATTTCCCTTACCTTTCCCTCCCTTTCTCCTCCACTGTAGGTCTTCAGCCCATGGTATCTCGTTTGAGATTCCATTTGATGACCCTGTGGGTTGTTCATCAGGTCAAGGACTGAGTCGGTCTGCTAGCGCAGAGGGCCTGGTTTTCAAGGTTTCCAACTTGGTACGGGGCATGCGCTGGAACCTCTCTTTCCAACCCATTAATGGAAGCGCACACACACCGTTACAAGAGGAAGAAGATGATGATGTAACATCACACCATGGTCCTGTCAGGCCTCTTGTTAGAACTGACTCTAGGTATTTCTTTTAAGATACCTGGGCAACTAAAGAAATAGCATCTGACTGACAAACTGAGATAGATAAATTTGGTATTTGATATTTTCATTAAAATTACAATTGCATTGCTGTTCTAGATCAGTTAAAATTCTACAGCTAAGTAGTAATCATATCATGAAGATAGTATTCACATTTATCAGAGGTTTTTACTTTAAGTTTAATTTTAATTTCTGTAGGTATTCAAATGGGGTGCATCCAGACGTCACTAGTCCCCAGCCTCTGACTCCAACTATGGAGGAGGCTCTGAAAATCATTCACTCTCCCAGCAGTCTGTGTTCCACTGTTGGGGAAAATGCCTTCTTCCTGCACCCCCCTGAAGCCCACACTGCTGCTAACTCTGATCTGCAAGACCCTGAGGACAATCTGTCTAAAGCCCGGGTTGATGATGGACAGTTAAGTTCTACATCCACAGAAATGGATACAGGAATTCACGTTCGCACAGAGGACATCCAGGATGGTCAGGATGAAGACTCATCTTTAAAGGACTACTCTGATATGGACCAAGACTACGAAGCCCGTTCGTGCCCATTACCTGATACAGTTGGCAGTTTCATCCCTGTGCCAAGTCTACAGGGTCAGCGTTCACTAGCTGCAAGCTCCAACTCCTCAATTGGATCCTCCTTTGCTGTGCGCATGACAAGTTTTGCTGAGCAAAAGTTCCGCAAGCTCAACCATGGGGAGGGGCGCAGTGGTGGAAATACACCTGAAAGTGATATAAGCACCACACCTGCTAGGGCAGTCGCAAGGTCTGTAACACCTGATGCCCGAAGTCCCAGTCAGGCCAGCTCACCCCGTGACCCATCTAGCCTGTTAGTGTCTGAGATGCTGCAGTTAAAGATGAAGCTTGAGGAAAAGCGGCGAGCTATTGAAGCTCAAAAAAACAAAGTGGAAGCCGCTTTCACACGTCACCGACAAAGGATGGGTCGCACTGCCTTTCTCAACGTTGTTCGCCGCAAAGGGACCATCTCACCACTAGAGGGTGGTAGTGGCAGAAGTCTAGATGAGAAGCAAAACGTTCAACCACAACTATTGAAAACAAACGATGGCAACTCTCAATTAGAGAGGTGCAAGCCCGATGATGCACCCCTTAAATTGACCCCAGAGGATGGAGGGAGTGCGGAGGTCATAGACTTGGCAGAGTACACACGCTCTATTGAACGCCTGAATGCATCGCTGAGCTTCCTGCAGACAGAAATGCAGCGCCTGGCACAGCAGCAGGAACACATCATGCGTCTACGTGAGCAGCAAGCCTGGGTGATCTCACCTCCGCACACTCGAACGCAAACGCAAGTTTCATTACAGAAACACCTGTGTGAGCTGCGCAGCAGTAGTGTTGCGAGTCGTGGAACTGTGGGGTCTCTTTCCCCAAACCTGTCCTCAACAGGGTCGCCCCGTACCACTCAACGCTCACCTGCCCCCATAAAGAGAAAGTCTGCTTCATTCCATGCCAGAACACCCCGTACTCCACGCCCAAGTGAGCTGAAATTCACCCCATTTAGTCGGATGTTAAATACCCCACAGTCAGTGGACAGTCTACCTAGGTTGCGCAGGTTCTCCCCTCGACAAACACAAACTAGTTCTTTTGCATATCTGGGACATGACAAGGGACCTACAGATGAGAATCACACAAATAAAGAGGAAGTAAATGCACTAGCAGTGGGCTCTATAGACAAGCAACCTGACACAGATGCAGAAAAGATTTCTGGTGATGCTCTGTCCAGCCAAGTCACAGAGAACCAAGAAGCAAAAGAAGAGAAAGAGAAGAAAAAAGATCGAGATATGAAAGAGAAACCATCAGAAGATGCTGGACCCATCAAGACAACAGCAGCATTTCAGGTTCAGTCCCAGACAGTAACGGAGCATTTGGATGGGATGAGTACAGATGGCACAGGGGAAGGTCAGGCTCAGGGTGGGAAGGACCTGATTGAGGTGCCTCTCTCTGAACTGAAGCCTACAGAGGATCACGAACTGGAAAGTGGGAAAGTGACGGAGGGCAGGGTGGAGAAGATGTGTTGTGGGTTCTTCTACAGGGTAGGACCCTTGTTTTATGTCACTAACCACAGAAACATACCACTGAACTCTCTAAACACATCACATTATTTTGCTGTGTCTGTTTTCACTCTTTTCATTCAAAAGTGGTCTTTTTAGTTAGCTGAGCATGTTAGCAGCTATGAAACACCAGTAAGAATGTTGTTGGTTAGATGTTATTCGTTTAAATATGAATGAATATGACAGAAGGTTCTAACCCCAAGGGATGTAACAAGTGGTTCGTCTTTAAATTAGTCTCAGTTTGATCTGATTATATTTATGCATCTAGGGCTTATTTATACAGTATTTTGCTGTCATGATGTATTGGCTCTTTTGCCAATACTTACCTTAAATATCCAATTATTTGTAATTACTACATGTATAGTACCTTGACCAGATATCAACATTTTATCATCTTTAGTGATTAACTTTCACAATTTTTCATGTAAAAACATCAGGGTTTACAAAAGTGGGAATTTAGAATCTACAGATGGAAATCCTATTTAAGAAACCCTGCAGTCTACTTCATCCAAGGAATTCTTCCTGCGAGTGTGTCACGTGTGTGAGATGCCACTTGCTCAATTTTGGCTAGTCCTCACACTTTTGTCAATGTACAGAACAGACGTGTAAAAAATGACATACAGTGCATCCGGAAAGTATTCACAGCGCTTCACTTTTCCCACATTTTGTTATGTTACAGCCTTATTCCAAAATGGATTAAATTCATTATTTTCCTCAAAATTCTACAAACAATACCCCATAATGACAACGTGAAAGAAGTCTGTTTGAAATCTTTGCAAATTTATTAAAAATAAAAAATGAAAAACAAATCACATGTACCTAATTATTCACAGCCTTTGCTCAATACTTTGCTGAAGCTCCTTTGGCACCAATTACAGCCTCAAGTCTTTTTGAGTATGATGCTACAAGCTTGGCACACCTATTTTTGGGCAGTTTCTCCCATTCTTCTTTCCAGGACCTCTCAAGCTCCATCAGGTTGGATGGGGAGCGTCGGTGCACAGCCATTTTCAGATCTCTCCAGAGATGTTCAATCGGGTTCAAGTCTGGGCTCTGGCTGGGCCACTCAAGGACATTCATAGAGTTGTCCCGTAGCCACTCCTTTGTTATCTTGGTTGTGTGCTTAGGGTTGTAGTCCTGTTGGAAGATGAACCTTCGCCCCAGTCTGAGGTCCAGAGCGCTCTGGAGCAGGTTTTCATCAAGGATGTCTCTGTACATTGCTGCATTCATCTTTCCCTCGATCCTGACTAGTCTCCCAGTTCCTGCCACTGAAAAACATCCTCACAGCATGATGCTGTCACCACCATGCTTCACTGTAGGGATGGTATTGGCCAGGTGATGAGCGGTGCCTGGTTTCCTCCAGACATGACGCTTGCTATTCAGGCCAAAGAGTTCAATTTTTGTTTCTCATGGTCTGAGAGTCCTTCAGGTGCCTTTTGGCAAACTCCAGGTGGGCTCTCATGTGCCTTTTACTGAGGAGTGGCTTCCATGTGGCCACTCTATCATACAGGCCTGATTGGTGGAGTGCTGCAGAGATGGTTGTTCTTCTGGAAGGTTCTCCTCTCGCCACAGGGAAAGCTGGAGCTCTGTCAGAGTGACCATCGGGTTCTTGGTCACCTCCCTGGCTAAGGCCCTTCTCCCCCGATCGCTCAGTTTGGCCAGGCGGCCCACTCTAGGAAGAGTCCTGGTGGTTCCAAACTTCTTCCATTTACGGATGATGGAGGCCACTGTGCTCATTGGGACCTTCAATGCTGAATGAAATTTTTCTGTACCCTTCCCCAGATCTGTGCCTCGATACTGTCCTGTCTCGGAAGTCTACAGACAATTCCTTGGACTTCATGGCTTGGTTTGTGCTCTGACATGCACTGTTAACTGTGGGACCTTATATAGACAGGTGTGTGCCTTTCCAAATCATGTCCAATCAACTGAATTTACCTCAGGTGGACTCCAATCAAGTTGTAGAAACATCTCAAGGATGATCAGAGGAGACAGGATGCACCTGAGCTCAATTTTGAGTATCATGGCAAATGCTGTGAATACTTAGGTACATGTGATTTTTTTCATTTTTTATTTTTTTAAAGATTTGTAGAATTTTGAGTAAAATAATGAATTTAATCCATTTTGGAATAGGGCTGTAAAATAACAAAATGTGGAAAAAGTGAAGCGCTGTGAATACTTTCCGGATGCACTGTATATCAACGTTATTCTCACCAGACAAATGCTTTAATTCAGCAGGGAAGCTTTTTTGGATATTTAAAAAAATTATCAAGGTGTTGTCCAAGGTCACAGATACCTAATTTTGTAAATTGTGGTGGAAAATAGTGGCTGTGAAAGTTCAAACACTTTAAATTTCTGTGATAACCACCCATTGCTCAATTCACAAGTCAAGGTAATATAAGTAAAATAGTAAAGAAATAAAATAAACAATACAATGCTGTATTAGTTATGCTAGGTAGTTAAGTCAGGGCTCATATTGGCGGGAAAAGTTCAGAGCACCACAGACCTCTGTTACTTTTATTTTCATTCAAGTTGTTTTTATGGGCTGGCACTTTTTAATTTTCTTATAACTGGTGCTCGGCATGATCTACTGGCACTGGCATTAAAGTAAAATAGTCTTTTACTAATAACAAACAATAAAGTTCTAAAAAAAAAAAAAAAAGACAGGCTGACCTCTACTAGTGATTTAATTTGACCATTTGAACTATAAATGATTTCTTAGTAGACAGATATTACATTATGAGCATTTTTTAAGTGGATAGTATAACTTTTGACGAAACCATGCATTGACTCATGAGAATGAATGTTTTTGCATCTGTCTGAGCATGTTTTGACTTAAGGTTGGGGCCTATGTGTGTGTTCATATGCACATGTATCTGAATATTTTGTATTTGTATTGGTTTGTGTGTGTGTGTGTGTGTGTGTGTGTGTGTGTGTGTGTGTGTGTGTGTGTGTGTGTGTTTTGACCCAGAAGCATTTGATTGTGGTGGTTTGTATCTCTGCTTGATTTGAGATCTTTGTCAGGTGTCTCTGACTTGGCTGCTCTGTACCTGTTTTCATTTAGGATGATCAAAAAGGTGAGGAAGACATTGCACAGAAGAGAGCAGCTCTCCTGGAGAAGAGGCTAAGGAGAGAGAAAGAGATGCAGATGAAGAAACGACTGCAGGAGGAAGAGATGGAGCAGAAGAAAGAAACATCAAGGTTAGCGCTCTCTATAGCAGAACATGAACAGATCCAGAAAGCTAAAAACATTTTTTTTTCTAGTTCAGCAATAATTGCACAAATGTTAGAGTAACTGTATATTCAGATTTTCATATTTGTTTAAATGGCCTAATAGCTCTGAAGATTTATGAGTCTTAATCGAGTTTTGTATGGATGAGCCATTTATTGCCCTCTGCTGGACAGACTGAAAGCAGAAGAGGATCGCCAGAAGAAAGAAGAGGAGAAGGCAAGACGGGAGTTCATCAAAAACGAGTATTTGAGGAGGAGGCAGCTCAAACTGATGGAGGACATGGACACTGTCATTAAACCCCGTCCCCCAAGCATCAAACAGAAGAAGCCCCGTCCCAAGTCTATGCACAGAGACATCATGGAGTCTCCTAAACCACCTGCTCAGACATGCACAGGTACAGCTACTCATTTAAAAACCTACAGTGCAGATTGCAGATCTCTGCTATGGACAAACATGGGTATAATGGATATAAGCAAAAGACACAATATGAAAACCCAACCTTATAATATTGTGTCATATACAAGCAGGGAATACTGTGACCCTGTTGCTCAGCGAACAAAGGTACATGAACTCAACTCAAATAACTTGCAGGATTTACAGGATGTAATTTTTCTGGTAGAAGAATGTCTTGTCTGGGAAGCCATGTTTCGGATTTTATATCTCCAGAAATATTATTCCCAGCAACATGTAATTTGGCAGATATAAAGACAAAATCTAAATGCTCAGAAGTCACTGCAGAAGGCCAGTTCTTTTTCTTATGGGGTCCTCAAAATGGGAAAAAGTGCAACATTTCCAAATGTGAGTGATATTAGGGGCGTATAGACCCCACTTTAATAGATAGATGCTAAAAGTCAGTTTTTGCCTAAACGACTATATGTCATCTTTGTGTCAGAATTCATGATTTGGTTTTAGGTCAGACGCAACAAATAAAAAAGGAATGAACAAAATCTGAGACATGTAGCAACAACCCTATCTGAATTCACACTGAATGACTCACATATCCAGCACATAACAGGACACACATAACTAGTCACATAATGTTAGCTAGCTAGCCAACATATAAGGTTGAAGGGTAGATGGTTGCACTGCTGTAATCTCACAGTTCACTGTGTGCATTGGACTTTAGGTTGAATGTAGGGTTTGAGGCTCTGTACATCTCTGCTAGACACAGATAGGACTTTAACTAGCTATAATGCCTGGTCATTTCCGATTATGGATTATTATGCCCTCTGTGTATTTTATTAGGGGTTCAAGCACTGGAACTTGAAGTGCTGAAACACTATTGTTTTTGTAAGGATTTTTATTAGGGGTTCAAGCTTCTGGCTAGGGTGTCTATGGAACCGTCTAGTAAAAAAATTGTGGAAGTGAGGCTGTATCTCAGCAACGACTTTGCGCACTGACACAAAACTTGGTAGGTATCTTGAATTGTAGCGGATCTGTGAATGTGCGGCTCACCTAGTCTGGGTGCTTGGCCCCCAAAAATACTGCTTGCAACTTTAATTATTAGGGGTTCATGTACGAAGCGCCAAAACCCTATTCTTTTTGTAAGGATTTTTATTATTAGGGCTTCAAGCATGAAGTGCTGAAACCCTATTGCTTTTGTAAGGGTTTTTATCATTATCATTATTATTATTCTGCCCTAAAATTGATCATGCAGACCAAACCGTAAGTCCTAGAGATCTGAGACTTTGAGTGTTGGTAGTATTGGTCTACACTGGTGCAAAGTCTGGCCCCGATCGGCCACACGGTGGCACCACAATGATCAAAACAAAAATAAATTACAAAAATGGCCATACATTTTGAACTGTTTGTCACAGATTCAAATGTATTACATCATTGGAATCCTTGGCTTAAGATGAACAAAATGCATGTCTCTGATATAATTTCCGCCATAAAAAAGTTTCCGCCATATTGGGATTTTTGCGAACTAGTCCTAGGCCGTTCATCCAAGTGGACCCTAACCAGTGAAGAAAGATTCTTTGGAGTCCCATTATTAATAATTATCAAAAAAAAAAGTTGAACTTTTGATTTAACCTCACAACACCACATCAAAAGTGAAGTGGGCATGGATACTTTTACTTAAATGACTATAACTCTCAAATGGATTGAGATATTTTCACCAAAATTGACACACGTATGTATGGGCCCAAACTGAGGACACTGAAATTTCAGTAGCTGTTGGACAAGGTTAACAAAGTCTGACTGGAATGAAACGTGGACTTGCTTGACTCTTGGCTCCAGAGCTCTCTGAGAAATTTGAAACTAATTTGCCACTGGGGGGTTCTGTCAAGTTGTTCATGCACATAAATAGTTTTATATACCGCAGTGTTTCACACAAACACAAGTAATTCATATCGTTTTGATGGAGATCCTCATTCTGAACAACTTTGCCTTAACAACCACTGGAGTGAGTCTCTTCTTTTTCTTTCGGCTGTTCCCTTCAGGGGTCGCCACAGCAAATCATCTGCCTCCATCTACCCCTATCCCCTGCATTCTCTTCTCTCAGACCGACTACCTTCATGTCCTCCTTCACTACATCCATAAACCTCCTCTTTGGTCTTCCTCTCGGCCTCCTGCCTGGCAGCTCTAACCTCAGCATCCTTTTACCGATATATTCACTCTCCCTCCTCTGAACATATCCAAACCATCTCAACCTGGCCTCTCTAACTTTGTCTCCAAAACATCTCACATGTGCTGTCCCTCTGATGTACTCATTCCTGATCCTATCCATCCTCGTCACTCCCAAAGAGAACCTCAACATCTTCAGCTCTGCTACCTCTAACTCTTCCTCCTGTCTTTTCCTCAGTGCAACTGTCTCCAAACCATACAGCATCGCTGGTCTCACTACTGTCCTGTACACCTTTCCTTTCATTCTTGCTGGTACTCTTTTATCACACAACAGACCTGACACTTTTCTCCACCCATTCCAACCTGCCTGCACACGCTTCTTCACCTCTTTTCCACACTCCCCGTTGCTCTGGACTGTTGACCCTAAGTACTTAAAATCCTGCACCTTCTTTACCTCTTCTCCCTGTAACCTCACTGTTCCACTTGGATCCCTCTCATTCACACACATGTATTCTGTCTTGCTGCGACTAACCTTCATTCCTCTTCTCTCGAGAGCAAACCTCCACCTCTCTAGAGTTTCCTCCACCTGCTCCCTGCTCTCACTACAGATCACAATGTCATCCGCAAACATCATAGTCCATGGAGATTCCTGTCTGACCTCATCTGTCAGCCTGTCCATCACCACCGCAAACAAGAAGGGGCTCAGAGCCGATCCTTGATGCAGTCCCACCTTCACCGTGAACTCCTCTGTCACACCTACCGCACACCTTACCATTGTCCTACTGCTCTCATACATAACCTGCACCACTCTAACATACTTCTCTGCCACTCCAGACCTCCTCATACAATACCACAGCTCCTCTCTTGGCACCCTGTCATACGCTTTCTCTAAATCTACAAAGACACAATGCAGCTCTTTCTGACCATCTCTGTACTTCTCCATCAACATTCTCAAAGCAAATATTGCATCTGTAGTGCTCTTTCTTGGCATGAAACCATACTGCTGCTCACAAATGCTCACTTCTCCCCTTAGCCTTGCTTCCACTACTCTTTCCCACAACTTCATTGTATGGCTCATCAGCTTAATACCTCTGTAGTTTCCACAACTCTGCACATCTCCCTTGTTCTTAAAAATCGGCACCAAAACACTTCTCCTCCATTCTTCAGGCATCCTCTCACTCTCTAAGACCTCGTTGAACAACCTAGTTAAAAACTCTACTGCCATCTCTCCTAGACACTTCCATACCTCCACTGGTATGTCATCAGGACCAACCGCCTTTCCTCTCTGCATCCTCTTCAAAGCTCTCCCAACTTCACCCTTGCTAATCCTTTCTACTTCCTGCTCAACAATATTTGCCTCTACTACTCTTCTCTCTGTGTCATTTTTCTCATTCATCAGTTCCTCAAAGTACTCCTTCCATCTTTCCCTCACCCTCCTGTCACCTGTCAACACATTTCCATCTCTATCTTTAATCACTCTAACCTGCTGCACATCCTTACCATCTCTATCCCTCTGCCTCGCCAACCGTTACAAATCCCTCTCACCTTCCTTACTATCTAACCTTGCACACATGTCCTCATAAGCTTTCTGTTTGGCCTTTGCCACCTCTATCTTAACCTCACGTTGCATCTCCCTATATTCCTGTCTACTTTCCTCCGTCCTCTCACTGTCCCACTTCTTCCTAGCTAACCTCTTCTTCTGGATACTCTCGTGAACTTCCTCATTCCACCACCAGGTCTCCTTGTCTTCTTTCCTCCTTCCAGATGACACACCTAGCACCTTCCTACCTGTCTCCCTGATCACTTTGGCTGTAGTAGTCCAGTCATCTGGAAGCACCTCCTGACCACCTAAAGCCTGTCTCAACTCCTCCCTGAAAACCTCACAGCACTCTTCCTTTTCCAACTTCCACCACTTTGTCTTCTGCTCTGCCTTTGCTCTCTTCATCTTCCTCACCACCAGGGTCATCTTACACACCACCATCCTATGCTGTCTAGCTACACTCTCTCCTACCACTACTTTGCAATCGCTAATCTCCATCAGATTACAGTGTCTACATAAGATATAGTCCACCTGTGTGCTCCTGCCACCACTCTTATGTCACCCTGTGTTCCTGCCTCTTCTGAAAGTACGTGTTCACCACAGCCATCTCCATACTTTTAGCAAAGTCTACCAACCTCTGTCCTTCTGGGTTCCTTACCTGAAGACCAAACCTGCCCATCACTTCCTCATCCCCATTATTGCCTTCACCAACATGTCCATTAAAGTCTGCCCCTATCACCACTCTCTCACATCTGGGAACACTCTGCATCACTTCCTCAAGCTCGCTCCAGAATCTGTCTTTCTCCTCTTGCTCACAACCTACTTGTGGAGCGTAAGCACTAACAACATTCAACATCACACCTTCAATTTCCAGCTTCAGACTCATCAACCTATCTGACACTCTCTTTACCTCCAGAACATTCTTCACAAACTCCTCCTTCAGGATCACTCCTACTCCATTCTCTTCCTGTCCACCCCATGATAATACAGTTTAAACCCTGATCCAATGCTTCTAGCCTTGCTCCCTTTCCACCTGGTCTCCTGGACACACAGAATGCCGACTTTCCTCCTCTGCATCATATCTACCAGCTCTCTGCCTTTACCTGTCATCGTACCAACATTCAAAGTCCCTACTTTCAGTCCTAAACTCCTGCCTTTCCTCTTCTCTCTCTGCCTACGGACACGCCTTCCTCCTCTAACACACCTTCCTCCTCTCCTTCTTCGACCAACAGTAGCCCAATTTCCACCAGTGCCCTGTAGGTCAACGGCACCGATGGCGGTCGTTGTTAACCCGGGCCCCGACCGATCCGGTATGGAAGTCATGTTAGTGATTCGCATATTGAATTTGGCAAAAGTTTTACGTCGGATGCCCTTCCTGACACAACCCTCTCTATTTATCTGGGCTTGGGACCGGCACAAAAAGTACACTGGCTTGTGACCTCCTGTGGCTAGATTACTGAAGTGAGTCAAATTGTTTATTAAATATTTGCGATTAATTAAAAATCAAACTTTTGCGATCTAGTTCTAGGTTTTTTCATTCAACCAAAATAAAACCAGTGCAGGACAATTGTTGGGACTCCTTGGATCAATAATGATCAAAAAAAAAAAATTTAACTTTTGTTTTAACCTCATGAGGGCACATCATAATGTTTGAAGTGGGCATGGCCACTTTTACTTAAATGGCTATAACTCTTGAACGGAATGAGATATTTGATAGGTCACCAAACTTGGGACACTTATGTAAGGACAAAACATGAAATTGACACTAAATATGGAACCATTTGCCCAATCAATTTGAACTCTTGCAGGAAGAGTCTTTGTCCAAGGTCCCATCAGTGTCTATGAGGACAGGTGTGAATCTTGAAAAACATGGCCACCATTGGCCAATCAATGTTTTGGCTGTTGGCCATTTTGACTTGTGAGTTACAAACGCATTGGAGTAACATGCAAAATTTGATGTGTGTAATCAGAACCATGCCCCAAATGTATTCATAAAGTTTGGGGGCAGTGTCACCTTGTGGTCAAAAAATATAAGAACATACCTAAAATGCTAATAACATTTAATTTCTTTAACCTATTGTGATGGAACTAGTCTGGTTAGATTCATTGGATCATGCCAAACACAATGATTCTAAATGTGCCTTGGTCGGTGAAAAATTTTCCACCATTGTGAATTTTTTTGAAAAACCTACTTTTTAAATCTCCTCATAGACTGGTTATTGGAACTTCACCAAATTTTGCACAGACCATCTTCAGGCAATGAAGACCAAAAACTATTTAAAGATTTTTGATAGACCAAACCGTTCCTGTATAATGGGTCAATGGATATAACGGCGATCATACCAAAATGAATGTGAGGTTATAGCTCCACAACGTTTTTGGCATATTGACACCAAACCTGGTGTGTCTAATAATATTCATGACCTGATGGTACATGAGCAGTTTCGGAACAGCACCACCTACTGGTCAGAAAATATGATTTTTTTTGCTTATAATTTCTGTATAATTTGTCCTAAAATCATGGAAGTGGTATCTTTAGATTCAGTGAGCCATACCAACCATACCATGGCTCACTGAAGTTGAAGATTGCATCATCTTTGGTACACATGCTAACTTTTTCTTATGATTGGGACAAATCAACAAACATGGCCAACAGTAGTCAATCAACATTCAGCAGCTAATAACGTCAAATCATAATGTCCAACTGTTACGAAAATTGACATGCTCATACGTGGTTTCAAAACGAGGCTGTGTACCAAATTTCTTGAGAATTGGCCACAAGGTGACACTATAATCAGCAAATTTGCCTTTTTGTTAATAACTATGCATCCGTGCATGCTAGCATATAATTCTTGCTTCCTCTGAATCCTTGCTTTAAGCCATAACAAGTGTAAATCACATTTATATGTTTATCTATAAAGTTTATCCACCATTCTAATTTTCTGAAAAAAAGAATACTTTTTTTTAACTCGCCCTAGGCTGTTTGTCACAAAATTCACACAAAATTAGGTATGTACCATCTCGAGATACTCCATACTAAAATTTATCAAAAGAATTTTGATTCATGTAATCATCATGGGGATACAGGTCCATATATAAATGGCAAATAATAACTGGTTTATATCTTGTGAACGCAATGTCCAAACTTCATGAAACTTGTTAGGCATGGACAACCAGACAGTCTTAGAAAACATGCCAAATTTCATGCATTTCTGATGTTCATGGCGCTAACAGCAAATTCTAAATGATCAGCCATTTATTTCAATGTGAGTGACAGATAAGGGCTGTAATACTAATATTGCCCACCAGGATAATACATCTTTTTAAGTCTAATCTTTTTCCATCAGTTTCCATCAATTTGAATGGTTGAATAACTCAACGTGTAATTAAAAAAACAAAAAGCATATAAATTAGAGTAAATGCATAGAACAATGGGACTCTAACAATATCGCCTGAGTTTTATAAAAAAAAAAAAATTAAAGTTTGCAAACAAATGTGTGAAATGCTTAAAGATGATTAAATGAAGTTAAAGAGACACAGTTTAGGTGAGCAGAGGGTTCAGATCACTCACTGTCACCCAATATATCCAAGGCTGGAATACAAAAATACGGAGAGACTCATCAGCACCTCCTGGCTATCCTTGCTTTCTCTAGCTCAGCATCTTCTTAACTGTGTTCTGATACAAACTTCATAAAGAGGAAATTGTCTTACTATCAACTATAGCTTTACACCGAATTAGAGAACAAATAAATACCCTGGCTGTTCAGCAAGACAGTGTAGTATTGTACCCTTTAATTCTCTTACTCATGCTTGTTTTCTCTCTCACACACTCTCGCTCTCCTGATTGGTTGCGGCTCCTGCTTGCCACCATGAAGTCAGATATTTTTTGAGCTGGTGTATGACATATGTGTGCAAAAATCTGACCTGATACCTCTGATACAGTGCTGACTGTGAAATACTACTATAGGACTGTCAGGGCAACTTTAGAGTAGCTCATGAGCATCATATTATAAAGTTTTTTTCCTCCCCTGACTCAGTTTTGCCTGCATATTGTAGCTTTAAACTCTTTGTGTAAACCTAAGCTTCCCCTTGATTACACCTGTTCAGCTTTCATGTTCGCTTTATGTTTTTGTTTATGTATATGGTTTGCATATTTCTCCAGGGTCACGACCTCGGGGATACTCTGTCTCCAGTATATCACTTGCCTCCCTTAACTTGGCAGACAATGAGAGTGTCCAAACAGACAAGAGGATGTCCAGGTGAGCATGTTTTCAATGCAAACACACCAGCCATCTAATCTGTGAGATTACCTGTTTAACGGATTTCCTGCTTGAGGTGATGCTATATAAGGGAATGCACAGAATTTGAAACTGATTTTCTTTTATTTCATATGGAAGTGATATTGAAGATTTTTGGAGATGCTTGTTTTTCAGTGCATTTCAGAGATGCTTGATTTGCTTATTGCAACTAGCTTATTTTGCATACAATGTCTGAAACTTGTTTTCTTGGCCTGACTCCGGGGCGTTTTTTAGTTGGAAGTATGTTTATGGTTATGAATCATTAAGGCTTCATACCACACAGTAAAGATTTCATTTTCTTACCTTCCAAAGTTAGGATTATTTCAAACATATGTATACATTTTAGGATTTTCCTTGCAATCTCTTCCTATCTTGTTTTTGGTGCCACTCTCCTCTCACTTCCTGCCTGATGTTTTTAAGGGGTGGGTAATATGTGCTCAAATTCATATCATGATATTTTCCACTATGCAGATGATAGATTGATATATTTGGAAAAAAAAAGTGTCAACAAACTTAACTACTATTATTGTAATGATGGTGATAATAATAATAATAATAATAATATTATTATTATTATTATTATTAGTGTTGCTTGCATAGCAAAGCATCATTATTGTTCTCACAAAACACACCTCAAAACGTGCGGCCCCATTGGGAGAGGTACGCTATTACTTTTCTTAGCGTTCCCCCGTGCACTTTTCCCATATTTCGGAATTTTATTTCGCCGGAAATGTCTGGAAAATGGCATTATTCCATAACAGGGAATATGGGAAATTTTCGGCAGATGTGTCCGATTACCTTCCTCACCATTACCACACAGAAATGCGTTATGGGTATTTTAGTGACGGCAAGTGCACGTTAACCCCCAAAATAAGTGGAATCACAAAAGTACAGCAACATAGACATGTGACATATCAAAACACTCAGCTCAATAAAGGGAATTGCATTATGGGTATTCTAGTATGCAGAATTTCGTACAGGCAATCCAATACCAATTCTTTAGAAAATGTAAAATCTAGTTAGTGGTGCTTGTTATGTCGCATACTTCTTCTTCTTCTTCTTCTTCCTTCTTATTATTATTATTGTTATTATTATTATTAGCGGGGCATCACTATTGTTACTGCACATACTTATTATTGTGTTGGTTTGACAAAGCCAATATACTGTTCTGCTTTATAAGCTTATTATTATTATGTTGGCTTGACAAAGCTATGGACATGAATGATGGCTCAAATCGACCAGCTTATTCAGGAGAGGTGTGCTATAACTTTTATAAGCGATCCGACTTACAATGTTCGAACCCCGGACATTTTTGGCCCATAGAGAATGAATGGGGAATAAAACACGGGTGTCACAGCTCGGACATCGTTCGGCTGACATGCTCGTCTCACATATCCTCTCGTATGTCTTAGGGAGTAGACCCAGGATGTACACATCCCATTTCGGCGTTTTCTCCAGAAATGTCCGGAAAATGGTGTTATTCCGCATTGAAAATAATAGGAAAATGTGTAACCCCTCCCTAACTCCCACACCGTCAGTGACAGAGACGTGAATGATGTGTCTCTGGACGTATCCAGAGAATCAGGAAATCCCATTTTGGAATGGTTCCCACCTGCATGTTGCTTGGAATTTCCTGTCGGAATTCTCAATACACACTAATGCAGTTGTACAGTTGTTCCTAATAAAGTACACAGTGAGTGTATATCATATGTTCAACCACTTATTGTAGTTCTATGCACTTAAACTTGATTTATGGAATATTTTAAAATAATAATTCAAATTAAATTAAAATGTCATCATTAAATTTCAATTTCATCCAGTTTGGAGCTTCTCTTCAGCCCATTTTAAAGCAACAGTGCCACATCCAGGATGCTGTCATGTTAATCAAAATGGCCTTTACACTGGCCACTGGCAGTGTCCACAGATGCTATTTGAAATAAAAATAAGTGTATTTTTACACGCCATGGGCATGATATTAAGCTAGAAAATACTGAATTCAGGCTTTATTTTGTGGTGTATCCCTATATCCCTATCCCTATAATACTGTAACAGCACGTGCTCTGGCATCAGTTAAAATCCAAGCTTTGAGAAAATTCTCATCAGATTAATGATCTTTTAAGGATGATATACAGTGATAATGCATGTTTATAATAATCTGAACATTGAATATTTTAATATTATATTTACTAAACGCCTGCAAGAAAGCATAGACATGTTCCACACTGCACCGCGCAGAAGAACGCACTGTGATGCTTTTGGTGTACAGTGAGCTTTACACGTAAAATATGAACCCAGCTAAACCGACAAACCCAACTGTTGGTGTGGGTTTCCACAGTATGGTAAAATCCATATTGTGCCACTTCATCATACTGGTATTCACTTTAATATGTTATACCTTTAGCCCTCTTTTTCTTTCTGTCACCTCTTGTCTGACGTTCATCCCTGCTGTTTCTATTCCTCCCCATGCTGTGCCAGGCGCAGTAAATTTTCTCCAGGCAATCTATGTTTCTTTTTGAGCTCTGCAAAAGGGGCAAAGGCCAGGTTAGTTCCCTCAGATCGGATCATATCTCCTGATCATTTTAAACACAGAAAAGACTCTGCTGCTAGATAACATTAACATAACATCAGAATCATTTATTCATTGTAGCTTTACTCTTTTTATGCATCGATAGTGTCAACATTTAGCCATGAACTGTCCATATTGTTGTATAATTCCAGTAGGCCATATTCGTATGCAGTACATACTATTATTAGCCTCCTGAGACCCCGTCTATTCATTTGTGTCCTCTGTAGTGCACATTATGTTTCTGCCATCTCTCCTTTTACAAATTTGAGTTACCCAGATAAGTTCTGCTGTACACTAAATTGGACCTCCTGGGCTTTCCAACGATATCCCAATTGTCAGGGTGGGAGGTTAAAGAGGTTTCATCTTCATGTCTGTAAAACTGGCTTCTATTCCAAAAAGCACATTTTACGGAAACAGAAAAGTAAGTTAAATGATATTTATTTATTTATTTATTTTTGCAAAAAATATATGTTCTTGTCGATTTAGATATCAGGAATTGTTTAGTGTGGTCTGAGAGCAGTTTAACTGCTTGTGAGTTAAACTACTAGCCCATTTATAAATGTCCTTTATAGCAGACACCAAGATAAACTTAATGCATTTTATTTTCCACATTGATGGGAGATATTTTCCACATAGTAGGCAGAACAGAAGCAGACGGGATTTTGTAGGATTTCGTTAGATACAGGATAACCCTGTATGTTTTATTTAATTACAGGATGACATATGTTTTACTTAGTTACAGGATAACCATGTATGTTTAAACTTAAATTGGAAGATTTTTCTTTTAAACCTCGGTTTTATCTCGGTTCTCAGGAGGCTAGGGTTAGGGTTAAGATCATGTTTGGTATAATACCTGCTTTTCTATCACACCATTCATGTCGTGTTTAAATTTGTCCATTCTGCAAGAGAAAAGGTTTAGCATGTTTTTAACCTGCTAACTCGCCATACTAACCTAACTGTCTCCTGTCTTTAAATTTTTGCAATTTTCACTATCATACTTTTAACTTTGTTCATGCTCCTGTATTTATTTATTTTTTTAAAAATATATGAATCACTGCAACCATTCACACTTCTAATATTTATGTTCTAAATAAATACTGCTGTGTTTAATATTGTATGTTTTTGTATGTGTTTATCCACAGACCAGAGACTGCAGAAGGTCAGTTGTCACCCTGTCCATCAGTAAATCGGAATGGGGAGAACTGGGAAAATGAATCAACCACGTCATCGGCAGCATCTATCACAGAATACACAGGTACACAGTGGAACACAGATGAAGGTTAAAGAAGGCTAAAGGTTAAAGTAGTTTTATTAGGTAAATGTGAATTGATGTGAAATTAATATTTGTGCATGCAGTATTTGGTATATGTTTGCATATCTTTTTTTTTTTTTTTCAATTATCTTCTTAGTCATAATTGCTATAAATTCCCCCTCTTCCATTAACATTATTTTACTATAACTACATGAGCTAAAACCCTTTACTATATTTATTCTTATTAGATAAGTAACTTAGAATGGCTTGGAACATATATTACTTTATGAAATACAATAAAACCCTGCTATCCATGTGTAATTCTTTCAGGAAGACTGCATTCATAAAATAGAAAATGTATGGAAAGTCAGAGCCTATACTACTACTACTACTAATAATAATAATAATACAGTTTCTTCTTTTTTGAAACTTCTTTTTCAGTGGGTGTTTCTCTGCCTCTCTCTTTTCTTCTCAATGGATTGCAACAGTTTTTTCAACCCTTTTGAGACTCATTTTGCTGGATTGGTTTTATTTATCACAATGAAAATGCACAATATGAATGCTATAAACCAAAAGACACCACAAGATCGCTTTGATGCTGGCACATTAGCACAACCTAGATGTAGTCCAGTCATCTACTGATAAGTGAGAAATCGGTAATAAAAACAGTCACTGCAGTGGGAATTCAGATGACGGGAGTCTATATATTAGGGGTTGGGGTGTATTGCACATGGGGTTCAAGGTATATTGATAGAGTCGTTGAATACTTAATCTCTTCTTCAATAGGGCCAAAGCTGTACAAGGAGCCCAGTGCCAAGTCTAACAAGTACATCATCCAGAATGCATTGGCTCACTGCTGCTTGGCAGGCAAAGTCAACGAGGGACAGAAGAACAAGATACTGGAGGTTATGACTGAACTGCTATTAAATATGCATAAAATATAAATATGTAATTGCAATGAAAATATTGTAAGTTAAAAATTATTATATAAAGACGGGGCAGCATGGTGGCATATTGAGTAGCATTGCTGCCTCCCATGTCCAAAGACATGCATGTAGGCAGATTGGTTATACTAAATTGCCCCTAGATGTGAGTGAGTACGTGGCTATGTGGGTGTGCATGGTGCCCTGCATCTCCTCTGGGGTGAATTCTCCCGCCTTGCACCCAGTGTTGCCGGGATTGCCTCTGGATCCACCGCAACTCAGATCAAGGATAAAGTGGTTACTGAAGATGAATGAATGAATTTTATATATATATATATATATATATATATATATATATACGATTAAATGTTTTAAAGCATGCTATTTCAAAGAAAGCTATGTGCATGCATTTGTTTAAATTGCAATTTTTGCAGATGTTTGACATATCTAACATTCAGCCTCATCGGTTCATTCTTCAGTGTTTTCCATTTTAAGATCATAATGCTGTACAGTGTACATTATTGTGTTTAAAATTTTGAGTCTACAAGTCTATTAGTCCTTCTTTCTCTGTTAGAGGGTGTGTCATGCCCATGATGTCATAACCAGTCATAAGTACAGTGGATATAAAAAGTCTACACACCCCTGTTAAAATAGCAGGTTTTTGTGAAGTAAATGAATGAAACTAAGATTAATCATGTCAGCTCTTATCCCACCTTTAATGTGAAAAATGTATACAAATATAGAGAAAAGCAATCAGAAACTTTTAGGGAAAAAATAAAAACCTTACAGTAATATAGCTGTATAAGTGTTTCATACCCCTAAACTAATACTTTGTTGAAACACCTTGATTGATTCTATTACACTACTCAGTCTTTTTGGGTAAGAGTCTATCAGCGTGGCACATCTTGACTTGGCAATATTTTCCCACTGTTTCTTGCAAAAGAATTCCAGATCCATCAAATTTTAAGGGCATCTCCTGTGCACAGCCTGCTTCAGGTCACTCAACAGATTTTTAGTTAGATTCATGGCTGGGCTCTGGCTAGGTCATTCAGAAACATTGTTAATTTTTGATATATGTTTTGGGTCATTGTCATGCTAAATGGTGAAATTCTTTCTAGTAGACACCTGAAGGTTTAGCACTAAAACCGACTGGTATTTGTAGCTATTCATGATTCCCTCCACCTTGACAAAATCCCCAGTTCTGGCTAAAGAAAAACACATTTTGCCACATGGTTTGGGGTGATTTAGTTGAGCTTGGATGTTTTTTGTGAGAAAGGGCTTCCATCTAGCCACCCTACCCCGTAGCCCAGACATGTGAAGAATACAAGAGATTGTTGTCACATGCAGAGAGTAATCAGAACTTGTCAGATTTTCCTGCAGCTCCTTTAATGTTGCCACAGGTCTCTTGGCAGCCTATCTGGTAAGTTTCTCTCTTGTCCTTTTATACATTTTGGAGGGACGTCCTGTTCTTGGTGGCATCACTGTGGTGCTCCATTTTCTCTGTTTGTTGATGTTAGCCTTTACGGTGTTCCATGGTACTAATGTTTTGGAAATTCTTTCATCCTTTTATTCTTTTCTCCTGACAGTTACCTTTGAACAAGTGAGATACCATGCATGCTTTGTATATCGCTGTTTGCGACCCATGGCTTCAGCAGTCATATGAAACCAAGAAGATGCGAAGAAAATCCTAGATTATCTTTATTTGGTGTTAATCAGAATACTTTAATTGCTGACAGCTGTATGATAATTACTTTTGAACATGAGATCAAATGTGATTGGCTCATTCTGAACACAGCCATACTCCCAGTTATAAAATGATGTACACACTTATGCAACCAGGTTATTGTAACTTTTTGTTTTTCCTAAAAATGTTTCTGATAGTTTTTCAGGTAATTTTTATATGTTGTACTTTCACATCGAAGATGGAAAATTATGACACAATTTATTTTGGTTTCATTTTTTTTTTAACGTTACAAAAACCTGCCATTTTAATAGGGGTGTGTAGACTTTTTATATCCATTGCAGGTTGTATCTCTAGAAGTACTGTATTATAATTGTTTTCCTTCATCTAACAGGAAATGGAGAAGACAGAGTCTAACAACTTCCTAATCCTGTTCCGAGATTCGGGTTGCCAGTTCCGCGCACTCTACACATACTGCCCAGAGACAGAGGAGATAAGCAAGCTGGCAGGCATTGGCCCCAAGGCAATCATGCCCAGGATGATCGAGAACCTTTACAAGTACAGCTCAGACAAGAAGCAGTTCTGCCACATCCCAGCCAAGACCATGTCAGCCAGCATCGATGCCATTACTATCTACAGCCACCTTTGGCAGACCAAGAAGCAGAGCACACCCAAAAAACTGCTTAAGTAAAGCAGGTGGAACACAAGGAAACATGCACTAAACACCTCACTGGAGTTCTGGTCAGGATTTCAGAGACTTTACACTATCAGTGTTTAGCTTTTTCTTCTGCGAGTGACATAGAATGACATAATTTCACTACAATATTACACACAGCTTGAATGTAAATATTCATCAGCAGCCAACATCACTTTAAGATGAGCTAATAGCGAACACTATATAGCTTGTCTGCATGTGGCGTGTGTGTGTGTGTGTGTGAGTGCCAAAGCCGCAAGTTACACAGTCTTGCTTTTTACTTTTTACAGTTTCTCTTTCTAACACTAAACTTGGTTGAGTGTGTGCAGTGGTGTATTATCATAATGAGATAGAGGGATGTTACAATTAACATTTAAAGATTGTAACATATTTATGAAGTGTCATTTTGTTTATTGGAACCTAAGCACCTGACTCTGAATTCACTGTCTGAATTTATTTATATTTTGGTAATTATCTTAAAGTTGGTGCAAAATAGCTTCTACCGGGTATGAGTAGTGTGTTTGTATATAACTGCCTTTATTTTCATCTGAATGCAGATATTATTTAGCTTGTACACATCATTGTGAGGCCTTTTCTGATTTTATGGAAATCAGCACGGATCTACCATTTTAAGCTGCTAAACCATAGCATATCAATCACACAAACTATGTAATGACTTTGTAACAATCTCTTCGGTGTAACGGTCTCGGTTCATGTAATATGTTCATGTACAGTGATGCTTAAAAGTTTTTGAACCTTTTTGAATTTTCTATATTTCTTTATAAATATGACCTAAAACAATCAGATTCCATCAGGTCCTAAAAGTAGATAAAGAGAACCCAATTAAACAAATGAGACAAAAATATTATACTTATAATTAATAATTAATTAATTACATTTATATAGCACTTTTCTGGACACTCAAAGCGCTTTACATAGTATGGGGGGAAATCTCCTCAAACACCACCAGTGTGTAGCATCCACCTGGATGATGTGATGGCAGCCATAGTGCACCAGAACACCCACCACACACCAGCTATAGGTGGAGAGGAGAGTGATATAGCCAATTCAGGGATGGGGCTATGATAGATAAGGGCTAATGGGGGAATTTCGCCAGGACACCAGGGTGATACCCCCACTCTTTACGAGAAGTGGCCTGGGATTTTTAATGACCACAAAGAGTCAGGACCTCGTTTGAACGTCTCATCCGAAAGACGGTGCTCTTTTTTTTTTTTTTTTTTTTTTTTTAAACAGTATAGTGTCCCCGTCACCGTACTGGGGCATCAGGACCTACACAGACTACAGGGATAGCACCACCAGCTGGCCTCCCTAATACCACTTCCAGCAGCAACCTTAGTTTTCCTCAATTAGTTTGCTTAGCTTCAGTGGGAAACCAGGCGAGAACTGCAGGGTGATATGGCTCTGGCCACTTACTTTATTTATTGAGGAAAATGATCCAATATTACATATCTGTGAGTGGCAAAAGTATGTGAACCTTTGCTTTCAGTATCTGGTGTGACCCCCATGTGCAGCAATAACTGCAACTAAACATTTCCGGTAACTGTTGATCAGTCCTGCAGATCGGCTTGGAGGAATTTTAGCCCATTCCTCAGTACAGAACAGCTTCAACTCTGGGATGTTGTTGGGTTTCCTCACATGAACTGCTTGCTTCAGGTCCTTCCACATTTCAAATCCTTTCTCCAAACATAACATTTCTCACTTAAACCAAAAAATTCTATTTTGGTCTCATCTATCCACAAAACATTTTTCCACTAGCCTTCAGGCTTGTCCACATGATCTTTAGCAAACTGCAGAGGGGCAGCAATGTTCTTTTTGGAGAACAGTGGTTTTCTTCTTGCAACCCTCCCATGCACACCATTGTTGTTCAGTGTTCTCCTGATGGTGGACTCATGAATATTAACATAAGCCAATGTGAAAGAGGCCTTTAGTTGCTTAGAAGTTACCCTGGGTTCCTTTGTGACCTCATAGACTATTACACATCTTGCTCTTGGAGTGATCTTTGTCGGCCGACCACTCCTGGGGAGGGTAACAAATGTCTTTTATTTCCTCCATTTGTACACAATCTGCCTGACTGTGGATTTGTGTCCAAACTCTTTAGAGATGGTTTTGTAACCTTTTCCAGCCTGATGAGCTTCAACAACTCTCTTTCTGAGGCACTGAGAAATCTCCTTTGTTCATGCCATGATAGACTCCCGCAAACGTGTTGTGAAGATCAAACTTTGAGAGATCCCTTTCTTTAAATAAAACAGGTTGTTCTCTCACACCTGATTGTCACCCCCATTGATTGAAAACACCTGACTTTAATTTCACCTTCAAATTAACTGCTAATCCTAGAGGTTCACATAGTTTTACCACTCACAGATATGTAATGTTGGATCATTTTCCTCAATAAATAAATGACCAAGTATAATATTTTTGTCTCATTTGTTTAATTGGGTCCTCTTTATCTACTTTTAGGACTGAAAATCCGATGAGGTTTTAGGTCTTATATACGCAGATATATAGAAAATTCTAAAGGGTTCACAAACTTTCAAGCACCACTGTAAAAACATACTGGTATCATTTCTTTTACAGACACAGCTGACAGCTTGAGTACTTTGCGTTGACAAGTTACTATTAAAATCAAAATAATTACAGAGTATTGTAGGATGATGCTTCCGTACCAATGCTGCCAATATAGATACATTTAAATAACAAAATCTAAATAACTTTACTTAAGTATAAAGTCCTTTCCCAAGAGCCGTTGTGTTTTTACAAGCTTTGTATCAAGCTTTGTGTTTTTATATCTTCAGGTTCAAAAGAACCGAAAGATGTTTTTATTTTTCTCTAGCAGAAATCATCAAATTTATTAGAGCTGTACATATTATAGTTTTGCATATTAAGCCTATTTTTAAAGCCATTGGATATTAATAATATTTTCATATTAACTAGAAAGTACTTTGGAAGGTATTGTGGGTTACTGTTGCCAAGGAGCAAAGTTGCAGTGAATTTATGGGTGTTTCTCAATACAAGATTGCATAGACCTGTATTTCTGGGAAGAATGATTTAGCAAATTTCAAACAAACTTGCACTGACACAGAGAACAAAACCACTTCACTATGAGTGGGAGGTGCTCAATACTTAATGTTACCAGCTTCCGAACTATTGCTAGCTTAACTGGGTACTGGAGTACCCAGTTCCCTACCGAGTTGAAAGTTCCATCATCACAATATTTGCATTTAAATTCTTTCTTTTTATTAAATTTGTTCCTGGTGCCAAGACCCAAACTAATGCATCTTCATCCTCAATATTTGGGGGGAATCTGGGATTTTAGCTGTTCAAAATTACTGTTCTTACATTCTTCTTGGAATATTTGCTTGCATTTAAGTTGAACCTTGGCAGTGGATGAAGTCAAATAAGGAAGCATATTGAGAAAGACCCTTTAACAGCACGAACAAACTGCATTCTACCGTTCTAAGTATTATTTTTAAATAGAATGTCAGCTCTGGTCTGTACCTATTGTGGAATATTATTTTGATATACAATTTAGTATAGTTTCAGTCATAGCCTATGTTTTCCTGTTCCTCACTGTTTTTCATTCCTCACTGGCGAATGTGTTCATATTGTCCATGTGTTGTATGTCTGTTCTTTATTGGAATGCCTGCTATCCTGTATGGCTTTACAAATACAGATTTTCATCCAAATATTATTTTGGTGGTGCTATTATTGTCAGTAGTAACAGTAGTGTAGGGTAATATGTAATACCTCTGAGGGTGTGCTGTGGTATCTGGCACCAAGATGTTAACAGCAGATCCTTTAAGTCCTGTTAGTTTTGAGATGGGTCATCCATGGATTGGACTTGTTTGTCCAGCACATGATAGAGATGCTCCATTGGATTCAGATCTGGGGAATTTGGAGGACAAGTCAATACCTTGAACCCTTTGTCATGTTCCTCAAACCATTCCTGAACAATTTTTGCAGGGTGGCAGCCTGCATTGTCCTGCTGAAAGAGGTCACTGCCATTAGGGAATACAGTTGCCATGAAGGGGTGTACTTGGTCTGCAACAATGTTTAGGTAGGTGGTACATGTCAAAGTAGCATCCATGTGAATGCCAGGACCCAAGGTTTCCCAGCAGAACATTGCCCAGAGCATTACATTGCCTCCACTAGCTTGCCTTCTTCCCATAGTGCAGCCTGGTGCCATGTCATCCCCAGGTAAGCGATGCACGTGCATCTGACCCATCCACATTATGTAAAAGAAAATGTGATTCATCAGACCAGGCCACCTTCTTCCAATTACCATTAACTTTTTCAGCAAGTTGTGCTACACTAGCTCTTCTGTGAGCCTTGGGCACCCATGACCCTGTTGCCGGTTTACCTGTTGTCCTTCCTTGGACCATTTTGGCAGGTACTAACCACTGCATACTTGGAACACCCCACAAGACCTGCCGTTTTGGAGATGCTCTGACCCAGTCGTCTAGCCATCAAAATTTGGCCCTTGTCAAAGTCGCTTAAATCCTTACACTTGTCCATTTTTCCTGCTTCCAATATACAGGTGCATCTCAAAAAATTTGAATATTGTGCAAAAGTTCATTTTTTCCCCCGTAATTTAATTCAAAAAGTGGAGCTTTCATACAACCCCAATTCCAAAAAAGTTGGGGCGCTGTGTAAAATGTAAATAAAAACAGAATGCAATGATTTGCAAATCTCATAAACCCATATGTTATTCACAATAGAACATAGAAAACATATCAAATGTTTAAACTGAGGAAAGGTAATTTTGAGTTTGATGGCCACAACACGTCTCAAAAAAGTTGGGACAGGGCAACAAAACGCTGGAAAGTAAGTGTTACTAAAAAGTAACAGCTGTAGGTTAATTGGCAACAGGTCAGTAACATGATTGGGTATAAAAAGAGTATCTTAGAGAGGCAGAGTCTCTTCGAAGTAAAGATGGGCAGAGGTTCACCAATCTGCACAAAACTACAATTTGTGGAACAATTTCAGAATAATGTTCCTCAGCATAAAAAATTGCGAAGACTATGAATATCTCATCATCTACAGTACATATCATCATCAAAAGATTCCGAGAACCTGGAGAAATCTCTCCAAAATGGACTGAGGCAAAGTGGAAAACTGTTCTGTGGTCAGACGAATCTAAATTTTAAATTCTTTTTGGAAACCATGGATGCAGCGTCCTCTAAACTAAAGAGGAGAGGGACCATCCGGCTTGTTATCAACGCTCACTTCAAAAGCCTGCATCTCTGATGGTATGTGGGTGCATTAGTGCCTATGGAATGGACAGCTTCCACATCTGGAAAGGGACCATCAATGCTGAAAGGTATATACAGGTTTTAGAGCAACATATGCTTCCTTGGTCTTCAGGTAAGGAACCCAGAAGGACAGAGGTTGGTAGACTTTGCTAAAAGTATGGAGATGGCTGTGGTGAACACGTACTTTCAGAAGAGGCAGGAACACAGGGTGACACATAAGAGTGGTGGCAGGAGCACACAGGTGGACTATATCTTATGTAGACAGTGTAATCTGATGGAGATTAGCAATTGCAAAGTAGTGGTAGCAGAGAGTGTAGCTAGACAGCATAGGATGGTGGTGTGTAAGATGACTCTGGTGGTGAGGAAGATGAAGAGAGCAAAGGCAGAGCAGAAGACAAAGTGGTGGAAGTTGGAAAAGGAAGAGTGCTGTGTGGTTTTCAGGGAGGAGTTGAGACAGGCTTTAGGTGGTCAGGAGGTGCTTCCAGATGACTGGACTACTACAGCCAAAATGATCAGGGAGACAGGTAGGAAGGTGCTAGGTGTGTCATCTGGAAGGAGGAAAGAAGACAAGGAGACTTGGTGGTGGAATGAGGAAGTTCAGGAGAGTATCCAGAAGAAGTGGTTAGCTAGGAAGAAGTGGGACAGTGAGTGGACGGAGGAAAGTAGACAGGAATATAGGGAGATGCAGCGTGAGGTTAAGATAGAGGTGGCAAAGGCCAAACAGAAAGCTTATGAGGACATGTGTGCAAGGTTAGATAGTAAGGAAGGTGAGAGGGATTTGTATCGGATGGCGAGGCAGAGGGATAGAGATGGTAAGGATGTGCAGCAGGTTAGAGTGATTAAAGATAGAGATGGAAATGTGTTGACAGGTGACAGGAGGGTGAGGGAAAGATGGAAGGAGTACTTTGAGGAACCGATGAATGAGAAAAATGACAGAGAGAAAGGTAGTAGAGGCAAATATTGTTGAGCAGGAAGTAGAAAGGATTAGCAAGGGTGAAGTTAGGAGAGCTTTGAAGAGGATGCAGAGAGGAAAGGCGGTTGGTCCTGATGACATACCAGTGGAGGTATGGAAGTGTCTAGAAGAGATGGCAGTAGAGTTTTTAACTAGGTTGTTCAACGAGGTCTTAGAGAGTGAGAATATGCCTGAGGAATGGAGGAGAAGTGTTTTCGTGCCGATTTTTAAGAACAAGGGAGATGTGCAGAGTTGCGGAAACTACAGAGGTATTAAGCTGATGAGCCATACAATGAAGTTGTGGGAAAGAGTAGTGGAAGCAAGGCTAAGGGGAGAAGTGAGCATTTGTGAGCAGCAGTATGGTTTCATGCCAAGAAAGAGCACTACAGATGCAATATTTGCTTTGAGAATGTTGATGGAGAAGTACAGAGAGGGTCAGAAAGAGCTACATTGTGTCTTTGTAGATTTAGAGAAAGCGTATGACAGGGTGCCAAGAGAGGAGCTGTGGTATTGTATGAGGAGGTCTGGAGTGGCAGAGAAGTATGTTAGAGTGGTGCAGGATATGTATGAGAGCAGTAGGACAATGGTAAGGTGTGCGGTAGGTGTGACAGAGGAGTTCACGGTGAAGGTGGGACTGCATCAAGGATCGGCTCTGAGCCCCTTCTTGTTTGCGGTGGTGATGGACAGGCTGACAGATGAGGTCAGACAGGAATCTCCATGGACTATGATGTTTGCGGATGACATTGTGATCTGTAGTGAGAGCAGGGAGCAGGTGGAGGAAACTCTAGAGAGGTGGAGGTTTGCTCTGGAGAGAAGAGGAATGAAGGTTAGTCATAGCAAGACAGAATACATGTGTGTGAATGAGAGGGATCCAAGTGGAACAGTGAGGTTACAGGGAGAAGAGATAAAGAAGGTGCAGGATTTTAAGTACTTAGGGTCAACAGTCCAGAGCAACGGGGAGTGTGGAAAAGAGGTGAAGAAGCGTGTGCAGGCAGGTTGGAATGGGTGGAGAAAAGTGTCAGGTCTGTTGTGTGATAAAAGAGTACCAGCAAGAATGAAAGGAAAGGTGTACAGGACAGTAGTGAGACCAGCGATGTTGTATGGTTTGGAGACAGTTGCACTGAGGAAAAGACAGGAGGAAGAGTTAGAGGTAGCAGAGCTGAAGATGTTGAGGTTCTCTTTGGGAGTGACGAGGATAGATAGGATCAGGAATGAGTACATCAGCGGGACAGCACATGTGAGATGTTTTGGAGACAAAGTTAGAGAGGCCAGGTTGAGATGGTTTGGACATGTTCAGAGGAGGGAGAGTGAATATATCGGTAAAAGGATGCTGAGGTTAGAGCTGCCAGGCAGGAGGCCGAGAGGAAGACCAAAGAGGAGGTTTATGGATGTAGTGAAGGAGGACATGAAGGTAGTCGGTCTGAGAGAAGAGGATTCAGGGGATAGGGCTAGATGGAGGCAGATGATTCGCTGTGGCGACCCCTGAAGGGAACAGTCAAAAGGAAAAGAAGAAGAGCAACTTATGCTTCCATCCAGATTCCATCCCATCTTTACTTCTGAGAGACTCTGTATCTCTAAAATACTCTTTTTATACCCAGTCATGTTACTGACCTGTTGCCAATTAACCTAATTAGTTGCAAAATGTTCCTCCAGCTGTTTCTTTTTAGTAACACTTACTTTTCCAGCCTTTTGCTGCCCCCGTCCCAAATCTTTTGAGACGTGTTGTGGCCATCAAATTCAAAATTACCTTATTTTTTCCTTAAAATGGTACATTTCCTCAGTTTAAACATTTGATATGTTTTCTATGTTCTATTGTGAATAACATATGGGTTTATGAGATTTGCAAATCATTGCATTCTGTTTTTATTTACATTTTACAGTGTCCCAATTTTTTTTTAATTGGGGTTGTATATTCTAGATTTATTACACATAAAGTGAAATATTTCAAGCCTTTTTTGTTTTAATATTGATGATTTCAGTTTACAGCTCATGGAAATCAAAAATCCTGTAATCCGGTAAAATCTGTATTTATAATACAGAAATGTCGATCTTCTGAAAAGTATGTTAATTTATGCACTCAATACTTGGTCGGGGCTCCTTCTGCACGAATTACTGCATCACTGGGGCGTGGCATGGAGGCAATCAGCCTGTGACACTGCTGAGGTGTTATGGAAGCCCAGGTTGCTTTGATAGCGGCCTTCAGCTCGTCTGTATCGTCGGGTCTGGTGTCTCTCATCTTCCTCTTGACAAAATTCAGGTCAGGTGAGTTGGCTGGCCAATCAAGCACAGTAATACCATGGTCAGCAAACCAGTTACTAGTTGTCACTAGCTGTGGGCAGGTGCCAAGTCCTGCTGGAAAAGGAAATCAGCATCTCCATAAAGCTTGTCAGCAGATGGAAGCATGAAGTCTCTAAAATCTCCTGGTAGACGCTGCATCGACTCTCGACTCGAGAAAACACAGTGGACCAACACCAGCAGATGACATGGCTCCCCAAATCATCACTGACTGTGGAAACTTCACACTGGACTTCAAGCAACTTGGATTCTGTGCCTCTCCACTCTTCCTCCAGACTCTGGGACCTTGATTTCCAAATGAAATGCAACATTTACTTTCATCTGAAAAGAGGACTTTGAACCACTGAGCAACGGGGTTTTGAGTAAAAAGGTGTTTTGAGTTAATTAGCTGATTAGAGTCTTCTCAGGTCCACATTGCTGTATTATAAATTCTTTATTCTAATATTTTTGAGATACTGGATTTCCATGATAAATGGAAAAGATTCCATGATCCAACAGGAAAAATGAATTTACCAGTTCCTGTTGTTGTTGTTGTTGTTGTTTTTAGATGCACCTGTATAGTGTATGTTTCAACCTTTATCTACCTATAACTCAATTTAAATAGCTGTCATAGTGATGGGTCTAGGATTTCGGACATTGAATGGCAAATGGGGGCAAGAATATCTAATTTGTTCCTTGGTGCCAAGACCACTGTATTGGTTGCACAGTTACAAAAGGAGCTAAATGTGATTTATTAAGAGCATGAATTCCACAGAAGTAACAGACCTCTCGGAGACGTGATTTTAGGTCAGCCTAGTGGAAGGCTTATTTCAGGGGTTGACTCTGCCACCATGCGGCCACACCCCTGTCCTGGGGTAGAAGCAAAGCACATCGCTCCAACACAACACTGCAACGTCCCCTAGTATCATGAACAGGTTCTTTTTTCCCCTCTAGTTTTTGTCTACTGATTTGGTATACGCATTTTCTTAG